>OX377622.1:7814847-8274324 GCA_947397865.1 Polietes domitor | reverse complement strand
AATAAATTTATTTTTAGGGTAATTCCACAAGATTTCGAACCAGTGTATAATTTGATCTTCCTCCATTTGATGAAACTTGGCACTTACATTCTCGTTCTTGCGGGCAATAGGTATTTTGCTCGGGTCAAACATGTACTGTGGCCCAAAGTTAAAAAAATATTTTTTTTCAATTATTTTGTATTTTATGCGAGTAAACGAATTGACGTAGACTGATGGACTTGGATATCTTATTTTCATTCTCATTCTTCATTCTTTCGGAATATCTTGGAGTTACCCGTGTGTGCAAAACAAAAATAAAAATATTTTTTTGATTTGTTAAAATTTTCAAACTCAATTTTTAATTCAGTTTTTTCGTTTTGTGAAAATTTTGAAATTCACTATTAAAAAACTTTTTAATTTTTTTCTTTTTTAATTTTCAAACTGATTTTTTTTTGGTTTTGTGAAAATTTTAAAATTTTGCTTCGAAGAAATGTATTTTTAGGTTAATTCCAAAAGAAATACGAATTGATGTAGATAGACTGATCGATTTGGATATCTTATTTTGAATTATTCTTTCAGAATATCTAGGAGTTGCCCTTGTGTGCAAACAAAAATTTGGAATTTTATATTATATTTTTTAAACAAAAAAGAAATACAAAAAATATTTTTTTCGTTTTGTTAAAAATTCCAAACTATTTTTTTTTTTCAATTCATTTATTCTTCGTTTTGTGAAAATTTTAAAATTCAATATTAAAAACATTTTTTTTCGTTTGTTAAAATTTTCAAACTATTTTTTATTTTTTTTTCTTTTTCGTTTTGTGAAAATCTAAAAATTCAACTTTGAAGAAATTTATTTTTAGGATAATTCCACAAGAATTAAGAATTGATGTAGATAGAATTTTATTTTGAATCCTTTTTTTTTTGGAGTTGCTCGTGTGTGCAAACAAAATTTTCAATTAATTTATAACATTTTGTGAGATTTGTAAAATTCAGCTTTGAATAAATTTGATTTTTTAGTGTAATTCAACAAGATTCCTTGATTTTGGCGAAATTTGGCACATACATTATTTTTTCTTATTGTTGCGGGCAATATGGAATTTACCTCGTGCCAAAGATGCCCAAAGTTGAAAACAAATTAAAAATATTTTTCAATTATTTTGTATTTTATGCGAGTAAATGAATTGACGTAGATAAACTAGATATCTTATTTGAATCCTTCTTTCAGAAAATCTTAGAGTTGCACGTGTGTGCAAAAAAAAATAAAATTTTATATTAAAAAAAAATAAAAATAATTTTCAATTATTTTTTTAATTTTCAAACTCATTTTTCCGTTTTGGGAAATTTTTAAAATTCAATATTAAAAATAATTTTCAACTATTTTTTTTTTCGTTTTGTGAAAATTTTTGAATTTGAATTTTTAGGGTAATTCCACAAGATTTCAACCTAGCGTGAATTTTGGCATTCCTCAATTTTGATGAAATTTATTTATTTTTCTTGTTCTTGCGGGTGACATCATGTTTACCTCGGGTTAAAGATGTACAGTGGCCCAAAGTTGAAAAAAAAATTAAATATTTTTCAATTATTTTGTATTTTATGTGAGTAAACGAATTGATGTATAGATAGACTGATTGACTTGGATATATTATTTTGAATCCTTCTTTCGGAATGTAGTAGAGTTGCTCGTGTAAACATTTAAAATTTTATATTTAAAAAAATATTTTAATTTTCAAACTCATTTCAAATATTTTTTTCGTTTTGTGGAAATTCAGCTTTGAAAAAATTAATTTGTAGGGAATTCCACAAGATGTTTATTTCGACCTTCCTCGATTTTGATGAAATTTGGCACATACAGTCTACTCGTTCTTGCGGACAATATGGTATTTACCTCGGGTTAAAGATATACAGTGGCCCAAATTTGATACTCATGTTATTTTTTTAAGAAAAGATAGCTTCGTTAATGATGTAATAACTTGGAACGCATTCTCAGATTTTAACGATATTGGTGTCGCCTTCGTTTTCATCTCATCTTTGAGAATATAAGCATGACCTTTTGGTTCAAGGATCGAAAAAATTATTTATTTTAAAAAATAAAAGTAAATATATTTTTTAATCTTTTTTATGTATTTTTGCGTGTTTTACTCTCTAAAAGATATCAACATTTCAGAATGGGGTGACAATTGGTTCAGATATTTTAGCTGTTATTCAAAATGATTAGTTTATTTCGGACTGTATGTGCCAAATATCATAAAAATCGGGAATGAATATTCAAAATGATAGTTTTTGGGTCGTTTTCATTAGCTGTGTGATTTTCAGAACAATTCTGATTCACTCATGAATATTGGAATTGTATTGAATATCCCAATGTTTAGAATTCACTTTTTCCTCGGCTTCATGTTGGGAGCAATTAGTTAGCCGTGATTTATTCGAAAAGCTAGAGTGTAGGCAAAACAAAAATGCCACAGAAATATTAAACGAAAATTCTAATTTGTCAAATTGTGCATGTGTTGAAATAAACCAACCTGATAGCGAGGATAAAGTGCATTCAAAGCATCGAAGTCAATAAGATTATATTGTCACGCTGATTATAAAAGGGCATAAATGTTTTTTTAGAAATCGCGTTTTTTACAGATTCCGATGTATTCCAAAGTTTTTTTTAACGGAATATGTAAAAAAGATACATTGACAAAATAATCAGTTACACCCTTTTGGAATCAGGGTAACGATATATACCTATTTACCTTTGCGTATTACCATTTTGAAATTCGAGTTCATTTTAAATTATTTTCGTTATCATTAAAATTTCAAAATATCCTGAATGTGAAACATAGATTTCCTCTCGAAACATAGGCTGTGATTCGAATCCTGACTGCTGAAAAAGAAAAAAAAACAAAACTAATAATTGGAAAACAACAAAAATAAAATTTTTAAAACTTATCATTTTATACACATATATACAAATTAAAAACAATAAAAGCAAAAAAAAAAACAAATTAAATTAAAACTATTTTTCATAACATTTTGGTTTTTGTTTGAATTAAAATTAGCGATTTTGTTTAAGTAACACAATCAGTAAAAAAATTTCAATGCATTCCCCTCCTAATTTCCCACCTGTCGCAGCGGCCTTTGTCCAAACTGAAATTTTTTTGCATTTCCGTTTCTCTTGGCGAAAAGCGAAAATTGTGTTACTTAAACAAAATCTATACGATCCTATGGATTCGCTGTATTGCCCGTCACTTGTGCGTTTTGACGTCGCAAATCGGAGCCGATCAGGGCCGTGATAATGGTGCCCACTATCAGCATAACGGCCATGGTTATGTTCGCCGTTATATCGCCATAGTCGCTGAACAGCCATGAATACATCGACGTGAATATAATGCCAAAGACTTGTGAGGCCGCATTCAGGAGGCCGGATGAGGTGCCTTCCGGCTCGGGGTAGGTCAATTCAGCGCCGAATTCAAAACCAACCGGCAAATAGCCCGTCATAAAGAAGCTAAACGTGAAAAAGAAAGAATGTGTGTGAGAGAGAGAGAGAGAGAAAACAAAACCATAAGTCAAACATTGAGCCAGGGAGATATCAAAGGGAAATATACGGCTTTCATGAGCTAGAAACGTAAATAACTAGATGATGGCATGGCCACTAATACTCACCCCAGTAAGGATGCCGTTACATAAACGACTGCAATACTTCCGGTATCCAAAGTAAAGCCGAACACCCACATGCCTACCATGGAAAATGCGTACACAGCCAGCGTTGTTTCTCTGTGGGAAACGTGGGGAAGCGGAAAATAAGAAAAATG
The DNA here is from genome assembly GCA_947397865.1 of Polietes domitor. Classification (NCBI taxonomy): domain Eukaryota; kingdom Metazoa; phylum Arthropoda; class Insecta; order Diptera; family Muscidae; genus Polietes; species Polietes domitor. Next base: position 8,270,548 of record OX377622.1, on the reverse strand, counting down.
TACAAAAGTCCAGCATAAATAACAGCAAAATGACTCAAAGAAGAAATCCGCAACTTTGTAAGAGTGGTAGTCAGTCAACTGCACAAGCACACACACACACACACTCGACAAGATAGTGGTGTTCCCTCCAACGAAAGGGAGGGGGGTTAAAGTGTTAGAACTATTCCTCATTGAAATCGAGCAGTGTTTGGAGGATTGAAAGCGTTATAAATAACTTGAACTCTGGACACTCTGTTCCTTGATATAAATCAAACTTAAAGTGGCCTTTGGTTGGGTGGCAGAGGACGTCAAAGCAAGTTATGAGTTCATGATTTAAAAAAAAAGACAATTAAATTTGTAAAGCTTTTAGGTTTCAATATTTTATTTTGTTGCAATAAAATTGAATTATCAACGTATTTACGAGTATTTAAAATTTCAGTTTTTTTTAAGATGTAACATTGTTTTAGTTTTTCGTTTTACGATGACTACTTTGACAGTGTCTGGAAGAAGTTTAAAATCTAATGACGGTATAAGAGGAGAAGAGAGAATCTCTTAAAAAATATAAAATAGAATCAAATTCCATCGGCCAAAAATCAATAAATTTTTATCTCGTAAAAATTTTTGAGTTCTGTAAAAAATTGAAATTAGACAAGGGTTTCAAGATTATTTTGAGACAATAGCATTGAAAATCGGTCATTCGGGTATATTTTCTAAATAAGCCCAAAGTTGACTACTTTTCTTATTTTTTGATTTAAAAGAAAAGTAAAATTCATAGATTTGTTTCTATTTACTCATGTTTGAGATATTTTTTAACAGTTTTTTTAATGTAGTGTATGTAATATATCGTATGTTGATCTTGATTGAACCTGAGTAAATAGAAATAAATCTATGAAAAATTAAAGATCGCAAGAACGAAAACGATGAAAAGTAAAACTTTCATTTCTGGTTTCTAGGTTTTGACACATTTTTACAATTTGTTCATAATGCGCAGAACAAAATATTTTTTTGTATTACAGATTTGCACCTTTTTCTGATTTTGAAAATTGAAAAAAAAACATGATTTTTTTCGAATTTGTAGAACTGTTTCTCATATATTTTAAGAGATTTTGCATTTAATTTTGTGTGGAGCCACGAAAACTAAAAATTAAGTTTTGTATGTTTTCTAATTAAATAGTTCAGCCCTATCTACATCCACTGGCGAGTAAACCGATTTTAAACTACCTATAAATATAGGATAAATAAGCTGTGATAACAAAAATCTAAATAAAATGTTAAAATTTCAATTAAAATAAAAAATAAGCAATATCAATGTTTGTATGAAAACAAATTTTGAAAAATAAATTTATGTTAAAATTTTTTTATTTATATATAATTATCCAGGCTAAGTCAAATTTACAAAATATTTGTTTTGAAAATAGTTTTTGATATAAATATTTATATTATAGTTGGCGACAATGTGAACAAATTATTTTTATTTTGCGCAAAAAAATTAAAATTAAATTTTTATTAACGTTTTTGTTACCGCAGCTTGTAATCCCGGCTTAAAGAAAACCAGCCTTAATGTTGAATTCGCTATCCCAAAATAAAGCCGGAAAAATTGCATACGTATTGAAGATATCTAACACTTTAGACCTGCATTATAAAATTAGCAAAAAGTCTTCCGGAACGCAGGAATAATTTTTCGACCCACATTAATGTACATAGTTTGTTATTATATTTACCATACGAATACAAATTTATTTTTTTACTTTTTTCAGTGAAGAAATGGAGGAGTTACATAGAATTTCCATACAAACATTTGGGCGATATATCACCAAGGGGATATTGCGGCAATGTCTTCCATCTATCATTTTGAAGAAATTCATAAAAATTATTTTTTTTTATATCATCCATGTTTCATCTTGGAGAAATATTGGCAATATTGAAAAGAATTGATTCTGAATTGAAGAATTTCAAATGAATGTTTGGCAAACAATAAAGGAAAATTGTCTTTTTATTGGAAATCCGTGCATATTTTATGGTTAAATACTGAAAAATGAACTCGCGCGATAAAAGGTGGCAGAAGATACAGACAATGTTTGGAAGGGATAAAACTGAAGCCTGTACTAGACACGCTCCTTAATGGATGTTATCTGACGGGTTGAATGTCAAATTTATTAGGATGTGAATCAAGGAAAAGTCATCGATTCGAAAACGTAACTTCATTTCTGCAATTAAAGGTCTGCAAGGAAAATTTGAATAATACAGCTTGTATTATATACATTTTATTTGTTTTTTTTTTCAGGTATATGTTTTGGTTATTAACCTAACGTGGTTAAATTTAACATAACCTTTTGTAATAATTTCATCCATTTAAATTGCAACTTGTTTTGTTTTATTGTCATTTTCTTTCTTATTACAGTTCTTCGTTCACATCTTCTTGTAATTATTAATTTAGCTTGAATTAAAATATGAAAATGTGAAAAATTGCTTTTTTGTCTTCCAGGTGGTTATCTGGTGATATCCCGTTTTTATCATCCAGGTAATATTTTGCCAATATCATCTGGATTTCTTCCGGATAATAATCTGGTAATATCGCCGATTTTTCAACCGGAAGTATTGCTTTCGTATTGCCTTGGCGTATCGCCCTGGCTGCACAAACTTCTCTAAGTGAGGTAACTTCCGCAATACGAATATGATTGTTGCCGCAATATTATTTTTCTTCTAGACGATACGATTTCGAATCGTTTTCGTATTACTTTGCTTGTTGGGTTTGTGAAAAAATACACCAAAAAGTAACATGAAATGATGAATATATCAAATATATGATTTTTTCTTGCAAATTTTATAATTCAAGTGTAAATGTATTAGATACAACTTTTTTGGTCTTAAATTTAGTATAACTAATTCAATATTGAGTAAAAGCCAATTTTTAGTGGATGTCGATAGAGCTGAACAATTTTAGGACTAGTAACATATCAAACATCATTTTTAGAGGGTTAACTTTTCATTTTTTTTCGTTAGTCGCTCTAATATACATGTCACCAAAAATATTAAAAACTAGGAGCTTGTTTCTCAGTTTTTCATTAACGATAAAAAGTTTTAAAAACTGGCAACGCTAATGTTAATAGTGCCAAGTTACAATGATAGTGGTCTAAGTCACACTTTATCCGTTCTGAGATATGTATATAAAAAATATTTTATTTAAAATATATATAATGTATGTAATATATATAATGTGGGGAATAAGGCAAAACCAGAATCCTTCACTACTTATTTTTCGGATCCGTTTCTAAGTATTTTTATAAGTTAAGTTATTGTAAAAAAATAAGTACTTCCACGCACGCTTACAAAAAGTTGAGAAATAAGTACTTCAACGCACGATTACAAAAGGTTAATATATAAGTACTGGTTGGTAAGTATGTTGGTTGACGTTGTTGTGTGTTGTGCTTGGTGTTCGTGCTTGATGGTTTGAACACACAGACACAGCAAAACATTTCTAGCAAAATTTGTTATTCAAAATTTATATGATGAACAACGACACCACGGCAAGCGAACGTATGCACAATAAAAAAGTTGTAAAATGTAAAGTTGTTGTAAGAAAGGAACAGAATAATAAGAAGAATGGGAAATGTATTTTCTATTCTTCTTATTGTTGTTGTGTTGATAAGATAGTATTATAACACTATTTTAACAATAAAATAAAATATTTTTTTTAATTCCAATATAGTTCAACAATTTAACTTTATGATTCTGCAAAGAAACAATCCACATTACGCGTAACATGTGCACGATCCGATTGACATGAAGCACCCAAATTTGCTTCACCAATGGAAAATATCAATCTTCGAGCGACGGTCGCGGCAGCATCGAAATGACTGGAAGACAAAGCTACACACAACTCAATGTATACCTAAAAAAAGTAGTTTTATTACTAATAAGTACTTTTTTAAACCATTATAAGGAGGTTATTATTTCATATTTCAAAATAATGCAGGGCGTAATGGGCTCTCATTACTAGGTAATGCCAAAAATAATGGGCTCTCATTACTAGGTAATGCCAATAATAATGAGGTGTCATTACCAAGTTTTTGTTGGGTATTAAATAAAATATTTTTTTGTTTAATTTTTAAATTTTGAAAAGAAAGTGGTCTGAGTCTATAAAAGTTCGATATAGTAGTAGGATAAAAAAGTTACAGAAACACGTTTTCAGTCGATTTAGTAATGTCCGTCTGCCTGCCCATATATTCTTGTAATAAAAGTACAAAGTAGGTAGCACTTGTAGCCAGAACCAAATGAAACTTTGAACAACGAAGTTTTTTGGAATAAGGACGAACGCTATTGAATTCGAAGAAAATCGGTTCAGATTTAGGTATAGCCCCCGTACGAATTCCACTCCTGCTTTGACTTATTTCATTCTCGATACCACATATTTTAGCACATCAACGAAATACATTTGGTTATAGCCTCGGTACATTTATTCTTCTCTATATGACAAAGTTGGTCAGGTCACATCGGTCTATGGTTAGAACACATACAAAAATCCTTCCCGATTTCACTTTTTCACCGAATTGAATTGTATTCGGTCCCACCCGACTTTAGCCTTTCCCTACTTGCTTTTTTATTGCTGTTTTTTGTCTTAAATTTACTTGAATTACATTGTTAATTTCTTTTTTATTTGTTTCAAAAAGCCACATCTCAAAAAAGTCCTAACTCATATAAAGTCCGCCAAAACGAAAATAAAAATAACAAGTAAAAACGCCATTAAGTTCGGCCGGGCCGAACTTTTTATACCTCCACCATGGATTGCATTTCACAGAGGCTGTCGATTTTCGTAGAAGTGCAGTAATATTACAGAAAAATATAATTTTTTTAATATAATCAAACCAAATCAAATACAAATATTGAAAAATAATTTTATAAATAAATATATATATATATATATAAATTTGTATTCTATTAAATATAGAAGCAAAATGGTCTTGAGCCAGGACAAGATCCCAGTTCAAATCAAATATTGATTACAGACCAAAAAAATGCAAACGAAAAAACTAAAACAAATGAGCGTTGGCACGGCAGAAGTATTGCTGGGTAACTGTACCTGCATATACACATACTTACATATGCAACTCAACGAGATGCTTGTTACTTGGTGCGATTTTTTAAACGCAAATTCGGCAAGTTAGTTGTGCTTCTCGTTCGTTTGTGAGAATCATCTCCTTATAGAGGCCGGGTTTGATGTTGAAAAGTCGCTGCGAAGCCACTTGAAAAGACTTTTGACATGGTCGAAATCATGATCGTGGTAGTCTGCAGCCAAGTAATATGTCACCATGCCATTTGTAAAACGAATTTGCATTCTATTAAATATAGAAGCAAAATGGTCTTGAGCCAGGACAATATCCCAGTTCAAATTAAATATAATATTTTAATTATTTCAAACCACGCTTATAAGGCAAGGCTATCAATACGTCAATTCAAAAAATAAATATTCTTATATTGATATTTTCAAAAAGCTTGAATACCATAAATATTGGTTGATTGCTACAGTTCGTTGTATTTTCATTCTATTTTAATTCCAAAATTACAAATTTTGAAATTCCAACTTCATGATTAAACCAATTTTTGCCGTAAAAGAAAAAGTACGAATTTCGAAAAAAAACTTTTTATTTTGCGTGTCTATGCAATTAGAGGAATGTATACACAGAATTCCATGATTCCAGCCATTTGGTTGGTACTATTTGTACCCCCTTTTTCATCTAACCCCAAAAAGTACGAATTTATTATTATATTTTACGTGTCTACGCTATCAGAGGAATGTATTCACCTAATTTCATTATTCTAGGTGTAGCCGTTTGGTTGGTGCCATTTTTATCCCTGTGTACCTATTGTATCCCTTGAAAGTACGAATTTGGAAAAAATCTTTTATTTTACATGTCTACATAGTCCGAATTCATGACTCTAGCTGCGGTCATTTGGTTGGTACTATTTGTATCCCCTTTTTCCATTTTGACCCCTTTTTTCAGTTTAACCCCAAAAAGTACGAATTTGGAAAAAAATCCGTGTATTTTACGTGTTTATGCAATCAGAGGAATGTATACGCCGAATTTGATTATTCTAGGGGCAGCCGTTTGCATGGTACCATTTTTAACCCTCTATTCCCATTTTACCCCTTAAAAGTACGATTTTGGAAAAAATACTTTTATATTATGTCTCTACTCAGTTAGAGGAATGTACACACCTAATTTCGTTTTTCTAGCTGTTTTCGTTTAATATGTACCATTTGTATCCCTTTTTTGCCCCATTTCACCCCCTACAAATAAGAATCACTTTATGGTGCACGTTTTTGCTGTAGGGGGAATGCGCATACCAAATATAAAGCAAATATAAACACACATATTCAAAAAACATGCTTAAATACACTAAAATATTAGGGATTATTATGGGCATTTTTAGTCCTTGTGAGGGAAAAATTCCCTTTGGGCCGATTTCGCCCCGTTTCAATCCCAACCGATCTACGACTATAAGACGCATTTATGAAGAATTTGGACACCCTAGCTCCTTTCGTTTAGATGTTAGCGTGCTTTCAACTGGCGGACGGACGGACGGATATGGCTAGATCGTCTTAGAATTTTATGACGATCAATAATATATATACTTTATAGGGTCTCAGGTCGATATTTCAAGGTGTTACAAACGGAATGACAAAGTTAGTATACACCCATCCTGGAGGTGGAGGGTATAAAAATAAAATTATATGTCTGAGTTCAGCGAATGTTTTGAATAAGAATTGCATTAAAAAAAATATTATCCTTATATTATTTCCAGTTTTATCACGTTTTTTCATCCTCCTGAATAGTTTCGTTTTGTGGCTAGTTGAATCTTTTTTATATTAGTGTATCGATATATATGTACTATGCAACAAAACCATTGTGTCAGGAACTTATAAATGTATTTTTGTGTGTACAGTTCCATGAAATCAATACTAAAAATATTTTATGGATAACTTAATAACGCTTTTAAACAAAAATTAAGAAACATGACTTTTTTAAATTCTCTTACTTCTACAAAAACTTCGATATTTATCCACAGGTTCTTTTTTTTTTTCAAATATATATTATTTATTTTTCGTATGGAATCCTATTAGGAAATTAAATAATATGATTTTATTCCCTAATATATATAGTCCCGGACACACATTTTTTGTTCCATACTATAATATATATATATATATATATATATATATATATATATATATATATATATATATATATATATTTATATTTTGAAAATGCTATAAAATATATTGTTAATCCCTAATTTATTATCTAGACGAAATTCCCCCTTGGCGGCAACTTTCCAGCCCACCCTCGTGCACAATATTTTTATGTTGTGATGCAAAATGGTGCATAAAAGAATAAACAATAATTCAATTCTTTTATAATGCAAATATAAACAACAGCAACAACAAATCGGGCAGCATCTGCTGGCGGTTTGTATTCTATTTGGTTTTCATTGTTATGGTCGTTCCACATGAATTGCCAAGGAAGACGATATAACATTGGCCATAAATATTTGCATAGCGAAATACAAAACAACTTTGTTTAGCATTAAACAGGGTTTATGGGGACCGTGTGACACCTCCTTTCAATGGGGACACTGTGACGTATGATTAATATGAAAACATAATTTATGGTAAATTATACGCCCCGGTGATCACTTCTTGTCGCCTCCTTTAAATATTGATCAGTGAGAGGTTTTATTTATTAGCGGCAGAGAGAGGGCGTAAAGGACTTTACAGCGATTTACGATTTGTCGTTATGCGCGAGCTTTGTGTGGTGGTTGGTGCTTATTTTATGTCTCCCCAAGATAACACAAAAAGTTTAGAACTTACTTAAATTTATGAGATTTATCCAAGACAATGCCCGACACAACCGAGCCCAACATGCCCGACAAGACAATGGCCAAACCAATGCGTCCCGTATCCACCTCATGGCCCGGATAGTATTTCAGCACCACCTTGAAAGTGAAACAAAAACAAGAGCAAAAAACGGAAGAAAAGAAGGAAATCCAAAGATTATCAGAAACAATAAGACTTCATCGAAGCGGTATTTGTGGTTGTGCTTGGTTAAGGCTAAGTGATCTGTGATTGTTGTGCCTTTGGTTTTTGGTTTTTGTTTTTTTGTTGTTTCGCAGCAAAACTTACCGGATTTAGCAGCGTCGAAATGGCATAGAACACACCCACATTCATGCCGTATGAGATTAGCAGCAGTATATAATTGCGATTTAACATTAAATTCTTTAAGGACGTTGTGAAGGATACTTGATTTTGGGCTTCGATGGAGCCGGGCAAAACCACTCTCTGGGCAGCCGAGGGCGGCGTGGGTGGTTTATCCTGGAAAACTGAAAAAAAAAAACAAAACAACATGTTGACTTCTTAATGTTATAGAGTTGTGCTGTTTATCACTTACACAGGACCATTAAGATGGCCAAAACGGTTGTTACACCGGCCACATAATTGAACATCCATTGCAAATCGTGGCCGACCAGATCTAAATCTTCGTTATTCGCCACCAGCATGGGTGGCAATACAAAACCCAAAGCAACGCCCAGCTATAAAATAGATGAAGAAAAAAGAAAGGCAAACAAATAGGGAATAATTAAAGCTCGTCCTTCTTCATATGCTTAATAGCGGCCATAATTTTTGGCCGAGAAAAAATAAACGGGAAAAATGCCTAAAGCATCTTCTCATCCTCCCTCCTCTTTCGCATGTGGCAGTGGTGGTGTTGGTTTTATGTACTGTTGAATGTTTTATGGCTTTGCAGCAGTTTCGTGTCACTTTTTTTAAATTGTTTTTTTTTTTCTCTTGTTTCTTGTTGCGTTTTTTTCGTAGCCTTGCATTTGTGCTGTTGTTCGAGTGCTCTGTGTTGTTCTTTTTTTTCGCTCTCTGTCAGTTGACTCTAATGTTCATTGAGCCATGTAACAAATGGCAGTTTTATCTTTTGGCAAATTGTTAAAGGCATATGAGTGACACATTCTCCGATAGTCACACATCATAAAGAATAATGACAAAATGCTTTGCAAAATGTTCGTAAAAAATGAACCACGCAAAAAGGGGGCGCTAGAAGGCCAGCAGATCGCACCTGACAGTGATGTAGTACTTAGGAGAGGTTCATCTGCTATTAAACAATTAGGAGAAGAGTATGGTGAGGCTCGAACGAGAATGCACTTGATAGAGTTGTTCAAAATGATTTTTTTCAAATGCTGCCAGTGCGGCGATAACCAATCAATAATATTAATAAATTAATAGCCAATCTACTCTTGCCTCCGCCCTGCGGGATGAAGTAATTATGACCCTAGGTAGAAGTAGATCCACTTTATCCCAAAGCCATTTTAAACAGTTTGAGTCAGTGGTCAGTCCCTCTGGCTAATTATTGTTTCATCACTGGAGACAATTTTCTTCTAAAATTTCAAATCAGTTCTCGAAAATGTAGCATGAGAAATTTCTTGAGGTCAGATTCATTAAAAAAATAATAAACCAAAATTCTCTCTGGTTCAAATATTTATAACGAATTTTTCCATTTTTTTGGAGCTGAATTTTTCCATTTTTTTGGAGCTGAACAAGACGTAACACTAGATTTCGTATATCGATCATTCCATGTCAAACCGAACACCTTTTTTACATCACCATTTCCGATTTCGTTGAAACTTTGTACGATAACTAAACTTTATAAAATATTTGATTCGTAGAAGTCGAAAAAAACCGAAAATTTTTTTCAGAATATATGACCAATTGAAAATTGGGAAAATCAAGAAAAACGTGCCGAGGTATGAACATGAAGGCTTATTTTAAAGGTAATTACAAGTACATTTCGCCGGCGAAATGCTGCTACTGACAACAACTTTGTGTATTTCTGATTTTTCTTCTTCTTTCGTATTTTTCACTATGAAAACACCAATCTAAAAATTTAGAAAAAATATAGGCATATTCCCTGATCGATTCTAAACAAACCCTGAAAATTTCAGATTGGAATAATAACGGGTTGTATTTTTTAAAAAAATGTACTAAATGTAGTTGCCCGAAAAAAGGAGAGAACTGTGTGCTAAGTATTCCATTTGGTGATTAAAATTTCCAAAGGATACATACATTACAAAATACATACACCAAAAATGAAGATTGGATTGTTTAATGATGATCTACAAAATATTTCATCACTGGGTCAAGCCATCTGTGAGCTAAACGCTCCTGAAAACACCTCTAAAAATCATGTTTTCCCGTGTAATTTTTTTATGTTGCATTCTTGCCCAAATTTGTTTTCAGAATTAATAGACCATTGGATGCACTTTAAATAGAAATTTTTATTCTTGTCTTAGAATAACTCATTGGTAGAATTATTGGGCATTTATATATATTTTTGCGGGTTTTCAAGGTGACAGCTGAAAACTCATATCTCTTGAAAACATTTTGTAAGAGGTGCAATGAAAAATAGATAGGCTGAATCAATACCTTTCGAATGACACCTAAATGATGAATATCGGACGAAAAATGACGTCACTGACTCCATGTTTGTAAAATAATTTAATACAGGAGATGGATTTGCTGGAGCAAACAAATTCAAACTCTTTTTACAAAAATGAGCGCAGCGGCGTCAATTTAATTCCGATGTTCAGCATTTAGGCATCATTCGAAAGGTATTGACTGCAGCAATCCAATAATTACTCTAAGACAAGATTCAAAATTTATATTTAAAGTGCTTTCAAGAGTCTATTATTTCAGAAAAAAAAAATTGTGAAAAAATGTAACAAAAAATACACCGGAAAAACATGACACAGATGGCTTGATCTAGGAACGAAATATTTTGCAAATCATCATTAAACAATCCAAACTTTACTTTCGTGGGACTCGAACTTGTTTTACCATTTGTATGGACGTCGACCCAGCCTAACATACATATGTTTCAATTTTTTTATTTCCGTACTTTTACGAATCATAGAAAGCCGATATGGATATCAAATGAAAAAGAAGAATATCTATGAAAAATACATCAGATTTTGTGCTTCTATATTAATAAGTTTAGCTTTAAGAACCATTTAAAATTTCCCCTTTAAAAATAAAAATTAATAAACTTTTTATACGGGAAATTTGAAATATTTGTTAATGCTAAACTAATGCAATGTGAAGTGTTTTAACAGTTATCCCTCTCTTTCATTTGATACTCATGTCGCCTTTTTATGTCTCGCAAAAGTACCGAAATTTAATTAGTAAATCTTATATATGTGTTGGATATTGAAAGTCCTGTAAAAAGGAGAAAAGATCGCCAAATGGAAAACTGAGTACACAACTTTTCTACAAACGATATCTAGTTTCATGTGTATATGGTCTTGATCAGCTCCATTGAAAAGAGTGTAAAATTGTCGCATGGTGTAATTTATGGAAAATGGGAAAATAATAGAAATTGGAAATCTGAGTTGGCAGATTTGTGTGTGTACTATTTTGACATTTTGCAATAGATATCTATTAGCAATGTAAAAAATTATCATTTACAAATTCAACGAAAAAAATCTATATTTTTGTTCTACGGTAAAGAAAATAATAAAATAATGGAGAATATGCAAAATCTTCATATTTGGACCCATACTTCATCAAAAAGCATAGCCAATAATTAAGAAAGTATAATTAATAATAATATATAAAATAGCAGATAAATTATATCCGCGAAAAGGTGAAGATTTCATACATAAAATCGAATTTTATTCTTCGGAGAAAAAGTTATATTCGACCAAAATCAATCACCCTTATGATGAATAAATTATGATGAAAAATAATTAATAGACCCTTGAAATAACTTTAAATTAAATTATCATTCTTATTCTTATCTTAGACTATATCATTGGTCATATTATTAGACGTTTAGAGTCAATATTTGTGGCAACTAAAAACTCATATCATTTTCAAAAAAATGTTACAAAAATAAAAATAAGAAAACAACACCTATCGAATACTGCATAAATGATGAATATAGATATTTTCAATATACTTTGCAGTTTCGGGATGTATAAATGAAGAAGAAAACAGGGCATGAAATATTTTGTTGCCTCCTGATGGCTGAAGTGAGGTCAGATTGACAATTTTTATTGTCCCAAGTCTCCTCTATAAATCACCTTTAGTAATATTTGGTATATCACTTTGCTGTACAATTATATGGTGTTTTTTATTGAGGTATAGAACTTCGAATTGAAATAAAACACAAGAAAATCGTTTTAATGTCCATCAATTTGGCTTTATTGGAAGGATAATTTTATGCCATTAATGTTTAAATATGATTTCGGGCATGTGGCCGCCGCGGCTGGCTCGGATATAGCAAATTCTACAGGTCCAATTTTCAACCACTTTCTCCAATTGCTGTGCAGCTCCAATTGCTGTGCACGGTGGCGAATCGATTCATTCGGGTCCTCTTCAACACTTTGCTCTACAGCGGCAATTGTTTCTTCGGTGCGCACTGTTCGACGTCTCTGCGGATGCGTATTATCACATAGAGTAAACGTAGTGCGAAAACGATCCATGGTTAACCGAATTAATTGCTCTGTTGGACGATTATGTCGACCATAAAATGGTGAACTTCGCGAACTGAACCATTACTTTCGAAATAAATTTGCACGATTTGCAAGCGTTGTTCTTTTGTCAACCTGTTCATGATGAAATGGCAAACCAAACTAAATATTAATCACTTGACAGCTGACAAAATGGCCGCCAGTTAAAAAAGTGATGCCAACTTAAAGTTCTATACCCCAATAAAAAACACCCTTTATAAGCACTAAAAACCCTTAGGTGGTCAAAGGATTAAACAATTCAAACATTATTTTTCATTTGCATGGACAGTGGCCCAACATAATATACATACGCGAAAAAGATATAAAAATTAAAACTTTTTGTTGTTATGTGAAGTCAGAAATAGAATAATTTTTATTATTTATTCTAATGAATTGCAAAAGAATGTATACGTCTGTTTTCCATTAAGCTGTGATAACTAAGCTGCTATAACAAAAACGTAAATAAAATGTTAGTTTTTGCTTCAACGGAAAACAAAAATAATCGATATTTGAAAAAAATATATATATTAAAATTGTAACTATACAGTATAAGTGGAATTTATGGCTATCGAGGATAATTACAAACATGTGAACATATAATTATTCTTTTGCAAATATGTAGTTGGCGAAAATGTTCAAAACTAAGTTCTAATATATATCCTTTCGTTCGATTTGGAAAGCTAGAATGCTGCTTGAAGTATTGATTTGGGACCTTATAAGTATGTACACATATATGTGAGATTCTCTGCAAAACGAATAAAAAATTCTTCCGTTTGTTGTTCAACTATTCAACTATTTTTTCTTGACAATAAAAAATATTTAATTTTTTTATGAACTAATGTTCCCTTCAATTTTATTTATTTTGTCGCTGGTAGTAGCCCCATGTGTTTCTTTCAATCGCAAAAAAAAAACAAATTCATGCTATCTCACACGAATCGCAAATTATAGAAGAAACCGTAAGACTGTATTTTCGTATTAAATATAATTTTTCACATATTTTTTATAGTTTGAAAGGTATATTTCTATTAAAAAGTGCTAGCGAATTTATAAATCCTTAAGAAATTACCTTTTAAGGTTAATATCGTCACTGTGTATAAATTTAAGTAATGTAAAAAAATATGTGAAAAAATATATTTATTTGGAAAATACAGTTTTACGATTTCTTTTACAACATTCTACTCGTGTGAGATCCCATCTAAACACATTGGGCTACTTCCTTAGAAAAATTATGTAAAATCGCTCAACTCAAACTTCAACCCCGCAACGGATCACTCTGTATAAGATTTATGATCAGCAGAATAAAATATTCAAAAAACAAGTCTTTTTTATCCGTTTTGCAGATTATTGATTGCCAGGATATTTTAAGTCATATTTTGAGGGCACGAAAACATCTAAATGTAACGAGATAAATTTAAATCTATATTCACTATTTATTGAAATTGTCCAAAAATATAATAAATATATATTTGGAGTCCAGACGCATAAGAAGCAAATCAACTTGCTGAACACATTTCTTATCTTAGTTTGGGTGAGTTTTCTATTATAGTGTATAATAGGGGTTTCCAAACCCTATATATGAAATAACATACATCACCCTTCCCTAAGACGGGTATGGGTCCATAAAGTTGAAATTGTGGAGTTTATCAAAATGTTCAGCACCAACTTGTTTCCGAAGTATTAATATTGGCCGACATTAGTCGACTGAACTGACAAATAGATTTGTCTCAGATTGTATATGACTTCTATACAACTGTACCCATTGCTGCTACTCAGACATTAGTCCGGTTTTTTTAAATCGCTTATGTTTAATAAAGCAATTTGTAAAAGAACGAATGTAGAATGGCTATTAATTGGCACCACTTGACTGGAAGTATTCGTGCATAATTAAAAAAAAAACATAGTTTTCCACACACTTTTTAAATAAAAATAATAAAATGTATTGTATTTCCCTCAGCCTTACTATTTAAATGTTTTTACAATTTTGATAAAAAAAACAATTTACAATAACTCGAAAACGCAAAAATGCCCAACAATTGCAATATGGTAACTCAGCAGTGCCACAACCGAGCAATTAAGCGACTATGGTCCAACTCGCTAAGACTTAACCTTGAAAAACGTCCTTGTATCAAAATATCTCCTTATTTCTGATATTGTCGACCTTAATACTCAAACACCTGTTTGAAATCATTGTAAAACGCCGTTTAAATCAAATTTATGCCATAATTTCGAAAGTATAAAGTGATGGCCATTACGACGTTCTAAGTGAATATTCATACCATGATGGCCATGATGAAATTAATTGACCACTTTGTAGCCTGACAACTGTGACTACTCTTGCCCCGCAATGCTTTGATTGATAACGTCAATGATGAGCGCTTTTTTGTTTGGCGGGAAAATATGGGACCACCATTAACACAATGACCTTGAGAATACACCAGTAGCAGAGTTCAGTTCTTGGACGTGTGCTGACACTTCTTGTATTCATCTCGAACGAAAGTTGAAAGACGAAACACGAAAGACCATGAACGTTAACACCACACATACATAGGCATACCTACATAGTAAGCTTGCATGGGTATATGAGTGTGCAGCAGTGTTTGATTTACACCAACCAACAAAGTGTCCTTGTTAATTTAATGTCGAACAGAATCGTAAAACTAATTTGGTTATTAGCTAAGCTTTGGCCAAAAGCTGTAAGTAATGTTTTTTTATTTCATTTATTTTTTGTGTGTTGGTAAGGCTTGTGGCTTAAATATCAAGGCCGCCATTGGCAATCCCATCTCTTGCCTGCCTGCACAGCACATGTGTGCTTTTTCGTATCATTTATTCAAAATCCTTTAACGGCGGGGAATAGGGGGGGGGAGGCAATACCTAATTAACTCTAACACTTTAACAATAGGATAATTTATATTTATTTGCACGAGTATTTATGTGGTAGTGTTTTATTATTTTTATTATTCCTTAAAGACATTTTGCGCTGCCGTTTCCGCTGCTATTGTGTTGTTGCTTTGGATGGCTGTTTATTGCGTCGAACAGAAAGGAAACATTTTAAACCAGAATTAAATGGCGCGCCTCCCACCAACAAATAAAATAATACAGTTGGCTGCGAAACGATACGAATACTAATGGAGGCAAACGAGGTGGTGGTGGTTAAGAATGGCGAGAAGGAAAATGTCTGTCGACTACCAGACTTAAATTGGCTAAATGTCAATAGCAAATGGAGCAAAATAGGATTGTAACAATATTTTAATTTCAAGAAAGAAAGTTATGGAGTTTCTTCAACTCGATTAAAACTAATATAACAAGTTGTCAAAGAAAACTGAAATCGCTTGGACGACGATTATTTGACAACACTGGTGCTGTTTTTCTTTAAGACTGTTATCTTTAAGCAGCGATAACAAAAATCTAAATAAAATCTTACTGTGGCATGGTTAACTCCACATTCGCATGGTGTCCAATATCATTTCTAAATTTCCATTTCCCGCATTTGGGAACCACCCTCGCGTACAGCAAAGCGCTTGTTTTGTATAAGCTTATTTCTTTGTGCGTTGATTACTGTATCACAACAATAGCTAAAGGGAATTTGTGTATATGCAAGAGTGTGTGTGCTGTGTGTGTGTATGTGAGTGAGGTATCATATAAAAACACATACAAAACACTCTATATGGTATGGCTTTGTTTGGGTGTTTAAGTGTGTGTTTCTGTTCTTCTTTTATTTGAACTTGAGCAGCCAAAGAAAGGAAGAAAGAGTTGCAAATTATATCGTTAAGAAACATAAAATGCAACTTTCATAAAATTCTCTTTCATCTTCCGTTTATTTGGTACTTTCTTCATTGTATTTTTTTGATTCACCCCACGCTCACGACATATACAAATCATTCACAAGAGCCAGCAATAGAGGGCGGGCAAGGGAGACTGAAACGTAACCGAAACGGAAACGGAAACGATAATAACATTAACAATAATGGCAAGGCACGGAAGCTACGAACACAGTTGCAATAAAGAAGGAACGAACGAACGAACATTGTTAACAGACTAAGGACGTGATCTCTTTGGTTTTGTGTTCTTTTTAAATTGTTACCAATTAAAAGCAATTCCAAGGAAATCGCTAAGAAAATTAGTCGTCATGCGAAGCAGAGTCATCCTCTGCGTCTGAGAGTTACAACAAAGCCATTTGTTCAAATTTATGTTCACTTTTGGAATTCCCCCATCCCTGCCCCCATACTACACGAATACAACAAATGAACATTCGGGATGTACATTCGTATGTATGCACTCGAGTGGTTTAAATTTTCGTAATAAACAACTCCGGCAAAACATTTTGCTGGATGTGCTGCTGTCTGATATGTGATGTGTTCATTTGGAGCATCGGCAGCAGCAGCAGCTTCCATTTGATTTGGCTTCTGGCTGTAAACAACCTTTAGGCAACTAAACAGTCTTAACTGTCGAACCTTTTTTTGGCCGTACGACATACGAATATCTACGTGATTGGGATTTTCTTCATCTGCTTCTTCTATTGTGCTTTCAGAATGCAATCAAATGAGAAGCTGTAGCTAAATGTAAGCAATTGTGTGTGCAACTTATACCAAAAAAAAAATTGTGCTATTTAAGCCATAGGTTTAAACAGAGAGTTTAAGGAGGGCTAGGATTCACATTTCATAGCAACCTTGAAACAGTTGGAAATCCTTGCTTAGGCTTAGTTTGTCTTTCTTTTTCTTTCCTATTTAATATATGTGAGAAAATTTCATGGAATCGTAGTTGTTGTATCAGGGACCTACGGTTTTACATTAGGGTGTTTTAGTACGGGTTATTTCAAAATTCACACAAGAAAACATTTTGTAGAAAACACCGTTGTTGAATTAAACATATTAACATTGTTATTGATTCATAAATTACATGGTCATGGTCGTGCTCAATTTCCTATTTAAAGGCAAGGGCAGCCGTGTCTTGTAGACTCAAAAGGCGTTAATTACATGATCAAGCAGCATTACACAGCACAGAATTGACGCTGGTAATAATTGAATTATTTCTCTCTTTGTATGGTACGTGCCACATACACGGAGAAAAAAATATATGTTAGGCTACAAAAATGTATACAATTGTTTTCCGGTTTAACGAACATTCGATTCTACGAACATCGCATTTATAGGACAGGGAATTTTTTGGTCTGTTAAGTACAATATAGAGTCTACATCCGAACGCAGCTTAAAAATAATTTGACATACCTGATTAAAAACTATGTGATCTAAATTTTTACACAACATTTTTAATTTTATTGTGGAAATGATGGAAAAAATATGCGAAGAAATATGTAAAATTTTCTACTGAATTCACGCGGGATTCCCGTACGAATTTCCCGGGATACGGGAAATGAAAAATGTGCGATTTTTCCCGCGGGAAATCCCGGGATACAAACCCTAGTAAGGAACTAGGAAAAGGCTAAAGTTGGTCTAGTCTGACTCAATTCAGAATTCATTGTGACGATTTTATGGATCCAATTATGAGAAAACTAGCAGTACCCGCTGCTTCGCACGCGAAAAAGTCAGGTATTTATTATTAGTTTTATCCGTCTCTGTTTAAGGGTAGTATTTATTTGATTTTCTTTTCTAAAATAGTAAATTGGAAACATAGCACTCATATACAGTCAAAGGAATGTGCTTGTAGATGTGCACTGTTTTAGCAGAACTCCCTTCGTTATCATTTTCTTATTTTTATCATTTTCTACCCAGTTTTTAACAAAAAAATACAACCGCAGAGCCTTTTATTCGAAAAAAAAATCCATTTTGATGGCACTTCTACATGGTCAAAGGAATTTACATACTAAATTTCAATATTCTAGCTGTAATCCTAAAGTTGGTACCATTTTTATCCCTTTTTGTCCCGCTCTCCTCTGAAAAGTACAAATTTCGAAAAATCAATTTGGATTTGTTCTTCTACGTTGTCAGAGGGATTGACACACCAAATTTCACGACTATAGCTTCAATACTAAAATTAGTACCATTATTATTTCTTTTTGTCCCTCGTAAGCCTTAAAAGTACAGAGGAATTAACATACCAAATTTCACTATTCTTACTATAATAATTTAGTTGGTACTATTTTTTATCCCTTTTTGTCCTGGTCAACTCTTATAAGTACAAATTTCGGAAGATAAAATTTTACTGCGCTTCTACGTGGGCAGAATAACTTACATACCAAATTTCACGACTATAGCTGCAATACTTTAGTTGATACCATTTATGTCCCTTTTTGTCCCGCTCACTTCTTATAAGTACAAATTTCGAAAAATCCAATTTTACTGCGCTTATACATGGTCAGAAGAACTTACATATCAAATTTCAAGATTCTAGCTGCAATACTTTAGTTGGTACTATTTTTATCCCTTTTTGTCCCGCGCAACCCTTAAAAGTACAAAATGCATTTATATTCCGCTTCTATGTGGTGAGAGGAATTTACACACCAAATTTCGCGACTATAGCTGCAATACTTAAATCCGTACCATTTTCATCCCTTTTTGTTCCTCGCAAAACTTAAAAGTACAAATTTTAAAAAATCAAATTTCAAGATGCAATACTTTTTTATCCCTTTTTGTCCCGCGCAACCCTTAAAAGTACAAAATGTATTTATATTGCGCTTCTATGTGGTGAGAGAGAGGAATTTACATACCAAATTTCATGATTCTAGCACAATACTTTAGTTGGTACTATTTTTATCCCGCTCACCCCTTATAAGTACAAATTTCGAAAAATCAATTTATATTGCAAGTCTACATTGTCAGAGGAATGTAAATACCGATTTTCACGATTCTAGCTGCAATTCTTAAATTGGTACCATTTTTATCCCTTTTTGTCTCTTTCCTCCCTTAAAAGTACAAATTTCGAAAAATCCCTATTTGTAGCTCTTCTGCATGGTCAGTGCAAGGAACACACAGAATTTCATGTTTCTAGCTACTGCCGTTTAGTCAAGACGAAGGTGCGATGTTTATCCCTTTTTTTATTGCAGCGCCACCAACCTGTCAAAATTGGTTCGGCTCAAACTATAACCGTTAAAATACTATAATACGCCGTCGACGATTTTAGCTCGGCTCCCTTCTCTGTGCGGTGTCAATTTCATTCCGATGTACATTATTTAGACATCATTCGAAAGGTATTGACTGCAGCTATTTGTTTTTTATAAAGAACTAACACGAAAATGTTTTCAATTGTGAATATTAAAAAAAATCACAATAAACGTCCAATAATTCGACTAATAAGTTACTCTAAGACAATAATCAAAATTTTTAAATATAAATTTTCAGGGCTCTATTAATTAAGAGAAAAAAATTGTACAACATTTTTCCATAGAAAAATACAAGGGAAAACATGATTTTAAGACGTCCTTTCAAGAGCGTTCAGCTCACAGACGGCTTGATCTAGGAAGGAAATATTTTGCAAATCATCATTAAACAAACTTATTTTTCGTGGTTTGACTGGAAATTCTTTCTTTCTTTCTGGACCGCGACCCAGTCTAATGGTTATACGTTAAATAGAAGGAAGGAGAAAGGGCTATAAATCTTCTGAATATCACCATCATGAAGATGCAGAGTTTAAGAACAGCCACCAAAAATTAAGAAAAACATATTTTTTTTATTGGCACGAAATCCCCCTTCAACCATAGAAAAAAATCCCAAGAGTTATGTTGACCAATTTTTAAATGCTATCCTCCTAAGGAAAGTAACAATGGTTATTTGAAAAATAGCTAAATAAGAGAGTATTTTTAATATGTCGTTTTTCTGACACGGCCAATCATTTTCTTATAGCCGCCATCGTAACGAAGAAAGCAAGTCCTCGTTGCAGAAAATCTATGAATAAATGTAGAAATATTGACCATTCAATCAATTTAAGCAAAAACTTCATTTGAATATGGAAAAATAAGAACATGATTTTTTGAATTTCTCAAAATGCTATGTAAAATTTCTTTAGCCATTCGAAGGTTGCTCTATGCAGTAGGTGGCTTTTAGTGAGTACAGAATTATATCGGCTACAGCTCAATGATTGAGAGAGCATCCGCCTTCTCCATTCAAGAATGTCTGTGGGATTATTTGCAACTATTGTAATTACCAGCAGTAACCCAATCTTTTTACTATTTTATATATATTTTCAATATTCCAGCGTATAAATGGCGCGAACTGTGGTTTAACTTTGAATTGAAGTAATTTGTTGTTGCTGTGAAATCGGAAAGTGTTAACCAATCCTTGTTCGTTTATAAAATTTATTCGAAATAAAATTCACAAAGCCCTTTTCATGTGAAATTTGATTTAGTTTCCTCAAAAATCTCAAAGGATGCAAACAATATCGCTTTTAAATGACATTAATATGTTACAACATACATAAGACACAATCTGTCAAAGCCTCTCCCATTGCCTTGTCCTGGTTAGCTCCACATAATGTCATCTGCTGCAAAACTCCCGCTGTTGTCAATGCCTACACAAATTGAAAATCACACAGCCATTATGATTACAATACCCTGAAGATTTGTGTTGTTGTTTACAACATAACGAGTTTCGAGGTTTTGTTTAACATCTCGTCTTCAAGGAAATTACAATCGAACCGAATTTAAATCTGATGTCAAGAAGAGATTTAAAAAAAATCGCGAGTGTGTGTGTGTCTCATATGTGTACATGTACATAATCATCATGATTTCGAAATAATTGTAAACAACACTTAGGGAAGACTGAGGGGAGGAGCACACTCTCATGCCATTCCCACAGCGTATACTTTTTGTGTGTTGAAAACACTCATACGCTCAAGGGTACTTAAGGAATTAAATATTGCTTAGACATTGAAATAAAAAAATCGCTCATAGCGAATACTTGACACTAAAAGACGCAATAATGCAGACAATGTATGAACAGCTCTAGATCAAGGAATTAAGGGTCGATACTCAGATTTTTAAATTTCATATTTCATTTAAAACTACACAAATAAGTAGAAGATTCAATTTTTAAATGATTAGCATGGCAAAGTTAGAATCCCTAGGCTTTTTCTTTGGTAAATCTCGTATATTCGAATTCCCCTAGCTGTGAATTCGTTTATTTGGAAAATAATCCTCCTACTGCGAAGTCCTTATGAGTTGTTTTTTTTTCGTTTTGTTTTCTTTCTTCTGAATAGTTGTTGTGCTTTTATGTTTTTCTTCGGGGCTGAAATATTGCTGAAATTTTCTTTAGAAAATACGCCCCATACTGTGATTTGAGGTTTTACGAATAGCCTATCTTTGTTCTCTTGTTATTCTTGAGGGGGATTACAACTCGATTGTAACGAAGAACAGCCGATTTCGAAATAATTGTAAACAAGACGTACTATCGTGGCTGGAATGAGTGCTCAGTTCATGACTGCGTCGCTACTGTGTGCGCGGTGTAAACACGCTTGTACGCTCAAGTGCACTTAAGGCATTGAATATCGCTCATACGGTGAAATAAAAACGCTCGTATGTATATAATATGCTGTTGTTGACACTTTAAGAAACGCCAATGTACATAATGTAAGTAGGTACAGGCCTTGGAAATTGAATTACGGCCGATAACAATATTTCTGTAATTGCACTTCAAATTTAGAAAAAAATATATAAACTGACCTGCTTATTATGAAAAGCATAAAAGCTAGTGAACATAAAGATTACAGAGTGCGACAGACAAAAAAATAACAAGGCCTGGCCAATGGATTCCAGTAGAGTGGAACAAAAAAAAATTACATGTATAGTAAGATGGGTCACGACAATAAATTACTGCGATCACCCCGCAGAAATGAAGATTGCATTGTTTTATGATGATCAGCAAAATATTTCGTCGCTGGGCCAAGCTGTCTGTGAGCTAAATGCTCCTGAAAACACCTCTAAAAATCATGTTTTTTCCGTGTTATTTTTATACCCTCCACCTAAGGATGGGGATAATAAATATTCGTCGGAGACTCCATAAAGTACAGTAGTATCTCGATATAACGATCTATATATTGTCAGACCGTATCGTTAAATCGAAATTATCGTTATATCGAATTATTTTTTACTTGTTTATTAATGTTTGAATATTTAAATAAATATTCTTATTATATTTGCCATGGGTGTTTTTTGTCTGTTGTAGAATGGAATGACTCGTATTTATTATTATAAACTGTACAAAAAATAAAAATATCGACTCGGAATAGAAGAAGTAAATTAGTAGAATTCAATTCAGAAAGCATATATATTTTGTAAAAGAAGTTATGAAATATAAATAGAAAAAAATCAATACATCGAATAATGAATATCGGGCGAAAAGTGACGTCACTGGCGCAGTTTTTGCGGAAAATTAAATACAGGAAATGTCCAAGAGTCTATTAATTGGGTACAATTTTCAATAAAAATGCAACATAAACAAAATTACACGTTAAAAAACATGTGTTTCCCGGAGCGTTTAGCTCACAGACGGCTTGATCAAGGAACGTACTATTTTGCAAATCATCATTAAACAGTTAAAAGTTTTTTTCCATTTGTAGGGACCGCGACCCAGCCTAACGTCCATTTTTTCGAAATTAAAAAAAAAACCTTGAAAACGTTTAATTAACAAATTTTTACTCTTGTCTTAGAATAGCTTATTGGTCGAATTATGTTGGGTTTCAAAACTTGTTCATGCTCTTTAGAAGTGTTTATAAAAATGTGAATGCCTTTGAAATAGTTTCCAAATGATGGACATCGGAAGGAAATTGAAATTTTTGTTTCCGCGTTGGGATTGAAGCTGAGTTAACTATATGGTAAGCACACATACACACATTACTTACCATACCATTAACCATCAGAAAATATCCTTAATAGGATTTTGGTGCACAGACTTCGCTTCCACTAATGAAAACATCCTCTGACTTTTTAAATGGGTCTCCTACTGTGAATTTTGTTTTTGTATTTTTTCTGTGTATCACCAACAGCGTAGCCATTGATGCTATTTTCTCTCAAATCTTTTTTACAAAGTAAGTGTCCCACTGTGACGTCCTTGTGAGATTTTCGGCAATACTTTTTTGTCTTTCAAATTTCTTTTCGAGATTACTTGTGTCTTATGTATGGTTGTTGGTTATATTACTTATTATAATATTGCAGATACGAGGGCAGTTCTATAAGTAATCAATCAGGAAACATGAGAATATTTTTTTAAATAGACGTTTTTTATTAACATGGCCCCCATCCAGTCCGATACTCTTACTACAGCCGTTCTCTAATTATGTTAAGCCTTCCTTGTAAATTCCTTCAATTCGTCAATTCTAAAAACACCAAAATACTTGTTGGCATATGATTGCTTACCAAATAGGGAATATTTGCGAGAGAATGATTTCAGAAACCGATAGAGAAAGTTGAAATAAATGCTATGGTAAACGCGAGTTGACATATATGTTACAAGCGACATTGGTTCTTAATATACATGGAAAAAATCGGCCGCATCCTTTGGATAGATCGCGAAAAAATTACAAAACAAAAATCTTAGGCAAACAAATCATGTTAGCCACATCTCTCGCGAATATGAAAATTTTGCAAAAATATCCAATTTGCATTTTTTAATTGCCGAGCTCTAAATTTTTTGCTGAAAAAGATCGATCGTCCAAAAAACATGGACGATTTAATTTTTTCGTATAAGTTGGCGTGTAATTTTTCTATATACGCTAAGCAAGCTAAGAGCTTTATTTACAACTTTGGTTCTTTGGTGACCCTCAATTAAATTTTCCGGCAAAATTGTTTGTAGAATATTTTAATCCTTAAATGTATTTTTTGGAAGTTTTTTTTTATTTTCTCGAAAAAAGGATCAAATTGACCCATAAAGAGAGGAGCTAGAGGCTTAATATCTTAATAATAATATCTTAATATCTTAATATAAAAATGATTCTCATAAAATTCCACCATATAGTTCTGGCAATAAGAATTCTCTCAGACATTAACTTACAACATTTTTTCAACTTTGACCCACTCTAAAATGAATCTCAGGACTATAAGTTTAATCTACACAAATGATTTACTCAACATGCCACTTCAGAATTATAGGGCAGCTACTCCGTTGCAAAAATGCTGTTGGACAGTGTAATTAGTCATTATTGGAAATTGAGAATTTCCATTTGATATTGGTACTTTCCATTTTAATTTAAATTGAATTTGAGAATTTTCTAATTCAAATATAGAATTTATACTTCAATCTTGATTCCAATTGCAATTCGTATTTTTTATTCGAATTTTATAATTTTCTAAATTGAAAAAATTCCAAATAGATAATTTTGATTTCAAATAAAATCGAGAACTTCCATTTAAATTTGAGAAATTTCCAATTGAAAGGAGAATTTCCATTTCAAATTAAGAAAATTACCAATAAAAATTAAGAATTTTTATTTGAATTTGGGAATATTCATTAATTTCCATTTCAAATTGAAAAAATTTCCAATTGAAATAAAAATTTTCCGTTTAATATTCAGAAATGTTTAAAATTACTTGAGATTTTCCATTTCATGTTTTTTTTTTATTTTATAAATGCATCGCACTGTGTTGGCGGGAGGAAGATACGGTATTGGAAGGAGGAAAGGGGGAGTAGTGTTTGTTTTAAACTTCTGAATATCATAATTAGCTGGGAAGATATCTGCCGGAAGTCAATTCCACATACGGATAGTGCGGGCGAAGAACGAATTCATTCTGTAATGTGTGGTACGGTCGGTTGTCCAATTGATAACAAATGGGTGAGAATTCCTGGAACGTTCTCACGGGCGGTATAAGATCACGAATATCCGAAGAACAAACACCGTGAAAGTAACGATAGAACAAGGACACACAACCCACATTACGACGATGTTCAAGGGAAACAATAGAATTGGATATCCTACCGTCACCTGTCAACACCATCGCCCTCCTCTGGACACGGTCAAGTAGCTCCAGTGATGAAGCTGGAGCACCCGACCATATATGGGAGTTGAATTCCATCATTGGTCTGATGTAAGTAGTATAGATATTGAGAAGATCAGTGGAAGTGAAGTATTTCTTACACCGGTTTAAGAAGCCTAGACACTTCAATGCTTCTTTCAACACTTCAAATAAATGCTTTGTCCAACGAACATCGCATTGCATTTTCATGCCTAGAACATCAAGAGTAACTGATTGCTCAATATCTAAACCGTTCATTAAAATTTCAAATTTTCATTTCCATTTCAAATTGAAATTGAGAATGTTTTAAGAGGAGAAAATTGGTGTTGAGAAAATTCCTATTGAAATTGGGAGTTTTCAGTTTAATTAGAGAAATTCTAATTGAAATTTTGAATTTCCCTTTTTCAATGGAGAATTTTTTTAATTGAAAATTTCTAATTTAAAATTAAGATATTCCATTTTTTTTTGAAATTTCAAATTGAAATTAAGAATTTTTATTTCAAATTCAGAAAATTTCAATGAAAATTAATATTTTTCTTTTTTTATTGCGAAATTCGAAATTAAAAAATTCGAAGTTTGAAAAATCATACAACACAATTCCTATTAAAAACCTTTCCTAATTCAATTGCCGATGGCTATGAATTCTGAATATGTTCGAGTGTTTTGGTGGAAAAAATTCGCGGTTTTTATATTCAGCGTGTAAAGCCCCACTTTTGTAAGTAACAATTGGTAATATTTCCCCATAAATATCATATTAGGAAATGAAAATTGTTTTTCTTCTTATCCCAGCTGCCTACTCATACCGCCTGCACATACATCCATAACAAATGTTAACAACAATTTATAGGAGAGTAGAAAAAAACTAAGATGAGAAACATCAGCAACAACAAGGTCAAGTGGGGAAAATGCCAATAAACCATCATGTCGGCTCAGCCCTCTCCAATACAAACATACATACCTACAGACATATGCACGTATGAATCTAAGGCACACACAAACGCGCGCATTGAGGAAATTTGAAATTAATGTTGACTTTGTGATACCAAAAAGCAGCAGCCAACATTTGCATAAAACACTGTCTTCTTGTTCGAATCGAAAACGATGTAAGGACACACGCACACACATACATATATTTTGTGGAGAGAACGAATTACGATTTGTTACGTTGCATTTTATTAATACATCCCTACATACATACATACATTTAAAATTGTAAGAGAAGCACAGGCCACAGTGCGTTTGTGTGTATGTGTGATTCATGCATGCATGTAAGCACGCCTTATTGTAGTTTCTCTGTCGAAAAAAAACACAACGGAGGGGAAATGTGAAAATCCGAAAAAAAAACATTCTTAAAAAAGCATTGAAAAATGCACAAGGTCACATAAGGGCATCAGTGTTAGAGCGCAGCGTGTCGTCAACCAAAACTGCTTGGCTGTTACCACCACTTACACATATAGTCGTATGTGTGAAGGTTTGTGTATTTGTATTCGTGTGTGTTTAGAAGAGGAAAGAACGCCACTTGAAAGTTGTGATGTCACAATTAGTAAAGACATCGTCGCTGTATCCGTGAGTCAGTATGTCTCTTGGACATTTGTGCGTCTGAGTGTGTGTGGGTGTGTTTAAAGCTCATGCATTCATGCATGCTTTTTTATATACTCATCCTCGCACACAGCTTCACATATGAATGTGTTTACAATGTATGAGCATCGTCATGCAATGTGTGCTCTCAAATTGAAATCTAAACCAAATGCGATTGGAATGCATTACTTTACACAGCGGAACCAGCTAAACCAATCCATGAATACTCTTACATACATCAATACATGCATAATACCTACTCAACACTCATGTTGTGCGAAACGAAGACAGAAAAGACAGACGGACAACAACACTCGGCAAGTCCAAATGACTTTAGCATACTCGCAGATCTACAACCCCATCTACATCTATGAATATCAAATGAGGTGTGAGCGTGTGTGAACATGTTGCGTCCGCCAGCAGTTGTTCTCGAACGAACATGAGACTGTGAAAAGTTCCCAACATATCCACAGTCCTTTTTATGGACTTTGCATGCATACATTTAACGGACAAGGCGTACCATCAAAGTTCAGTTAAAGAACACGGACTTCAGTTCGAATGATTTGAAATGGCGAAATGCCGTGAGAGAGATTTCAGATTATTTTGTAATGAAGTTGCTGAAGTTTATAAGAGAAGCAGAGATTATCGAGAGTCATGGGCCATGATTACTTTTTAACTCGTATAAATAGGAGAAATTATGCAAATTTTGAAACTTTTGCTACAAGTTTGGAACGTAAGTGATTATTAAAAGGATCAGTCCAACTTTATTGTATGATGCCAGTATACATTGCACAGTGTGTTGTTAAGCATAGGTTAGTTGGACAAAATATCGCCAGGGCAGAAAAAAACATTTTTTTTAAAATCGTAAAATTTTATATTTGAACTACCGATTACTTTGACTTTGAAAGGTAGAATAACATTCATTTTTATTTTCAGTTTTATGTTTGACATTTGCAAAATGAGACGTTATACGCTCGAACAACATTGAAAAATATTAAAAACTTACTTCCAAAGTAGACTCACTACTTTGGCAAACTGTAAGAAATGTACTTGGAAAATTTTCAAGAATAGAATGGCCTTCAGTTCAGTCTTCATGAAGCTCATTTTCAACTCGTTGGCTATGTCAATAAGCCAAATATCCGCATGTGGGTTTCAGGAACCCACACGTGAAGCCAATGTATCCACAACGAGTCACTGTTTGGTGTCGATTTTGGGCTGTACTGAAAAATTAGGTTGATCGGATGAGGTACTGCCGAGCCAGTAGTGGTATTCATATGATTGATATTGTTGAATGACTAAGTTCAACCTTTCCAATAAAACCAGAAATTTAAAAAAATAATCAGTACTTTGTTTATAGCCGATTCTAATTTAAAATGTTGTATGACTTACCCTATATATAGGGTCCGCCAAATAACTTTTTTTTGAGTACAATCCTTCCGGTTAATAATGGAAAATAACTTCAAATGGCTGCTTCGGGCACCCCACAAATAATAGTCCAACGGTTGAATAGTTGAAAAAAAAACGTTAGATGGCGGACCCATAGAAATTATGAGAATTCTGTAGAAAAAATATGTTTATACACTCCACGAGAGTATTATGTCTTTGTGCATTTGTTTTTAACACCCAAAAGGAAGCGAGATAGACCCATTGTTAATTTACCGATCGATTTAGAATCACTTTTTGAATGGATTTAGCAATGTCCGTCTATCTGTCCATCTATTCTTGTAATCAAAGTACAGGTCGCAATTGTAGCCAGAACAAAATTAAACTTTGCACAACGAAGTTTTTCGGGATGAGGACGAACGCTATTTAATTTGAAGAAAATTGTTTCAGATTTAGATATAGCTCCCAAACAAATTACTTCCGATTTGACTCTTTTCACTCTAGATACCACATATTTGAATAGATTTTCTTCAAATTAGGCGAAATATCTTATATTTGTTCTATAAACAGCCATGGTGCAAATGGGTCAGATCGGTTCATATTTATATATAGCTCCCACACAAATTTCACTTCCGATTTCACTTTTTCCACTCTATGAACCACATATTTTAACAGATCTTCTTCAAATCTTTCGAAATATCTTATTTTTCAACTAGAAACATCCACAGTGAAAATGGGTCAGATCGGTTCAGATTTACATATAGCTCCACTACAAATATCGCTCGCAGATAGACTTTTTCCGCCCCAGAAACCACGAATTTTCACCGAATTTCTTCGAACCTAGCATAACACGTTATAAAGGGTCCGCCATCTAACGTTTATTTTTCAACTATTCAACCGTTTGACTATTATTTGTGGGGTGCCCTCAGCAGCCATTTGAATGAAATTATTTTCCATTATTAACCGGAAGGATTGTACTTTCAAATAAAAAAAGAAATTTGAGAAAATATTCAGTAGTTTTTTTTATAGCATTTTCTTTTTATTTGGCGGACCCTTTATTTGAACTGGAAGAGCTTTAAAGTTAGTCTCTTTATTCCATGTTTGGATATAGCCCCGATACAAATATTCTTTTCGATTTGACAATTTGGACCAGTTCATAAAGGGTGATTTTTTAAGAGCTTGATAACTTTTTTTTTAAAAAAAACGCATAAAATTTGCAAAATCTCATCGGTTCTTTATTTGAAACGTTAGATTGGTCCATGACATTTACTTTTTGAAGATAATTTCATTTAAATGTTGACCGCGGCTGCGTCTTAGGTGGTCCATTCGGAAAGTCCAATTTTGGGCAACTTTTTCGAGCATTTCGGCCGGAATAGCCCGAATTTCTTCGGAAATGTTGTCTTCCAAAGCTGGAATAGTTGCTGGCTTATTTCTGTAGACTTTAGACTTGACGTAGCCCCACAAAAAATAGTCTAAAGGCGTCAAATCGCATGATCTTGGTGGCCAACTTACCGGTCCATTTCTTGAGATGAATTGTTCTCCGAAGTTTTCCCTCAAAATGGCCATAGAATCGCGAGCTGTGTGGCATGTAGCGCCATCTTGTTGAAACCACAGGTCAACCAAGTTCAGTTCTTCCATTTTGGGCAAAAAAAAGTTGGATATCATCTCACGGTAGCGCTCACCATTCACAGTTACGTTACGATTCGCATCATCTTTGAAGAAGTACGGTCCAATGATGCCACCAGCCCATAAACCGCACCAAACTGTGACTTTTTCTGGATGCATTGGTAGCTCTTGCAATGCTTCTGGCTGATATTCACTCCAAAATCGACAATTCTGCCTATTTACGTACCCATTGAGCCAAAAATGAGCTTCGTCGCTGAACACAATTTCTTTCTTTCTGAACTTTCTTAACAGAGCACGCATTTTGATAATAAAATTCAATGATTTGCAAGCGTTGCTCGTTAGTAAGTCTATTCATGATGAAATGTCAAAGCATACTGAGCATCTTTCTCTTTGACACCATGTCTGAAATCCCACGTGATCTGTCAAATACTAATGCATGAAAATCCTAACCTCAAAAAAATCACGCTTTATTAGCCTATGATTAGGAAACATACAAATATTCTTCCCGTTTTAAATTTTTTAACGAATTGAATTGTATTCGGATAGAAAGTGGAGTATGTCATATAGTCGGCCCCGCCCGACTTTAGCCTTTCCTTACTTGTTTTCTATTATTTCTGTTTTTTACAAAATTTACTTTCAAAATACTTTTTGCAAACTAAACCAAAAATTCAGTGGAAATCCTCAGAATGGTAATTTCTTCATTAGATTATTAACACAAGGTATACAAATACGAAAAAATTCCAAGTGAAATTAGTTATTGGAAAAATATATTATTATTATTATTATTTTTAGGACTGGGATATTGTCCTGGCTCAAGACCATTTTGCATCTATATTTAATAGAATGCAAATTTAGTTACAAATGGCATGGTGACATTTATTACTTGGCTGCAGACTACCACGATCAAAAGTATTTTGAAGTGGCTTCGCAGCGACTTTTCAACATCAAACACGGCCTCTATAAGGAGATGATTCTCACAAACAAACGAGAAGCACAACTCACTTGCCGAATTTGCGTTTAAAAAATCGCACCAAGTAATAAAGTACACATGCCATCTTGCAAGCATCTCATTGAGTTGCATATGTAAGTATGTGTATATGCAGGTATAGTTACCCAGCAATACTTCTACCGTGCCAACGCTCATTTGTTTTATTTTTTTTCGTTTGTATTTTTTTGTCTGTAATCAATATTTGATTTGAACTGAGATATTGTCCTTGCTCAAGACCATCTTGCAACTATATTTAATAGATTGCAAATTTATTTACAAAAATAAAAAACCAAAAAAAATAATTAATTAACATTTTTTCCATCAAATTATTTTTTAGACTTTTTTATTGTTTTTATATCGTTATAAACAAAAAAATAAATTATATTGTCCAACAACTTTTTTGGAACAGAGTACCTACAATTTTTAACTTTACAGCAAATATTTATCTTATTTCACTCTTATTTTTGGTCGATATTCTGTTTCAAAAATGCTGTTGGTCTAAATAGGGAATTTTTGTGACATAATTATATAATAAATGCAATTGCAACCGTAAATTTTTGATTTTTGCAACAATTGCAGCTTTCTTCGCGACTGACTTATGTATGTTACAAGCGATATTGTTTCTTAACACATTGAGTGCCAAGCGGTCTTGACGCAAACCTTCCCAGGAGACCAATAATTTTTTTGGCTCTAAGTAAAAGCAATCACTGTCGTACGGAAACGTACGACGTCCGATCCGTTGGATAGAACGCGAGAGAATTAGAAAACAAAAATGCAATGCATACAAATCATTTCAGTCATATCTCCCGCGAAAATGAAATTTTTGCAAATAAAGGGTGATTTTTTAGCTATTATCTTGTTGGCAACACTGGTTTAAACAGCTGACGCACGTTTCGTGTTTTGTTTTACTGTCAAACATCTTCAGTTTGGTCTATAATTTAATCATGAATCGTCTTACAAACGAACAACGCTTGCAAATTATTGAATTTTATTATCAAAATGCGTGCTCTGTTAAGAAAGTTCATCGCGCGCTTCCATTTTATGGTCAGTTTAAACGACCCACTGAATCAGCTTTTCGGGCTATTGTGACTAAATTTCGCACCAAATTTACATTGTTGGACATTAAATCACCAATACGCTTAAGTAGAGTGCAAACTGAAGAAAATATCGCAGCTGTGTTTTTCAGTTTTCTGAATTTTATGTGTTTTTTTAACTTTCCTATAGCTTTTAAAAAATCACCCTTTATAGGCAATTTGTATTTTTTGTTTACCGTGATCTACCGAAATACTTATATTTTTGTCGAAAAAGTTCGACCTTCCAAAAAATTTTCTCTTCCACAAAAATTATACTCATAAAATTCCACCATTAACATACAAAACTTTTTTAAAAAATGGAAACCTTGTAACACTGTAAAAATAAACTCAGACCAGCTTATTCTGCAAAAATGGTCTACTCAACTTGCACTTTCAGAATTATAGACTGTTCTGTTCTATTCAAAAAGTCTTAATTTGTTGGACATTTTTATCATTCTGACGGGTTTTCACTGATTATGATGATTCACTTCACAAGTTTATTCTGCAAAAATGGTCTACCCAGTATGCCCTTTCAGAATTATTAGGTTGGTATTTTTTTCCAAAAATGCTGTTTGGCAGTGATGATCATTGTGATGATTTTTCAAATAAAAATTTTGAAAAGAAAAAAATCGTGGAAAATAGAACCCATCATTTCTCCGCTTCTAAACTCCTCTGAATTAAAATTTCAAAGAAATTAACTGATGTGATTATTTCGAAAAAATAAAAAACAAAAGAAATAAAATTGTAAAAACTTTAGAAAATTTAACGGGATGATAAGACAGTACTTTTAGGGCCTGAACAAGACCAAATACACATGAAACTATAAATGGTATGCTGAAAAACTTTATAGTCAGTTATACTTTTTACATGACTTTTAAATTGCAAAGTTTTTAATAATTTATTTTGTAAGCCATGCAAAGGTGATATTAGTATCAAATGAAAGAGGAGAATGTCTGTTAAAAATACTTAAAATTTCACTCTCTAATATAGTTTAGTATTAACAACCATTTCAATTTCCCCTTAATTTATAAATAAACTAACTCAAAAATATATTAAAAGTAATTGAAATTAAATTAAAATCGGTCAACTATTTCAAGAGTTACATGCATTTGATTGAACACATCTCCATGAAAAAATCTTAATTTCACCTTCGTCTACAAAGAGGGTCATAACTTCTACACTTAACCATTTATACATAGACATTTAAATAAAACAAAATATGAGTCATTCCATGTCAACCGGTACGATTTTTGGCATCGATAGCTGCGATTGTTTTGAAAGTTTGTGAATGTATTCTTCTTATAAAAATGTTGTATGTATATTTTTGAATAAAAATTGATTTTTTCACGAGTTAACCCCAATTTAACAGTGAAAAAAAAAACAATTTTTTTTCAAAAAGGTGTGTTCATTCAATCGCCTGTAACTCCTAGAATATTTGACCGATTTGTACTTTTAAAATATTGAAGTTATATTTTTAATGTTTTTAAATTTTTTTTTATTTCGATTTTCGAAGTGTTTACATTAATTATTTTTTCGAAACTTTAAAGTAGTTTTCTCAGATGACTTTTTTTAGTGACTGTGTGAGTTTCGTGAAACAATGGCTTCCATTTTTTACGAACTTTTTCGCAAAATCTACCAGAATTTCTGTGAAAAATCTTCTTCCTTAATGTTTTTTGATTTTAGGACTCAATGCAAACAAACAATATTTTGTAGGTCTCGGATATTGTATCCGTATCTTTATCTTTAATTTTTGTTGCATATTTTTATTTGTGATCGACATCTGCGTATTTAATAACTCTGCTAAATTGCTCCAACCTAATGAACACGTTTCTAATTCAGTTCATTATTTGCCACTGCAAGACTGACAACATCATATCAAACACTCACTCGCTCACCCACTCAGTTAGTCAGTCAGTCGCACACACTCACACGAGTGACGTTGCTTAGATTACACGAAATGTTCTGGCCCAACAATGTCGGCACGTCTTCAATCTTTAATGACTGTTTGACAACTACAACTGCAACATTGTATCTGGCCGCAGCACCAAGGTAACATTTAATTATTTTATGACACGCACGAACATACATACATACGTACGTTCATTCCTACACCTGAACATGGAGCCTTATCATCGGTCAGGCTAAACAATCCACAATTAGACATAGCACTGTGGTGCTGTTGTGTGTGTGCATTTCGTTTAATATGAAAGCAAGTAAATCTCTTCTTGTTGTGCTGCAGAATAAATAACCTTAGGAATCTAATGATTTACAAACACTTAATCCTAGTGTCGTAGTCCGTGTTGTGCTGTCCAGTTTCATCTTCATGTTGCACGGCATATATGTTTGTGAAATGACACACGCCTGGCTCTGGCCAGCAACAGAGACAAGCAAAGACATTTGAAGTCGTTCCACCCCCACATATTGTCTTCATCTGCATCGTAATATTTAAATATGTAGAAAGTCAACTACTCCACCTTGAGATGCTGGACGTAGCCATTTTGCCATTCTTCGGGTGGCATCTTAAAAGTAATGTATTTATTTTCTGGATCATTATAAAATTGCAAGTAAATGTAGTCATGCCGAGATGTCAACATTGCTGTGAGAAATACGAAAGAGTTGGAACGTCTGTTGAAGCAAAGATTAAAGATGTTGGTCCAACAAAGCTTACAACGTAAGGTAGGCTTAAGGTACAGTTTATGGTTCGAGAGGACATAAATCGATATCATTTTGAATTTTATTGACTTATAAGATTCTATACGAGAAGTCTGAGTGGAAAATATTAAATTCTATTCAACACAAATGTTAATTGAACAAATTGAATTATATAGGGTGGGACATTTAAAATTTTAAATTAGAATCGGCTATAAAACAAGTAAGTAAGCTTCAGTCGGCTAAACCGACTTATATATACCCTCACTCTCAGAGAACATATATACGGAAGTTATAAGTAATGAAATTTTCATGTAGGGCAGCATAATTTGTGTGGAAGGTGCTACGAGATTCGTGTCACATGATCCCAGCTTCCATATTTATAAAACAATTGTAAAAACATGATCAAATATCAAGTCATAGTGGATTCCATGCATCAGTATAGAAGTTATGAAGGATTTAATATTACTTAGGATAGAGACAATTGTGTGGGAGGTACAAGAAGGGGCGTTGTTAAAGCGCAAATATTTTTTAGGTTTAAAGTGATTATAAAAACATGTTTAAAAATCAAATTGCAAATGATTTTCACTATCCGTATGGATGTTATATCGGTTTTATTGCAGCCAAAGTTTATGCCACTTTGTGTGGCAGGTACCAGAGAGGGTGTGGCAATTTCGCCCATATTCCACGGGAATGTAACCACTAAAAAAGCATTGCTAAATATCAAATTTCACAGTATTCCGATCATCAATATAGAAGTTATAACAGCTTTAATTTTACGTAGTTTTTCGTGATTTGTGTGGGAGCTACTGGAAGGGGCGTGGCAAAACCCGTCATATTTAGTACACTTAAAGTGATTATAAAAGCATTATCTATATTAAAAATATAGCTGATTCCGATTTTCCGTGGGGAAGTTATATGGGTTTTAATTTATCATTGGAATATGGGCAATTTGTGTGGGAGGTACCAGAAGGGGGGTGGAAATTTCGGCCATCTTCGAAAGTTGAATCGATTCCTTAACTCCTTTCGAGAGTTATCGTGTACACCAGCCAGACGGACGGACAGACATGGCTCAAACACCTTAAAAAGTCGTGAAACGGATTTCATCCAAACATACTTAGGGTCTTAAGTCACTCCTTCAATGCGTTACACTTTTCTTCTGTCCCAAATGATAAAGGGTGTCCCAAGAAGAGCGCAATTTTTTAATTTTAAATAAAACACAGATATTTAAGAATAAATCGTGAAACTTTATTATATCGTAAAGTAGACAGAATGAGGTTATGTATGGAACAATATATCGTGCAGATGGCCGCCGCGGCTTTGCTGGCATGCACGCGATCTTTTAATGAAATTTTCAATGACCGTTTTGCATGAATGCTGCGGTATTTCATTAATGCAGCGTCCAATTTCTTTTAAGGCTTGAGTGGTCGTCGGCTTATTCGCGTAAACCATCGACTTCAAAAAACCCCAAAGAAAAAAATCTAATGGTGTTAAATCGCACGATCTAGGCGGCCAATTCTGATCTCCAAAACGCGAAATAACACGACCGGGAAATGACTGATGCAGCAATTGAATTGTTTCTCTGGCTGTATGACATGTGGCGCCGTCTAGGCAAGAAAAAACTGGTTATCATTTCACGATACCGAACACCATTGACTGTTTGCGCTTGACCTGCCTCATTTTCATAAAAAAAAACGGTCCACTGATTCCTCCAGCCCAAATGCCACACCACACAGTGACACGTTGAGGATGCATTTGCTTCTCGTGAATCACTCGAGGATTTTCCGCACCCCAAATGCGACAATTCTGCCTATTGACGAAGCCATCAAGATGAAAATGGGCCTCGTCACTGAAGATGATTTTATCGGCAAAATCAGCATTTTCATGTTGTCTCTCCAATACCCAATTAACGAACTCCCTTCGCTGTCCATGGTCAGTTGGCTTCAGTTCCTGAGTCAATTGAACTTTGTATGCATGAAGATGCAAATCTTTAGTCAAAATTCGCTGCAAAGTGGATTTGGAGACACCAATTTGCTGAGCTCGGTGTTGAATTGAGGTGGATGGAGTTTGAGCGACATCATCACGTACAGCTGCGACATTTTCGGTCGATCGACCTGGTCGATGGCGCGTTGTTGTCTTTACATCACTAACAGACCCAGTTTCGGCAAATTTATCCATTAATCTCTTTACAGTTGACTCTTTTGGAGCATTATTGTGACCCCAAATTGATCGCAATTTGCGAACTGTAGCCGCAAAACTTTCACCATTTTGGTAAAACAATTTCACAATGAGAATGCGTTGTTCATTCGTGTAGCGCTCCATTTTTACTAACCTCGTACCTTCTACTAACAAACAATAACAATTGTTCAAATGTCAAACAATGACACTTCGAATGTTGCCCGATTTAAAAATTGCGTTCTTCTTGGGACACCCTTTATATACCCTCCTACTTTGTAGAGTGAGGGTATAAAAACAAGTGCTGATTATCACACTAAACAGTGACTCGTTGTGGATGCATTGGCTTCTCAATAGTCACGAGTGGGTTCTCTGAACCCCGTATGCGTCAACTGGCATAGCCTCCGAGATGAAAATGAGCTTCATCTAAAAAAAAAACGAAAATTTCTTACAGTTTGCGTTAAAGACTCGCTACTTAGGAAGTTAGTTTTTAATATATTCCCATTTTGTTCGAGAGTATAGCTTCTCATTTTGCAAATGTCAAACATAAACCTGAAAATAAGAATATAAATGCATCTTATTCTACCTTTCAAAGTCAAAGTAATCGGTAATTCAAATTTAAAATGTTAAATTACACACCCTATAGATGAAATGAAAATTTAGATAGTTTCAAATGGATGATGTAAAGAAATATCAATGTGCTTCAAACGTTATGACAAATTTAGCATACACACCATTGTACCTATTGATGGAGAAAATAAAAAAGATGGTATTGTATGCAAGAGAATGTGGGTGGGCATGTGTGTGTGCCTGTGCAAAGAGACGAGTAATCGTCAACAGTTGACATCTGCATGAGAACAATTCGCAATTTCATTGCCATGAATGCCATTGTACCACTACAACTACAACTACAACTACTCACTAGTCGCATGCATGTCGTGCACCCGTTCACTGTGAAATTCTTTATTTATCCTCCACTGGAGAGGGAGAGAGTGTGTTTGGATGTGTCGCACAAATACACACTCGCAAAACTCACAACAATCCTTGTGCACACACAGCAGCAGCATAGCACAGCAGGCAAGCAGTTGTGTGGTGCAAACATGTGTATACACACATTCAAACACATACTAGCACTAGTCCCAGGACAAACATTTGCAATAGATACTCGCCTGAGTACGAGAGCGTCGCTCTGTTTGTCTGCACTTACTCGTCTTTGTATGTATGTATTCATAGGAATGTGTGTGACCGGCTTTCGCGTTCTCCTTGTCCTCTCCTATGTATGAGACGTTGTTTATAAAGCGTTTAAATACAAAATGTACACAAACACACACACACTCTAGAAACACAAACAAGAACGAAGGAATGACGAATGAATGGCTGTAATAATACAAGAATAACAATAATTTTGGTTAAACAAGACCTACTGCGTTGGAAATACTCGTAGAGCTCGAGAAAAGAAATGTCGCGAAAATAGAAAAATATGTACGCACGCAAGTACATTAGGGTGAAGTCGCAAAATTGGTGGAAAATTAAATGAAGATCAAGATGAGAGGTAATTCCTCGAATAATTAATTTAATTCCTCAATGAAATTGATTTAAAAATTAAAACAAGTATGTTCGGCCGAGTCTTATGTACCCTCCGCCATGAAGTGAATGAATTCCACAGTACTACTGGCATATTAAATTTTACATTTGAACTTCCGATTACTTTGACTTTGAAAGGTAGAATAACATTCATTTTTATTTTCAGCTTCATGTTTGACATTTGCAAAGTGGGACGCTATACGCTCGAACAAAATTGGGAAATATTAACAAACTACTTCCAAAGTAGAAATTTACAAACTGTAAGAAATTCACGTGGACGTTTTTCGAGAAGAGATTGGCCTTCAGTTCAGCCTTCATGAATCTCATTTTCATATCGGTGGCTATGTCAATAAGCGAAATTGCCGCATATGGGGTTCAGGGAAGCCACACGTGACTATTGAGAAGCCACAACGAGTCACTGTTTGGAGTGGATTTTGAATTGTACTGAAAAATTGGGTTGATTGGAGGTACTGCCCAGCCATTAGTGGTAGTCATATGAATGATATTGTGTTCCATTATTAAATGACAAAGTTCAACCATTCCAATAAAACCAGAAATTTGAAAAAATAATCAGTACTTTTCTATAGCCGATTCTAATTTAAAGTTTTAAATGACGCACCCTATAGAGGTGAATGACTTTACGTAGAAGAGTAATTTCATGTGAAGCTATCTCACAAATTTGTCTCTTCTCTCCGATTTTGATGAACTTTTCCAAATATGTACTTTTCTTTATGGCGAATAAAGCTGTATTTTCCGATATTCCAAAAAATAAGAAATTGTAGACACTAGGGCGGATCGAAAGTAAAGTATTTTTGTCCAAAGGTAATTTTAAAACTTTTTATTTTTTCTAATTTCAAGCTAATATCTTCTAGTTGTGCAGAAAATTGTTAAAAAATATTATCTTTTTAATTTTTTTCTTATTTTTTATAAAAAATATACCTTTGAATTTTATAAAATAAATTTTATTAATAGCTAGAAGCATCAGTAAGAATCTCCATAAGTTACAAGATGGTGTTCCTGGTACAGACTCTAAGACAATTATAAACGTGACACCTGTCGAAATTAAAAATATACCGAACGATTTGCAGTTTCTCGTCGGATTTGAAAAGAAGAAACATGGTGCTTTCGGTAGATATATGGTTTATTTAAGAAATCTTAAGAAATATGTGTGCGTTTGTTTAGCAAACACGTTTTTAAACAATTTTTTAGCAATTTTCAACTTAGGCAATGTTTGGGAAATAATTATTTCGTACCAATTGTAAACCAACCCAAAAAGTGGATATGGGACAGCAATCTTCAAGAAATGTGCTTAATTAAATATGCTAAATATTAGGGGTTATTTGGTATATTTTTCAATAGTCCAATTTTAGTTGCAAACCCAAACGCCAATAGTCGCACTGAATTTACGACAGTCTCTTGTTTCGAACCATTTTAACTTTTCTTAAAGTACGATTTTGCAACAAGCTGCCAGTCAATGCAGTTGAAGGTTGAACGAACACCGAATTCCATGATTTTAGCAGCAGTCGTTTTGATCCTCTGTAGCAACGTTTAATTAAAAATGTTAATGCATTTTTAATAAAAATATACATCATATTTTTTTAATTTTTGCATGGGATGTTGATTTGACAATGGCAGACCATAATATGTGGAGAAAATGATTTTGAAAAAAATCAAGATTTCTAGACTAAGCTATCCATTTTAAGTCTTTTTTAAGTTTCTTTGGTCTGCATTTGCCAATCCCAACCGATCTACAAACCATTAGACACAGATGTGGACAATTTAAATCACCTAGCATTTCTATTTTTTCTAACTTTGGAGATTATTGCATTTTGTATTCATTCACTTGCTTGAAACACTTCCAACATTAATTGGGGCTGTAAAAGATATACAAATTTTAATTACCCCATCATATAAAGGGGTATGGTCGCTGAAATGGCACAACGAT
The DNA here is from genome assembly GCA_947397865.1 of Polietes domitor. Classification (NCBI taxonomy): domain Eukaryota; kingdom Metazoa; phylum Arthropoda; class Insecta; order Diptera; family Muscidae; genus Polietes; species Polietes domitor. Next base: position 8,230,106 of record OX377622.1, on the reverse strand, counting down.
ACTCAGAGGCAAGTGCACTTAATTTTGTTAGTAATATAGTCAGTTTAAAAAGATTAGATCGTAATCAACAGATATTGCCCTTTGAAGTTTGTATTGTCTCGCAAGCGATATTTGTTACATTATAAGGCAATTATTGCGGAAATTAGCTCATTGATTTAAAATCGATTTATATCAGGCGAATATTTGTACATTATAATGAGTTGTGTTACATACAAATAACAAATTATTTCCCAGTCACCCCATGGAAATAAAATGTGGATTGTTTAATGGTGATTTGGAAAATATTTCGTTCATATTTCCATGAAAATTTAGTAATTTTTCATCATTTAGACATAATTTGTATAACGTCTTTGTTTTTTAAGAAAGTTGTAACTTTGAAAAACCACAAATAATGATTCTAAACGTCCTATAACGCCCTCCGACAGTCCATATTACACTTGAACCAGATGATATACATCTGAAACTATAGGTGAAATAGAGTTAATTGGCGTTTTCAGTTTTTCATTTACTCATCCTGCTGCCCCTTAAAGGACTATAAAGATCCAAAGGATACAATTTTTCCAAAATTATTTTTAATACTATCATATTAAAAAGGAGAATATCTACTAAAAATACTTCCAATTGCACCTTCCATATGGATTAGTTTTGCATAACCAACAATTTCAGGTTTTGTCTCTTAAAAAGCAATTTTTCAAAAATTATTTTTAATACCTATTCCCACCCAATGACACCGGCATAAATGCCAAATCAAAAAGGGGAATATGTGTTAAAAATATTTTAAATTTTAAGCTTCTATCTGTATTATTTTATTACTACAATTTTTTTCTCTTAAAAAGAAAAGTATGAATAAACTAGAAAAACAAAATTGAAAACTTGAAATAGGTGTTACTGCTGAACTAGTACAGACAGAAGAATGATATTTGAAGTATTTTTAATAGATATTCTCTATTAATTTGACACTAATGCCGTTATCATAGGGTGCGAAAAAGTATATAAAATTGTTTCCTGAATGAGGAAACGAAAAACTAAAATATACTGGTTCAAGTGTAACGACTTTTTTAAAAATTGTCGTACGGTGTGTTTTCAAGGGTCTATTTATTCAGAATTCTGAAACAAATAATATAAACTATTTGAAAGCAAATTAGATTGGTTAAGATGATTTTATGACAATTTTCTTTCCCGTCCACTAGCATAACTAAGCGAATGAGTAATATCATCTGCAATCAATATAACTCATACGCCACCAATATTGTGATAACACAGTGAGACAATTTTACCCTTTTTTATTGGAGCTGAACAAGACAATATACATATGAAACTATAGAGATCGTATATAGAAAAACTGTGTACGCAGTTTTCCTTTTGGTGATATTTACTCCTCTTCGGAGAACTTTTAATTTCCAAAGGTTATATGTGGTTTATTAATTTATTTTCATACTTTCGCCGATCATATAATGGTGATGTGGGTATCAAATGAAAGAGAAGAATATCTGTTAAAAATAAATCAAATTTCATGCACCTATCTGTATTAGTTTAGTATAGAAAATCGTTTCATGTTTCCCCCTTAAAAACTAAAACATGAATAAATGAAATTAAGTATGGGGAAATTTGAAATTGTTGTAAAAACTAAACTAATAATGATAGAAGCATGAAATTTTAAGTATTTTTAACAGATATTTATACCCTCACTCTACAGAGTAGGAGGGTATATACCATTTGGGACAGAAAAAAAGTGTAACGCATTGAAGGAGTGACTTAAGACCCTAAGTATGTTTGGACCAAACTCGTTTCACGACTTTTTACGGTGTTTGAGCCATGTCCGTCTGGCTGGCTGGCTGGTGTACACGATAACTCTCGAAAGGAGTTAAGGAATCGATTCAAACTTTGAACATCGTAATATTTTCCCCAAACTTAGTTTAAGTTCGAAGATGGGCGAAATTGCCACGCCCCTTCTGGTACCTCCCACACAAATAGCCAATGTTTCAATGTTATATTAAAACCCATATAACTTCCACACGGATAATCAGAATCAGCTATATTTTGGCATTTATTAATGTTCTTATAGCGTACTAAATATGATGGGTTTTGCCACGCCCCTTCCAGTTCCTTCCACACAAATCACGCAAAACTACGTAAAATTAAAGCTGTTATAACTTCTATACTGTGAAATTTGTAACTCAAAACTCGTCATTTCAAATTCAAAGATTCCATTTGAAATTCAATAATAATATTTGAAATAATAAACTATTTAAGCAAAATGTACATTAGATGGGGTACCATTTTTATTTCTGGAAATTTTGATAATCTCCAGTTTGGTTTAAAGGACCAGAACGCTCCTGCATTCTGAACACTCGGAGACCCAGTTGGGTCCATTGTGCAAATCCTTTTGTTTCCTGAAAGTATAAGGTTATAGGAGAGGGATAGGGAGTGATGGGATTTAGTAAGGAGTGAGTGGTGTTAGATGATAGATGAGAAGTGAAGGAAGTAAGGGGATATGGGGGTAGGCGAGTATGGGGTATGTTTTAGTATTTCTGTATGTGGGTGTTTTTCAATGGTTGACGACTAGGTGAGAAAATTTGTCGAGAGTCATCCGGTATACCGTTGGTGGTATGCCTTTATGGCTCTCTTCCTTTGTTAGCCATCAACTGTCTATGCGGTTACATCCTTGTTCCTATTCCTATGTTCCTGATCCGATTTAGCCCTTTTGAGAATCCCAAAAGGTCATAAATGGTGCGGGTTGCAATATCCTCTATGTTACTGATGAAATAACTTCCTAGGTATTTATTTCTGCGTACACAAAGCGCTGGACATCTGCATTTTATGTGTTGAATAGATTCTATCTCATCCTCATCCTGCCATCTTTAGATCCTACTCCTAGTGTAGTAATGCCCTGTGTAGATACCTATCAAAGTATCTGCCTTGTTTAGCTCTAATAGAGTTCTGGTTTTGCCCCTATCGATCGTTGGCCATGTGGCCCTGGCGATCCTACAGGTTGACAAACTATTCCATGCTTCGTTCATCTGTGACCATTTCCTTGAATCAATCAGTCTATAAAACGTGCCTATCGGAGGTTTTGCTAAGTTGTCAGCTCTATCGATTTCCAAGGACGAACCATGTCTAGCCAATTCATCTGCTATTTCGTTTCCTTTGACATTGCTATGTCCGGGAACCCAGCAGAGATCTCCAGTTTACAAAACAGATATAATGAATTGATAAACAGATAATAATTATAAAGATGTAAATTTTCTGTAATTTTCTATATAGTGTAAAATTTTTACCAACTCAGAAAACAGTTTATTACTCAGTACAATAACGTAATCAATCAATATTGTTTTCTAAACTGCAGAATAAATGCTACCCCAACTAATATACATTTTGCTTTGTATACATTTTTGAATTTCAAATGGAATAATTTTTTAATTTCAAATCACGTCTCTTGTCTTTTGAATTTCAAATGGTGTATTTTGAATTTCAATTGACGAGTTTTTAATTTCAAATGGTGTCTTTTGAATTTCAATTAATGTTTTTTTGAATTTCAATTAATGTTTTTTTGAATTTCAAGTGATGTCTTCTGAATTACCATTGAAAATGGTGTAGTTTCATGTGTATGTATATGGTCTTGTTCAGGTCATAAAAGTATTGTCGCAACGATGAAGCCCATTCGATGAAGCATTTGGGACTATTTCTGTACATCGGACAAATTTATAGTTTTTTGGCTGCGAATGTCAATTTCTTTACTCAGTTAATATGAAAAATATTTTCATAAAGGGCTTGCACATTTTTTCGTTTATTCTTTGGCTTCAAATATTATTAAAAATTGGTTTGATGACAATTTTCAATAATATTTCATGTGAATTCGTGAAAATTTTAATTAATATTAACGTGCGAAATATTTTAGTATTTTTATTTCAAAATATTAAGAAGTTCTAGATTTTAATGACTGAGACAAACTGAGAAGGAAAATATTTATCGATTTATACAATTTTCTAATTTCCATTTATCACTCCACCCCAAGGTCCGCACTTGCATATATTTTTAAATACATGTGTACAAATTCACCACTTGTGGTTACTCGTCGCAAAAGTGTTGCGGATTTTTTTGTTTTGTTTTCCATTCTTTTGTGTGGCATGAACTCTGTTGGTTATCTGCACGTGACAAGGATAATCTCGTTTTGTGGTTCTATTTTCCGCATTCTTGTGGTCGTCCCGTGCCCTGGCAGCATTCCTCTAAGCCAACTTATTATTGATACAAGAAATACGATGACAAGTGAAATATGACGTCAGAGCCAAAATGTCTACTGCAGTGGCAGCAGTAAACATGCAACACAATGAGATTTTATGAGACACCCGAAAGCTCGGAAATGTCGGCACTCAAGATAGCGACGACGAGATTAAGCGTTAATCCGCTGTTGACGCTGCAGACGACAAACGTTGCTGAAATATTGCTCTGAAATAATTCCGTGTGGGAGTGGTAAACGTGAGCGCGCACACAAAGTGGATTTGATAGCTATTAAGGGTTACATAAAGGATTATTAGGACGTCAAACAGGATTTGGTTATAGGGTGGGGTAGTGGTTTACTTTGTCTTACCATTTGTGCGACACACCTGGTAATAAATATTCATTGTGGAGAAACGTGCTGGGGAAAGGGTTGCTGCTTTTTATGGCTTGTAGTACTTTTAAAATATTAACCATTTTTAGAAGATTTTTCTCAGGTTTCTCTACATCTCTTGAAAAGGATTTTTTATGGGTAATTTTAATGAATCTCCCCGAAAAGTGTAATTTTTAATCAACACAATCCTACGCAACTTTTCTATATTTTCTTTTGATTTTGGACAAGTTTAAACAATGACATTCCATTCCATTTAAAATTTAAATGGCACAAACCGCCCCCCTCGAATTTGTTGTCCAACTTGAAAGTTTGTCTGTTTTTTTTGCTGAGAAACTTGGAATTATGATATTTAGGCCATTAGCTGCTCTTAAAGACATTTACAATCGGATGATAAATTCTTGGAAAATAAACAAAACCCTCCCGCAAACAGTGTCAATAGCTTTCACAGATGTCAGTCGTAATTCACTTTAGAGATTTTTTACATTAGAATACACTCAGCAGCCGTAATTTCACGTTTATGACACACTGACTAACTAACTGACTGACTTACTGACTGCCTGACTATGTGACTACGAGCGACAGCGAACACCAAGTGGCAGGCGAAGAGCAAAAAAATGCCAAAGAAATAAACATTAAAATAAAGTATGACTGTCTCTTCATGTCACACGGATGAGTGACTTAAAATTAACGAAAAGTTAAATATTATCTTAGCAAAATTGAAAAAAAAAACAGTGAATGAAATCCGCAAAGAATCCGCTCGAAATGAGCATTGAAGTAAAAAAACATTAGTGACACGAAAAACGTATAGAACATTGCAACCCCCTCCATTGACACAGAAAAATTCCAAGAAAGTGTTAAGTCGCTATACACAGATAAAATATGTTGCCTGGATACATCTTGTCTTTCTTGTACCAAGGAATAAGAAAGGTACAAATTGAGCAAAAGGGAAATGCAATATTAAATAAAGTATAGTTGTATAGTAGAGAAAAAATTGGATATGCACTCTGTTAACATAGGATAGCCTCACATACAAATTTAACAAAAAATTACTCGTCAATCTCTGCTATAATGGCGACATAGAAATTGTTGCTAATTCCTGATGTCATGAAAAATGTAATAATAGGAACGCGGACCATCGTTGTTCAGCCCCTTTTCGTGAGAAAAAAATATTCTATTATAGTGGCACAGTAAATGACAGCTGATTATTCTACAACTGCAACTTGGGCCTATTCGACTCTTAAGGAACTTAGACGGACTAACGCTCGTTCCTGCAATAGCTCCAATTTTATTCAAAGTCATACTGTCATTTTGCGTTTTTAAAGAAACTTTCCTTTGTACATCGTTCCTTACTCTGTAGAAATATTTAAATAGTGGTTCGCCACTTTTAGATCCCGACCAATTTTTCCAGCAATAGATCGTTTAGAAAGCTCTTGTTTATATCAAGTGAAGTTATCCTAAGTTAAAAGAGTGGCAAAAATATTACTAGATTAAACTATTTACTAGGGGGACTAGGGAAGTACGAATGTATATTAGGCTGGATATACAAATAAAAATATAATTAATAGTCAAACCCACGGAGATAAAGTTTAGATTGTTTAATGATGATTTGCAAAATATTTTGTCCCTATATAAGGTCGTCTGTAAGCAAAATTTTCCTGAAAACATCTCTAAAAAGCAGGTTTTCCAGTCTGTTTTTTATACCATCCACCCTAGGGTAGGGATATATTCATTTTGTCATTCCGTTTGTAATATATTGTTTCTAAACATTGTGGTAACAAACTACTGAAAAAATAATCATTCTGAAGATTTTTCAATTAAATTCCGGTTGATTTTGCAAGAAAAAATAGACAAAATCCGTAAAAAATAGAAGTCATCCTTTCACCAATTCCAAACTCACACAGTCACTAAAAAATACATCTAAGAACATTACTTTAAAGTTTCAAAAAATGAATCATTTCGAAAATCAAAAGAAAAGAAATAAAGTTGTAAAAACTTTAAAAAATATAACACGGTAATGAAATTGCCTTCAAAGCAAGGTATAGTACATTAAAATCGGTTAAGTATTTCAGGAGTTACAGATTGAATGAACATACCTCTTAGGAAAAAATTTATTTTTTTCGCTCTTAAATTGGTCACAATGTTTTCTATTTTTTTTTTTGCAAAAATACGTATACAATATTTTTATGAGATACATATACGTATTTTCAAAACAAACGCAGCTATCGAGGTCAAAAGCCGTAGCGCTTGACATGGAATGACTCATATGATTTTATAATATTTGAAGAGGGTAAAAATATAATTGTTTATAACTAAACTTATATCTTCTAAAGATTACAATTGTGACTAGGGATGCCAAAAACCGGCCCAATTCAGGAAACCGGTTTTCGGTTTGTTCAAAAAATTACAATTTTTAAAAAACCGGGTTTCGGTTTTTAAAATCTAAAGATTACAATTGTGACTAGGGATGTCAAAAACCGGCCCACTTCAGGCTAAAAGCTGCTAAGCTAAAATGGAACATTTTATATTATTTTTATACTTTTTTGAGATTATTGAACACAAAAAACATTAAACCACAAGAATTCAAATACTATTACTTATTTTCTAATAATTCTAATATTTATATTTTAAATGGAAATTCACTTAAATCGCCGATCTTGTTTATTTAAATTACCAAATTATTGTGAAGTTTGTTTTGATCTTTATTTTGAACACCATAAGAAAGAATGCTATTCTATCTTATCAAAAATTTGCACAAAGACGTAGACAAATATGAGACATATGTGCTTATAAATGTCATTCATTCATATATTCGAAGATTAATTTTTTAATGGAAATATACAGGAGGTGTTCACAAAAAGGTTTCGATGTTACACATACAGCTCCAAACGAAGCTATTTGATATCCTACTTGATTTTTTCAATGTCACAAATCAATAGTTTGGGAAAATCTTAAACCAGCGGTATTAAGTAGGGTTTGCATTTTCCCGTACTTTTTATTTCCCGGGAAACGGGAATTATTTTTTCAATTTCCCGGGATCCCGGGACAGCACGGGAAATCGTCAACATACTGTTTACCATGAGTAAAGCTCATTTTTTTCAATGAAACATTCACTTTATATATATAAAGCACAATGTGAGCTCAATTCAAACATCTTTTCAAGTTTCAAAATTAATTACAGATCAGATGTTTCTTATTTTATTGGAAAATGTGGACGCGACGGAGAACGATCGTTCACATCAAATGAAATGTTATTTCTTTGTCCTGCCGCTTCAAAAACTTTAAATTCTTTATTTCTGGTGTTCGGATACACGCCCAAAATCTATTTGCCCGGATTTTGCCCGCGGGAAATCCCGGGATGCAAACCCTAGTATTAAGAGGTCACTTCAGTTTATATTCGCAGGTAGTAAACAAAATGTTAAGAGCAATCTTAACTTGTTTTTGCTACATTTGCCACCGAAAGACGTGAATATTTAATTTGTGCCTCTTCACACACTCTGCCCCCCATGAATGGTGAATGGCAAACTAACAAGAACAACTTTTCTCATTAAAGTCCGTCCTGTCCCTTTTTTCTAGTTCATTTTTCCTTTCTCCTGCTACTTCTTGTTTTTTGTTGTTCTTAGCCTTGTTTTTGTTTCGGTCAAAGTTCGAAATAAAATTTGTGTCGAATTGCATTTTCTATCTGTGGTTTTGCCAGTTTGGATGTGACTTCTTGCAGAGAAAGGATAGCTGGGAGGACATGAATTATGTAAAATAGAAGAAAAGTAAAAAACAGATCAAACCACTTGTGGTTTCAAGTTTTGCAACAGGTATTCCTTCCTTGGTATTGCTCAGCTCGTGGACATCAAGTGTCATAAGCAGTTCGAGTGTAACGGCCAAAGGATTTGCATGAGAACTTCATGTCCGAAGAAGAGTCAATAAAGACGAAGATAATCTTGGAGATGTTTTTTGCTGAAAAGCTGGGATACTCGTGTATTGAGGGCACTATTGAGTGGAAGCTCTTCATGACTTTGATGATTTTTTCGTTCACTTGCAATATATGGGACATTAGGGTTGGGATAGTGCACAACTTTTCGGTTTTGATGCTAGAACCCTTAATTTTATGAGGTTAGGAAAAAATGCTAGAGCCAAAAAATGGGATTGGTGGGGTGAGTGTAAGTGGGCACTCATCGGTGAGGGAAAAGGAATAAAAATACACAAAAACTGCATAACTGCCTCGGAGTCATGCCCAGAGGAGTTAAATGTATGAGCGACCCCCATTAATTTTCCCTCCCCAATATTTTTTTCGAACACACATAGCCCCTATCTCCACTCGTTAGGGGCGCTCTCATACAAAAAATATTTTTTTTTTATAAAAATTGTTACCACCGCGGCCCAAGGAGACCGCTAGTGGAGTTCTATAAATGACCGACCCCCAATATTTTTTCTCAGAACGTACCTACCCTCTATCTTCAACCCTTAAGGTGGTGCCCTCGCCTTTTTTTCCATTTTTTATAATTTTGTTTAATGAAGGAAAGGCTCAAAACTGCCCCCTAGTCACCTCTAGAGGGAAGACATGTAAGACTGACCCTAATTAATTTTTTCTTCCCAACATTTTCCCCAAACATACCTGTCCTTTATCTGCACTCTATAATAGGGCTCCCAAACAAAAACTACATTTTTATAAAATTTGTTCTCACCGCTCTTACTGGCCTAAGGAGGCCGCTAGTGGAATTAAATGTATGACCGACCCCCATTATTTTTTCAGCCCCAATATTTTCTCAGAACGTAACTACCCTCTTTCTTCAACCCTTAAGGTGGTGCCCTCACATTTTTTTCATTTCTTATAGTTTTGTTTAACGAAGGAGAGGCTCAAAATTGTGCCCTAGTCACCTCTAGAGGGAAGACATGTAAGACTGACCTCAATTAATTATTTAACATACCAACATTTTCCCCAAACATACCTGTCCCCTATCTTAGCTCCATAATGGGGCTCCCATAAAAAACAACATTTTTATAAAATTGTATGCTCCCACCACTCTAACTGCCACAAGGAGGCCCATAGAGGGGTCAAATGTATGACTAACCCCCAATATTTTCTCAGAACATTCCTATCCTCCAACTGCAACCATTAGAATGACCCCCTTACATTTGCCTATTTGTTGTCATTTATTTTGGTTTAAGACCTAAGGTTGTGCTGAAGTCTTCAGCAGAACCCAAAATTAGCAAAAAGGCAAAGTGAGACCTTTATTGTTGCAGCTAAAAGTTGACTGCGCAGTTTCGATGGGCGCTACCCCATCTCGTCAGAACTTTCACAACGAATGTATGTCTTTGACTTAAATCAGGGTTCTTATTAGTACCAGCGGTCACATATGACAAATGAGAAGCGCTGATAAACAAAATATTCCACCGAACTAAGTCGACACACTAAAAGTCTCACTTTGCCAATTCAATGTTATACATGTGTTCGCATCGCTTGCAACAATGCAAAGGTTGTTGTTGTACGGTATGTCCCGTATTTTGATTTGTGAAAATCACCAAACCCAGGTGTGTAGTGTCCCATATGTTTCCGTCCTTTGTTCATCTCCTTAAAAGCCTAAGAAAGGATTCACATTTAATGCGGCCACTCATTTTTTAGAGTCCCTTTGCTTTGTGCATTTTTGATTATTTCGGATATGCTCGTCCGCACATCTCTTCGAGATCCACTGCCAAGCTGATTGATTTGCATAACTAATGCTCACCCCCCATCCCCACCCCCTTCCGGACACATAGTGTTGATTGAAGCATAAAATTACAAGCTTTGTTTTCTCAATCCGCCTTTTGTGTTTTCTTCCATCTTTTTGTTCGATTTATAGTTTTTTCTTCGTTTGGTCAACATTCACAACGGGCTAAGAAAGGAGCCCCCCCCCCCAAAACAATTTAGTATAAGCTGATTTTATGGCCAATGTAATGATGATTGTTTGATATCGTATAAAAAGGAGACAAACGTATCCCATAATAAAAACGCTTATGGTTAAGTCAAATCAAGCGTATACGAAGCGTTCTTTGTGGCCCCACTAAAAGTAGAAGGCATGAAGGCCGAAGGAGGCCACTAAGGACCAACAATCATCAATCATTGCCAATTTGTTTGAGCCGGGCAAATCTTTAGTTCATGCTTTACATTGCCGGCTGGGTGATAATGAATTTCATTTTGAATTTTTTCTTTCTTCTGTTCATTTTGAATTGTTTTGTCAACACTTGATGCTCGGAATTCCGAATTCATGTAGTGTCTGCCGAAAGGAGTTAATCACAATTATGTTGGGGTTGCGACGCAATTTCTTTTTTTGGAAACTGTTGATTTCGCATTTGTTTTGTTTTGTTGTGTTTCCAAAAACCATATCAATCCCAACCCCAATCAATCCATTTCGAAATTTGCATTTTATGTTGTCAGCATTTGAAAATTAACAAAAAAGTTGTTGTGGTTGGTTAAACGAAATTGATTGGGCCAAACAAAAAAGGTTACAGCCATAATAACGTTCGTACATGCGTACGAGTATGTATGTGTGTGCGTATTAAAACGGATATTGAAATAGCCACGTTAATACGAATGCAATTTAAATCTGCTTCAAATACTACAGCACAATTGAAAAAAGTGAGAAAGGAAGTTGACGGCAATGTATAATAGTTTCTGATGTATTTTAGATTTAATTTTTTAATGGATCCATTTTTTTAATTTTTTACTAATATTCTAATATGTATTTTTAAAGGTACCTTACATAGTTGTACTCTAATTTGGAAATGGAAATATAAATCCGATGATGGCTACAAATGTAGCGAATATTACTTTCACTTTCAAATAATGGTTCAGGAACAGTCTCAAAACAAATGCGAAATAAAGGGTGATTTTTTAGCTATTATCTTTTTGGCAACACTGGTTTAAGCAGCTGACGCACGTTTCGTGTTTTGTTCCACTGTCAAACATATTCAGTTTGGTCTATAATTTAACCATGAATCGTCTTATAAACGAACAACGCTTGCAAATTATTGAATTTTATTATCAAAATGCGTGCTCTGTTAAGAAAGTTCAAGAAAGCCGAAGATCCACTTTTTTACCGAAAAATTGTGTTCAGCGACGAAGCTCATTTTTGGCTCAATGGGTACGTAAATAGGCGGAATTATCGATTTTGGAGTGAATATCAGCCAGAAGCATTGCAAGAGGTACCAATGCATCCAGAAAAAGTCACAGTTTGGTGCGGTTTATGGGCTGGTGGCATCATTGGACCGTATTTCTTCAAAGATGATGCGAATCGTAACGTAACTGTGAATGGTGAGCGCTACCGTGAGATATATCCAAGTTTTTTTGCCCAAAATGCAAGAGCTTGACTTGCATGACATGTGGTTTCAACAAGACGGTGACACACAGCACGCGCAACAATGGACTGATTGGGAGGCGAGTTCGGTGAACATTATTTCACGTTCGGGACCGGTCAATTGGCCGCCTAGATTGCGCGATTTAACGCCTTTAGACTATTTTTTGTGGGGCTATGTTAAAGCACATGTCTATACAGACAAGCCCGCTTCAATTGACGCATTGGAAGACAACATTGAAGCATTTATTTGTGGGATACCGCCCGAAATGTTGGAAAGAGTATGCCAAAATTGGACTAAGCGGATGGACCATTTGAGGCGCAGTCAAGGTCAACATTTGCATGAAATAATCTTCAAACATTAAACTATATGGTCCGTACTATCTATTGAAATATTTTCTAATATTTCATACATTTTTCTGAATTTTATGTGTTTTTTTTTTTTGAAAAACTTTCCTATAGCTTTTAAAAAATCACCCTTTATAAGGCATGGTGCCAAAATTGGAGAAAATATGTTGTTTCTAGAACGAAAAAGTACTGATCGGGATTGACATTTGTATGAGAGCTATATATAAATCTGGACCGATCTGAACATGAATTTCATTATAAATGTTTTTCTCGAAATATAAGGTGTTCTGCCAAATTTAAAGACAATCGGTTAAATTATGAGGTTTCTTGTGAGGAAAAAGTCAAATCGGGAGCGACATTTGTATGGGAGATACACTTAAATCTTAACCGATTTACTTCAAATTAAACAGCGTCCATCTTTGACCCACAAAAATAAATTGTGCTAACTTTTGGTACGATCGGTCAATAATTGAGACCTGTACTTTGATTACAAGAATAGATGGACAGACGGAGACACATGCAAACGGACATTGCTAAATTTATTCATTTCCTTTTGGGTGTTGCAAACATCTGCACTATAGTTTGACCGAGAGTTTTTATGTGCCGAACTTCGACCAAAATCCTAAGTAAGTTTCAGTCGGTAAAACCGACTTATTTATTTATTTATTATGAATTACAATACAAAGTAAATTTATATTCTAATTTTGGGTCCAGGGATTGAGCCGGGGTGACTAAGACCATTGTAGCTAGTAATTGTAGCGACAGACCAGAGCCTCTGATGGGAATCGAACCCACGACCCCCACGCTGATAGCCGAGCACGCTACCAACCCGACTAGGCGAGGCGAGGCGAGGCGCTCCAAAACCGACTTATATATACCCTCACTCTCAGAGAACATGTGTATGGCAAGACTTTTACTTAGTGCCGGATTATGTTTGTGGGAGGTAATTGTAAAAACATGATCGAATATAAAGTCGTAGTGGATTTCAGGCACCGGTATAGGAGTTAAAGTTAAAGGATTTAACTTTACCTTGGATATAGACAATTGTGTGGCAGGTACTAGAAGGGGAGTGGCTAAAACATAAATATTTTTTAGGTTTAATATGATTATAAAAACATTTTCAAATATAAAATTGCTGCTGGTTTTGACTACGCGTATGGAAGTTATATTGGTTTTATTTTAACCAAGGCTTATGCTAATCTGTGTGGGAGTTACAAGAAGTGGTGTGGCAATATCGCACACAATATATAAAAAAATGTATATAAAAAACATTGCCGAACATCAAATTTCAGGTTATATCGATTATACGTATGTAAGTTGTAACAACTTTAATTCTTCGCAAATTAGGGTGATTTGTGGAAGAGGTATCGAAGGTACGTGGCAATTTCGCCCTTTAATATAAAGTTTGGGAAAAATATTATCATGTGCAAAGTTTGAATGGATTCCTTAGCTCCTTTCGAAAGTTATCGTGTACTACAGACTGCCAGACGGCTCAAACCGCTTAAAATGTCGTGACACGGATTTGGTCCTAACATAAATAAGGTCTTAAGTCTCTCCTTTGAGGCGAAAAGATAGTAAGAAATTCGTTTGTCGCAAACGATTTATTTTTATCCCAAACTCTGTGTAACGTTTATGACAAACGGTTTCTATGCTTACTTCTGTACAGACTATTTTATTTATATTTATCGCATACCCATAAATAAGTTTGTTGCAAACGATTATTTTTTATTTTGTTTGTCAGAAGCGATGTGTGTTTATCCCAACTAAACGAAAGGTGTTACAAACGAAATGACAATTTTAATATATTCCCATCCTATGGTGGCGGGCATTCAATTGAAATATATGAATAATATCGATTAGTCCAAAGACCTTCTTAACAGCAAATGTTATGATTTACATCGAATAAAATAAAAAAAAAATAAAAAAAAATATCCATAATTTTTGTGGAATTGATTTTATGACTCAGTATGCCTCAATTCAAGCAATTTTTTTTTGGATCTCGAACACAATTCGCTTTATTTTTTTTTGTTGGATAGTGTGTTTAGGCTATTTTCAACATAATGAGAATTCAATTTGTCAAAATCAAATCCTATTAATCATTCATTTTGTACAGCAAATGTGTGGTATAAACTTTAAAACTTTTGTTGTTAATTTCCATTTCAAATAAAATGGATTTGGCTTTCCCTTATTTATTTTGCAAGTAATCAATTTATCCTAAATCATTGCCTTGGCATTAGAGTTTCTCTCCCGTGAACGATTTTCTGCGATTCCTAAATATTTTTTATTGCCGATTGACGGGAATTTTATTCGAGAATTAATAATAATGAATTAATAATAGGTTTCTAATAAAAATAAATTATATGTATGTGCTATAGGAGAGGGAGATTTTGAAATATTGACTTGTTTAAAAACATTTTCCCTTACAGTACAGTGAAGACGGGACATACCGTACAACAACAACCTTTGCATTGTTGCGAGCACATGCATAACATTGAATTGGCAAAGTGAGATTTTTAGTGTGTCGACTTAGTTCGGTGGAATATTTTGTTTATCAGCGCTTCTCATTTGTCATATGTGACCGCTGGTACTAATATGAACCCTGATTTAAGTCAAAGACATACATTCATTGCGAAGGTTCTGACGAGATGTGGTAGCGCCCATCGAAACTGCGCAGTCAACTTTTAGCTGCAACAATAAAGGTCTCACTTTGTCTTTTTGCTAATTTCGGGTTCTGCTGAAGACTTCAGCACAACCTTTGGTCTTAAATCAAAATAAATGACAATACATTTACCCTTAATTTAAAAGTTAAGGCACGCACTGATATAGTATTTTCTACATATATTAAATCTTTAAAGGTTTATCTTAGTATTCGAATCCAGCTAATTCAAATCTATAACAACAATTCAGTTTGCAATTTAATTTAATATAATATATATTAATATAAGTAGTATATAAAATATTCAGATTTTTTAGGAAGTTGTCACCACAATACTCCTGGAAGATTTTGAAGGAGTCCTGTGTAGACGTTCTCTCAATTTTAAATGTTCTGATATGCATATAATGGCATGCTATAATTATATTTATTCTTCTATTTTTATAGTCAGCGGGAATTTAGGAGAAAAAATTAAAAATTGCTCCCCCTTTCCCGTAAATTCTAAAAGTCCTGGACTAACAGAAACCCTACACTTGGCACATTAACACTGCAGCGTTCGCAACACAACGTTCTGACCACAAAACGATGTAAACCTATTAGTCAAACAATTGTAACATTCACACAGTAGCCAAAAAGGAGGGATTTGTAAAAAAGATTTATTTGTTAAATCGTCCGATTGTAAAAACAAACAGCCAGGAAAATGAATGGAATTCATCCTTCCATGTGACATATGATTGATATGCATTTGAAATGTATACTTCGAAGTATGAACAATGTATTGTTGTTGTTGTTTTTGGAATAAATACAAATTACACAAGTTTGAAAACATTACAGATTTCCAGAAGCCAGGATGACGACCATAACATACACAGTGGATTATTTGAGTAGGGAAACGAAGTGTAGTCACACGAAGAACGTTTGCCACCAAATAAGGACCAACATACATTTGATTAAGATTTTAAAAAATATCTGAGTGGGGAGCTTCTGCGTACAGTGTTTGCGTTAAAATGCTGTGCATATATTTATGTTTTAGAAAACTTAGATGCGCTTTGTGGTGAGGTTTTCGATTGCATATAATACGCATAAGTAAATATGTAATTTTTTATACGGCTGACTGATAATAGTATTGTAACGCAAGCATTCTATACATAGGCCCCACTAATGAATTTCCACACATAGGATATGAAATATGTATATTTCAGAATATCTCAGAAAGCGATATTTTTAAAATTCCGACGAAAATGTATGTTGGTCCTTCCTACTGATGAATTACCCCACACATGCTATGACAAACATATATGGCCAAAGTGTGTATAGTTGAGTATGGTTCTGCTCATTTCCTTTACTAAAGAAAAATTTCCTACTTTTACGTTGAATTTCATTTCTTAATATATTATCATCTGGCCAAAAGTATGTTCCATTAAATATTAATATCTTCCACTGATCCACAGTGTAAGTGCATTCTACTTTACTCTCGTGCATATTTCTCTTGTTTGTTGTCGTTTGTGGAGATAATGAAAATTCCCTGTTAAATGACATTATCAATTATTCATATTAGATTTTCAATTATTCAGTTTGAATTGTTTTACTCATCCGAACCGGAACACAGCACACAAAAGAAAGCAACTAACTGTACTTGCCGCACGACCATTACCACCACCATCACCAGCAGTGTCACATCCGTTTAGGAGTCAGGAGGCAGTCTGGCGGTGCACAATGAAAACAACGAAATCCATTTAAACGAAGTAGTTTTACATTCATGCACACAAGTAAAAAAGAATTGATTGCGGATAAAAGGAGGTTTAGACACTCAAAATGTGTAATATACTCTGCCACACAAATGTAAAATTTTCTACAAAGCGGCGTTTTGCACAAACAAAAGGAAAAATCATATTAAATATATATTTATGTTTTGATATCTACAAAAGATATGAAAATGGTACCGCTCGAATTGTTGTAACTACATTGGATAAATACGTTGGGAACACCGCCCTGACTACGTTGACCTCAACCTAAAAAAAAATAAAAGAACGCGAACGGGTAGAAACCAAAATGTTGTAGTTAGGATTTGAGAAATTCACTTTACATATCTTTCTGACTACATAGTTATAGAACATTGGACATTATTCAAACTTTTCAATTTTCTTGGGAACAAAAAGGTATAAAAAATGGTGATGACAAAGAGCCAGAATAGTGGTAGACAATTTCAATCAATAGATATATAGAACATGTAGTATTTGTAGCGTATTAAGCCCGAATATATCAAAATGTAAACAAAAATGCATTTTTATTTACTTCTTCTCTTCTAATTTAGTGTAATCTGCTCCAAACAGTGGCACGCTGTGGATGCATTTGCATCTCAACAGTTAATGAACCTGATTATTTATGCAATCAACAGCGACAGGATTTAATGAGACATTTTTATCTAGACCAAAATAGATGAATACGAAATAGAAAAAAATCCATATCACTATTCTATAAAAAAAGGTCCCTGTCAGGACCCTTTTCCATAGATAAAGTCCCCAATAGGACACTTTTCTATAGAAACATTTCATGTGAAGAATCTTTTGTATACAAAAAGTCCACATTTCATTAAAAAACACTTTTCTATGTTCCAATGTTCGAAGTCCGAAGTTAAAGGGATAAATAACATCAATAGGATCAAAGATAAGAGATCAAAGGATCAATGGGATCGAAGTTGGAAGTTCGATGTTCGAAGGGATTAAAGGGAATCAAAAGGAACAAAGAATCAAAGGTCAGAGGTGAAAGGGGAATGAAAGAGGATCGAATAGATCAGAGTTCAGAGGTCAAAGGATAAAGGGGATCAAAGTTCAACGTCCAAAGTTCGATGTCCGAAGTTGGATGTTCAAAGTTCGATATTCGAAGTTCGAAGGTCAAAGGGTCAGAGTCAAATGGATAAAGGGATGAATGATCAAGGGATCAAAGGTCAGAAGTCAAAGTTTGAAAGATCAAAGGGATTAAGGGGATCAAAGGACAGAGGTCAAAATGATCAAACGGATCAAATGTCAGATGTCAAAGTTTAAAAGGTCAAAGGAATTAAGGCGATGAAAGGTCAACTGTCACAGGTCAGAGGTCAAAAGTATTAAGGAGATCAAACGGATCAAAGACCAGATACAAATGTTCAAAAGGTCAAAGGGAAACAGATTAAATGGATAAAAGAGATCAAATGTCAGACGATTAACAGGATCAAAGGTCATATTTCAAATTTCAATGGTCAGAGGTCAAAAGTCAAAGGTCAAAGGGATTAAGAGGATCGAAGTTCAACGTCCAAAGTTCGATGTTCGAAGGTCAAAGGGTCAGAGTCAAATGGATAAAGGGATGAATGATCAAGGGATCAGCGGTCACAAGTCAAAGTTTTAAAGATCAAAGGGATTAAGGGGATCAAAGGTCAGAGGTCATAAGGATCAAACGCATCAAATGTCAGATGTCAAAGTTTAAAAGGTCTAATGGATTAGGGCGATGAAACGTCAACTGTCACAGACCAGATGCCAATGTTCAAAAGGTCAAAGGGAATAAGGTACAAAACAAAGGTCATATTTCACATTTCAATGGTCAGAGGTCAACTGTCAAAAGTCAAAGATCAGAGGTCAAGGGATTAAGAGGATCGAAGTTCAACGTCCAAAGTTCGATGTTCGAGATTCCATATATCGAAGTTTGAAGGTAAAAGGGTCAGAGTCAAATGGATCAAGGGATCAAAGGGATGAATGCGATAAAGGGATCAAAGGTCAGAGGTAAAAAATTCAAATGTCAAATGGATTAAGGGGATCAAATGTCAGTGGCCAAAGTTCAAAAGGTCAAAGGGATTAAGGGGGTCAAAGGTCAACTGCCAAAGGTCAGAGATCAAAAGGATTAATGGGGTCGAACGGATTAAGGGGATCAAAAGGTCAGAGATCAAAGTTCGATGTGCGAAGTTTGATGTCCGAAGTTCAATCAAAGGGGTCCAGGGGATCAAAGGTCAGAGGTCACAGGTCAAAATGTAAATGCTGCTAAGCACCCAAAACATTTACATTTACTCCTACAATTCCCATAAATTCCAATTCCACGCGTCTAAATGTACAAACAGAATAGTTTATATCGCTAGCAACCACAAAGGACATGTTCCTCCTCTATCCTTTTTCAAAATCAACGCAGCAAGATACAACGATGATGCACACAATGTCACAGCAGTTACTGTTTTGTCGAAATGAAAACCACACATAGAGCGAAAAAAGCGAGGAAAACTCCAGGCTTTGATAGCCAAGAGACGTGAGAAAATACATTATGCATGACCCTGCCGCTTCTAGGATTTCTTTTTGCCCCACCATTTGTGGGGGTTTCTTTATGTATTACACGATATCATCATCGTCATCATCACAGTGCAAGAGAATCCTTTGAAAGATACTTCTGCTTGTTCGTTCTTCTGCATAGAAATAGTTTTTTTGGGGGGAGGGGTGGGGTGTTTCTCGATTTTCTCCACGGGGCAGTGTTGGGCGGAGGGAAGTGCGGATGTGGTCCTTCTCTCTGTGTAACATTTTTGTGGTTTGCTTTCGAACGCACCGAAAGTATTTCCTATTAAGCATTACTACTCGCATTATGTGCGCTACATAAAAATGGAAGAGGAAATGGCACGGAAAGATACGTGGCATATATCCACGTTCCCGATGAAGATGACGAGGACGATAAATAGATGTGCGTGTGTGGGTGGTGGGTGTCAAGTCTAGTTTTCTCTCTACGATTCATTCATTTTGTCTGTGAATTTGTGTTGGCGCACAAATAAACTCAGATCTAAAAAAAGAATATAAAATGTAAACACTAGAGGAGATTTCAATTGAATGATTTCTTTCTTTAATAAGAATGAAAACGGCACAAAGGAGATAAATACTCGTTAAGCAGCGCTTATATCATTCCCTAACCACAAAGACCCACCACGTGCTGCTACCGTGGAACATGTGCTGCAAATAAAGACTGGTCATATTTTATTTATGGTGGACATGAAACCTATCGTTTGCCTGTGATAACAACACACTCTTTGGTTCACTGTGAGGCTTTGCTTTAAAAAGAATATGAATAATTTATAGGCGCTAGGCTTTTGAGGGACTAGCGTGAAGACCCAGTGTCAAGGAATAGGTAATATAAAACACATATTTTCTTTTTACGACTAAAAAGACAATGGGGATTATAGCTTTGGCTTTGAGGAAGTGTTGGATTTTATTTTTTCAATAAGAAGAGGATCTAAGGGGTGTCCCGAAAGTCAAGCAAGATTTGAATTTCATGACAACAGTGAGGCAAATTATTGCTCTTGGCAAAAAGTCTGCTCTGTGCGATAGATACGGTTAATTTCTATATAAGTGGAAGTCCATGTTAAATGTTAAGGAATTTCACCACTCTGCCGGGTCAATTTCTAAGCACTGTAACTTCGAAAATAACTTATGCGGCGACAATTAAAATATTCTTTAAAGCTTATAGAAGGTGATGTAACCCCTTAAAGCCGCCCATATCCACGCCTACAAGTAACATAAAATGAAAAATCATCAAATGTTTCTTACTAATTAATTACTCATTTGAGAATACAATTGTATACAAATTGTCAGTGCAATGTCCAAAGACCATATTAAATTTATAAATTAAATTTAACGATTTTCGAAATCTCGGATATAACCAAGATATTATGTTAGACGAAAAATATTTAAAAAATAATCGTTGATAAATATGCACAACTATATTTTCCAAAATGGGGTTTAGCCATAACTTTTATTCCGAAAAAGATATTGAGGAGAATGAAATGAAAAATTATAAAATATATATTTTTTTCATTTCATTTGTATTCTGAAAAATATAGATGCACAAAGTGCAGAGTATAAAAATAATAAAAGAAGCTAAATACACTACACCATTTTCAATTGTAATTCAAAAGACGTCACTTGAAAGTAAAAAAAATATGAATTGAAATTCAAAAATTCCATTTGAAATTCAAAACACGTAATTTTTAATTCAAAAAACACCGTTTGAAATCTAAAAGACTCCATTTGAAATTAAAAACTCGTCAATTTAAATTCAAAAATTATTCCATTTGAAATTGAAAAATTATTCCTCTTGATATTAAAAAATGTATATTAGCCCCACATCTAAAAAGGCATAAGCTATCGTTAAAGTAAAACTGCTATAACTTTAATAGGATATTTATGCCTTTGCCACTCCCTTCTACGCACACAATTGTCACTATCCTAGGCAAAATCAAATCTTGTATAACTTCTGTACAGTTATATTGATTGATTAAGTTATTGTACTGAGCGATAAACTGTTTTCTGAGCTGGTAAAAGTTTTAAACTATGTATGAATTTTGAGAAATAAATAAACGGTACCCCACCTAATATACATGTTGCTTAAAAAGTTCTGTTTACATTATTGAATTTCAAATGATGAGTTTTAAATTTCAAATCAAAAATCGATTTAAAAAAAAATAATATTTTTTGAAAAAAAAAATTCAATAGTTTTTTTGTTGTTTGTATGTATTGTTGGTCTTTTATGTTGTATGTGTTGTCATTTATTTTGGTTTAAGACCAAAGGTTGTGCTGAAGTCTTCAGCAGAACCCAAAATTAGCAAAAAGTTGCAGCTAAAAGTTGACTACGCAGTTTCGATGGGCGCTACCCCATCTCGTCAGAACTTTTCAACGAATCTATGTCTTTGACTTAAATCAGGATTCATATTAGTACCAGCGGTCACATACGACAAATGAGAAGCGCTGATAAACAAAATATTCCACCGAACTAAGTCGACACACTAAAAATCTCACTTTGCCAATTCTATGTTATGCATGTGCTCGCATCGCTCGCAACAATGCATGTCGGTACGGTATGTCCCGTCTTCACTGTACCTCGTGTGTATTGTTGTTGTTTGTATGAATTGTTGGTCTGTTATGTTGTATGTGTTGCCATTTATTTTGGTTTAAGACCAAAGGTTGTGCTGAAGTCTTCAGCAGAAAAAAAATCAATATATTTTTTTTAAATTCAATATTTTATTTTTGAAAAATATCTATTTTTAATATTCATTTGATTTTTTAAACTAACATTTCTCCTGCAAAATGTCGTTAGCTTTACATGGAATTCCTCTATTAAATAAATTAATTAATATGCAATGTATATGACCTTTAGTCAATGCATGTAAATATATTGGTACGATACCGCCAAAAAATGTTTAACTATTTTTAACCAGTCATAACTTTTGTTCTGTAAAAGATATTGAGGCATTTTTTATATGCTCTGTAAATTTCAGAGTGTATTTAATTTCTTTGATATCGGCACAAATTAGGAACTCCATATTAAATAAACGATCCATTTTCGAAGTTCTTCCGATTTTGGTATTGCTAATACTATCTTAGATTAGACTGTTTTATTTTTTTGACAATTATATATATCTTAATGAAAAACTAGAACTTTATAGTTTGTAAAATAGAGCAAACATTTTTTTCTGAAGAATTTTTCGCTTTTAGAATAATTTTTAGTTTTTAAAATAATAATATTTTTGAAAATAAAAAATATTTATTATAATTTTTTGAAAAAAAAAAAAATCACTTTTTATTTTTCTCAGAAACTATATCATAGAAACTAGTGAAAACCCTACTCTGAAATTTATAGAGTATTTAGAATACAGATGTAGCTATTTGTTGAGAAAAAATAAAAAGTTTCAATACTTTTTTTAAATAAATTTCAATATTTCTTGAACAAAAATATTTATTTTGTCCTAAAAAACAACAATTCTACAATTTTTTAAAAAATAAATTTCAATATGTAAAAAACCTTTTTTTATTTTCGTTTAATTTTTTTCTGCTAAAAACTAATTAATTTATTAAAAAATGAATTTATTAAAAAAACCTATTTTAAAGTATATTATTTTTCATTTTCATATCATTTTTGTGCAAAAAAATCTTCTGCAATTTTTGTTAAATAAATTTCAATATTTGTTGAATCTATTTTATAAATTATTAGTTTTTGCCGAATAAATAAAAATTAAAAAGAATAATATTTTTTGAAAATTTAATTTTTTGTTCAAAAATAAAAAAAAACTATTATTCACATTGTCCCAACTACAATATAAATATTTGTATCACAACAAATTAAAAAAAAACTATTTTGTTGCCTTTTTTGGACTTAGCCTCGATAACCATAAGTTTGACTTACACTGGATAATTATCCATGCTAAGTCCAAAATTTTTAACACAAAATAGTTTTTTTTTTCAAAATTTGTGTTCACACACACACATTTATATTGCTTTTGGCGCCAATTTTAAAAAAGAATTTTTAATTTTAAGTGAAATTTGAATTTTTTATTTACTTTTTTGTTATCGCAGCTTAGTTATTCAGTCATAAATGATAAATTTCAATATTTAGAATAATTTTTAGCTTTTAAAATAATAAAAAGAATAATATTTTTTGAAAATAAAAAATATTTATTATAATTTTTTGAAAAAGGACTTTATTTTTCTCAGAAACTATATCATAGAAACTAGTGAAAACCCTACTCTGAAATTTACAGAGTATTTAGAATACAGATGTAGCTATTTGTTGAGAAAAAATAAAAAGTTTCAATACTTTTTTTAAATAAATTTCAATGATTCTTGAACAAAGATATTTATTTTTGCCATAAAAAACAACAATTCTACAATTTAAAAAAAAAATAATTTCAATATGTAAAAAATCTTTTTTTTGATTTTCGTTAAATTTTTTTCTGCTAAAAACTAATTAATTTATAAAAAAATTGAATTTTTTAATAAAATCTTATTTAAAGTATATTATTTTTAATTTTCATTTGATTTTTGCGCAAAAAAACAAAAACAAAAATTCTTCTGCGATTTTTGTTAAATAAATTTCAATATTTGTTGAATCTATTTTATACATTTTTTCCCGAAAAAAAAGATTAAAAAGAATAATATTTTTGAAAATTTCATTTTTTTGCTCAAAGTAAAAAAAAAACTATTTTTCACATTGTCCCAACTACAATATAAATATTTGTATCAAAACAAATTAAAAAAAACTATTTTGTTGCCTTTTTGGACTTAGCCTCGATAACCATAAATTTGTCAAATTTATGGTCCAATATTTTGTTTTTTGTTAAGTTGTGTTTTTTTTTAAATTTGTTTTCATTTAACTTTTGCGACAATTTTAAAAAGATATTAAGAAATTAATTAAGTGAAATTTTTTATTTACTTTTTTGTTATCGCAGCTTAGTTATCCAGTCATAAAGGATAACAGTCATTACAATTCTCCTGATATTTTTTAATGATAAATTTCAATATTTAAAAAATCTTCTTTTAATTTTCGTTTAATTATTTTCGCTAAAAACTAATAATGGAATTTATTTTTTATTTTTTTTTTTAATTTTGATTTTTGCGCAAAAAAAAATACAAAATTTCTTCTGCAATTTTTGTTAAATAAATTTCAATATTTTTTTAATCTATTTTATAAACTTTCATTTGTGTTTTCCGCCAATAATAATAATTCACTTACAAAAGATTCTCGTTGGTGTTACATGGAATTCCTCTAATGAATAAATAAATTAAATTTCCACCGACTTAGTTCGGTGGAATATTTTATTTATCAGCGCTTCTCATTTGTCGTATGTGACCGCTGGTACTAATATGAACCCTGATTTAATTCAAAGAGATACATTCGTTGCGAAAGTTCTAACGAGATGGGGTAGCGCCCATCGAAACTGCGCAGTCAACTTTTAGCTGCAACAATAAAGGTCTCACTTTGCCTTTTTGCTAATTTCGGGTTCTGCTGAAGACTTCAGCACAACCTTTGAACAAACCAACCAACTTTGAACACAGCCAAAATAAATGACAACACATAAATATTAATATAAAATTTAAGTGGTATTCGGCAATCGTTAAAATTACCCCATTTGCGATTCAAAAAATCAAATGAGATACAAATACGTCCACAATGTGTCACTGTTTTGTGCAGATATTTACCTGGATGCATCATCGGACCATTGTACTGCATAATTGACCGCCCAGATCAAGTGATTGAACAGCGTCCGACCTTTTTTCTTTGGGCTTTATGTCAAATGACCCAAAATCGTTCAACCCATTAAGGACAAAATTGACCACAATATCAATGAAATTCAGTCACATTTATGAAAAACCCTGTATGAGTCAATAAAGTCTTATGGTCCATTTAATCGCCATTTCGTAGATAACCCCACACTTTGTACTTTATAAATCAATAAAAATTATGATAATTTTATTTTTTCGAAACCTGTGTTTTCTAACAAAATTATATCTTGTGTGCATTTTTGATACGATAGATGTCTGAATACGTGGCAAATGGAAAGAGAAAATGAATATGCAGCAGTGAATGACATACAAATTATAGATCCATTCATCCATCCTTCCATACCACCCACCTACTATTTGTATCCTTCAGAATCGTGAGGCCACATCAACACTTCATCGGTTTGTCTGTCTTCCTTTAATCATCCATTCCTCTGTGTTGTTTGGCCATCGATTCCATTGGTGAGTGCATCAATTCAAATATGTTGCCACGCGACTATTTGCTGTTCCAGCACTTCCATATGGTGAATGTTTGTTTGTTTGTTAGTTTGACTAAAGGACTCTATCAATGTGAATTTTTAGTACTTCCTCCCATACTAAGACAGAGCATAGTAGTGCGGACGTGTAATGTGTGGAAATAATCGCACATCCTGTTCAGTAGTTTCCCCGGCCCCCAGCAAGTCACAAGGAGCTCTGTGTGGATTATACCGCACCGCACTGCACGTCTTCGTCACGCTTCGTTAGCTTTGAAAACACTTCTTTGATATTCTTTCTCATCTCATTAAAATCACTTCAACGAAAGTTGAATTTGATTTAAAATTCTATAAATTCATTTGCCACAAGACCACTTCTTGCTTTTAAAATTGTTGTTATTTTTTCTTGTAGTTGCGAGTGCTGCAAATATACTCTAGTATGTTTGTCTATCATTGTGAGTGGGAGTGGGTGAGGGAGGATAAAGGCATTGAAAAAATAATTATCCCAACCAAAAGTTTGTTGAAAAAAAAAACAACTTAACTCTCGGAATTGAAATCGGGTAAATATATGTGCAAAGAGGTAGAGAAAAGGAATACGTACTGCATACAAATACATCCATGCATACATAAGTATGTATTAGTATGGGTGGTAAAAAACGGTGCACTTGAATCGTAGTTCAGTTTGGGCATGTTACCGCGCAGTATTCCGTTCACTGATGGGAGGCTGACCTTTGGCTTACTGCACTTGTCAATAAGCAAAACTGTCGCATTTGGACTGACGACTGCACTTGTCAATAAGCAAAACTGTCGCATTTGGACTGACGACAACCCACGAGAAATTCAAGAGTCACCGTTACATCTGTAAAAACTCTCTGTTTGGTGTTCTTTATCAATCAATCACCGACTGACATACAAAATAATTCTTTTTCGGGAATAACCATAAAATAAATGACAATCACAAATGTTCCATATAGCTGGGAACCCAATTTAATATACACACTCGCATACACATACATATATTCATTTGAACTACGCTTAATGTCAAAACATCAGCATGACATGTAGTTAAACTGTCAAAATCAATTCAATCATCCAACACGAGGCGAACGAACCTAAGCACTGGGATGAGGCCGATGCTGTTGGTGCTGCTGCTCTTGGCACTGACGATGGGGCGGACACGATGGGTGGCTGACGGTTGCTTTCCCATCGAGTTCACTGATTCTGTCAGCAATCGCATCTCTATTCCGACGCAATATTATCATGGAAAATAACTGTTGATATGTTGATAAATTGGTAAATTGCCGAGGAAGCCGTAATGAGAATGTCATAAACCAAAAAGAAACGTATTCAGCCACTAACACACACACACACTATGCAGTGAGTTTGGCGTGTTAGTTTATTTGGTTAATTTGTATGAATCTCCGATACAC
Organism: Polietes domitor; assembly: GCA_947397865.1. NCBI lineage: Eukaryota > Metazoa > Arthropoda > Insecta > Diptera > Muscidae > Polietes > Polietes domitor. The sequence goes on along the minus strand of OX377622.1, from coordinate 8,203,219 downwards.
TGGGAATCGCTTGAATAAGTAATCGAATTACTTAGACTTTTCAAATACTGGTTTTAGCAGGAACAAATTCGATGGGAAAATCATTTTCAATTTCGAGGAACTTTCACCGAAATTTCGATTGATTTCGAAAAAATGTTTTTTGAAAAAAAAAAATCAAAAAAAAAATAGAACCCATCATCTTAGAACTTCCATCTCGAAATTAAAATTTCAAAAATGTATTAATGTAATCATTACGAAAATAAAAATGAAAGAAATGAGAGGAATACATACACAAACTTTCGAAACACTCCAAGCTATCGAGGTCAACAATTGTAATGCTTGACATGGAATGACCCATAGGTTATAAAGGGTGATTTTTTAAAAGCTATTAGAAAGTTTTTCAAAAAAACACATAAAATTCAGAAAAATGCATGAAATCTTTATTTGAATCGATAGTACGGTCCATATAATTTAAAGTTTGAAGTTTATTTCATGCAAATGTTGACCTTGACTGCGCCTCAAATGGCCCATCCGCTTAGTCCAATTTTGCATTTCCACGTTTTTGAGTAACAGAGGCCCAATTGCTGCGAACGGCGACCAATCTATAATTGATGGTCATCATTAACACTGGCCGATACAGCTGCGATATTTTCTTCAGTTCGCACTCTACGTAAGCGTGTTGGTGGTTTAATGTCCAACAATGTAAATTTGGTGTGAAATTTAATCACAATAGCCCGAATAGCCGCTTAGGTGGGTAGATTAAACTGGCCATAAAATGGAAGAAGCGCGCGATGAACTTTCTTAACAGAGCACACATTTTGATAATAAAATTCAATAATTTGCAAGCGTTGTTCGTTTGTAAGATGATTCATGGTTAAATTATAGACCAAACTGAAGATGTTTGACAGTGGAACAAAACACGAAACGTGCGTCAGCTGTCTAAACCAGTGTTGCCAAAAAGATAATAGCTAAAAAATCACCCTTTATAACGCCAATAAATACTAATTAAATTTATTATTAAATAAATTGACACTACTTAATTTTACTGATATTATGCAGTACCAATAATTAATAAAAATATGAAATATTTTAAGTATATTAAAAATTTGTATTTTTAATCAAAAAATTTTAAATTTTCAAAATTATTATAAAATTATGCAAAATTAAACATTGTTTATTTATAAAAATATTAAAAAAATATAAAAAAGTTTTTTCCCGAGCCAAGACTCGAACCCGAGACCTTCTGGGTGCAAAGTGGACACCTTACCCTTGTGACCCCATACTAAAAAGTCGTTCCCATTCAGTTGTGAAAATGTTATCCATAAAATGTTACGGAAGATTAACATTTTATCGACTTTCTTGCCGTTGTTTAAAAGTACTTCCTCAAAAGCAGGAAAATGATAATTTGGATTTTGAGATGCGATTAAAATGTGCTTCCTACGGAAGTACTTCCATTTTTTTTGCTGGGATACTATTATGTGTGAATTATATGAAAATTGACGTTTTGCGCAAAAATTTTGTATGTCTAAAAGGGCTTAATATATTAAACATATTGAACTTATTATAAATACAAAATTTTGAGCTAATATTTTGCAACAAATAGGCGCTGTGCAAAATGTGAAATAATAAAGTTATAGAAGATTTAGACATACCGTATATTTAGGGTTTTAAATATTCTGGTGTTGCCCACAACTGCAAAATTTTGTATAAATATTTTGGGTGTTTAAATTTGCCTTTATCTAAGGAGTTTCCATAAAAAACAACAGTTTTTGTCCAAAATACTTTCGTAAATATGTGTTCCGTCAAAAATTGTGTTATTACAATTTATCGATATTATTTATGGCTGTTTTCTTTAAGACTGGATAACTAAGCTGCGATTACAAAAATCTAAATAAAATGTTAAAATTTCACTCAAAATAAAAAATTCTTTTTTAAAATTGTCGCCAAAAGCAATATCAATGTGTGTGTGAAAACAAATTTTGAAAACATAGTTTTGTGTTAAAATTTTTTTGACTTAGCCTGGAGAATTATCCAGTGTAAGTCAAAATGATGGATATCGAGGCTAAGTCGACACAAAATATTTTTTTGAAAATTGCTTTTGATTCATATATTTGTATTGTAGTTGGCGACAATGTGAAAAGATATTTTTTTTATTTTGAGCAAAAAATTAAATTTTTATTAACGTTTTTTGTTATCACAGCTTGTTATCCCGGCTTAAAGAAAAACAGCCCTATTATTACAGCAACTCTCCACTTTTTAGAGGACAAGTATCTTATTTTTCCGACATGTCTATTAATAATCAAATTTTCTACTTCTCCATTAATTATTGTCGTACAATCAATGTTCAATCCAGCCTTTAATCTGAAACCACAAGTTACTACTTATTTAATTGATCTGCAGTGTACTTATACACACACGTATTACACATGCCAAGAGGAGGGAGCAATACAATTTGGGTCTCTTCATAATACGAAATACGAATATATACAAAAAATATAAAAGAAACTCACCTGATTGCCAAAAACACCCACACTGCAGGCTGAGGACACTTGATCGGGACCAAACCAAACGGCAGCCAAACGTGCCGGCAATGATAAAATACACACCTGTAATGGGAAAAGTAATCAAATAGAGAGGGACGACGACCGTATCGTAGAGTCGAATAGTCAGTCTGTTTTCCTTGCAGGCAACAAAATTGCATGACAATCAACAGAACAATTGGTAAACAAAGACAAATGCTGGCAGGATTCAAATACCAGTTTACACTTCACACAAATGACTTTTTCATGTTGACAACTCTGTGAGGTGTTGCAGATTCGGTTGGATGTTGCTCAACTCACCTGCGATAATGCCACTATGCTTTGACCAGCAAAGCTAACCATAAATAAATCGGGACTAACTGAGAACACCTTAACCCAGGCGCCTATGCAAGTGCCGAAGGCACCCACCAAGGCCGTAATACGTAAACCCTGAAATGATGAAAAATGTCAGAGAGAGAGAGAGAAATTCAATTAAAGTCCAATTAAAAAAATGAAATTGATTTGTGTCCTCTTACCATTTTATCTAAGAACCAACTGCCGGGAAATATCAGCGGTATATAGAGTATCATGTATATCATGGACGTCCAATCGATCCATTTGTCACTGACACCATAGTATCTGATGTTGATGTTGATATTGATGATGATGATGATGGTGGCAATAATAGGCATGAAAAGGAGATGGTAATTAAGAGATAAGCCAAGGGATAATAATTTGGAAACATTGCCTGTCTGCGGCAATGACAAACGAGTATAATCAACAGCAACAACATTAATATTAAGAAATGGTTTCTGTTTTGTTGATTTGTTTTAAATAAAATTAAATTGTTTTCATTGTGATTTATTAAAAATTGACAGCAAAAAAAAATAATAATAGCTCCCCATCCTCAGTTAACGTCATTATCCTATTCCTCCTTCTTATTAACATTATCCTGTAGTCGTCATCAGGTGTGGTATTTTGTTGTTTGCCTTCATTTACTTAATGATTGTATTATTGAAAGCTACGACGGCATAAAATATTTATGCAACACTTGAAACTGACAACATAACCACACCAGACGGACTTCCTTCACCGTCGTCCTCCCCCTCCTCCTCTCTATCATTGCCTGCTCTCAATAATGGTTAATTGTGGCCATAATGCCCGTAATGAGGACTTTCTGTTTACAAATAATTAAAAAGACCAGCCGAAAAGTCCGAACGGGAATGATGATGAGTGCACAAGTAGTCGAGGGAACTTGAACTTGTCTATTATGATTAAGAGGATTTTAAGAGTGAGTAAATACACATTGGGGTCCCTTTTTTGGGGTTTATAGGCACCCCTACCATCTTAAACGTTCGTACTACAAACAGTGATAAACAATCAATCAACAAATATGCCAACATAAGTATATTGAAAATATCGTGAATTGTTGTAATCAATTGTTATGGAAAATATTCAGTCTTTGGCACAATTAAAAAATGTTTCATGTTATTTACAAATTTAATATTTTAAATTAAAGTATAGAAAGTTTAATATATATATATATATATATATATATATATATATATATATATATATATATATATATATATATATATATATATATATATTGGACGGTTGAACCCACCAGCACACGGCCCTGCATATTGTAAAGGGTGATTTTTTAGCTATTATCTTTATGGCAACACTGGTTTAAACAGCTGACGCACGTTTCGTTTTTTGTTTCACTGTCAAACATCTTCAGTTTGGTCTATTACTTAACCATGAATATTATCAAAATGCGTGTTCTGTTAAGAAAGTTCATCGCGCGCTTCTTCCATTTTATGGTCAGTTTAATCGAAGCTCATTTTTGGCTCAATGGGTACGTAAATATGCAAAATTGTCGATTTTGGAGTGAATATCAGCCAGAAGCATTGCAAGAGCTACCAATGCATCCAGAAAAAGTCACAGTTTGGTGCGGTGTATGGGCTGTTGGCATCATTGGACCGTACTTCTTCAAAGATGATGCGAATCGTAACGTAGCTGTGAATGGTGAGCGCTACCGTGAGATGATATCCAACTTTTTTTTTGCCCAAAATGCAAGAGCTTGACTTGCATGACATGTGGTTTCAACAAGACGGTGCCACATGCCACACAGCACGCGCAACAATGGACTTATTGAGAGGCGAGTTCGGTGAACATTTTACTTCACGTTCGGGACCGGTCAATTGGCCGCCTAGATCGTGCGATTTAACGCCTTTAGACTATTTTTTGTGGGGCTATGTTAAAGCTCATGTCTATACAGAGAAGCCCGCTTCAATTGACGCATTGGAAGACAACATTGAAGCATTTATTCGTGAGAAATGTTGGAAAGAGTATGGCAAAATTGGACTAAGCGGATGGACCATTTCAGGCGCAGTCAAGGTCAACATTTGCATGAAATAATCTTCAAACATTAAATTATATGGAGCACACTATCGATTCAAATAAAGGTTTCATGCATTTTTCTGATTTTTCTGAATTTTATTTGTTTTTTTTTTTTTAACTTTCCTTTAGCTTTTAAAAAATCACCCTTTATATAATGAATTTAATAATTAAATTCTGAAATGGAAATAGGCTAAATCTTCCAGCTAAAATTGTCTAGGGCATTAATAATATGATTTACAATGAAAAGATCTATATTTTTGCAAAATATGTATATTGGGTTGGGTCACGGTCCGTACAAATGGGTTAATAATTTCCAATCACCCCACGAAAATAAAATTTGAATTGTTTATTGATGCAAAATGATTTGCAAAATATTTCGTCCCAAGATCAAGTCGGTTTTTTTGTTGCAATTTTGTCCAATTTTTTCTGAAATAATAGACCCTTGAGAGCACTTTAAGTATAAATTTTGATTTTTGTCTTAGAGTAATTGATCAAATTATTGGGCGTTTATAGTATTTTTGTGAGAATTTTCGCAGTGACGCTGCAGCGCTCATTTTTGTAAAAAGAGTTTGAAAATTTTCGCTCTGAAAACTATCGCCTGCATTAAATTGTTTCACCAAAATGGAGTCTGTGACGTCGTTTTTCGACATTGACATTCGAAAGGTAGGTATTCCTTCTATTTATTTTTCATTACACCTCTTACAAAATGTTTCCAAGAAATATGAGTTTTTAGCTGACATCATGAAAACCCACAAAAAATCAATATCAAACTTCCAATAATTCTACCAATGAGTTATTCCAGGCCAAGAATATTTTTTTATTTAAAGTGCTTTCAAGGGTCTATTAATTCAGAAAAGAAATTGTGACAAAAATGCCACGTTTTCAGGAGCGTTTAGCTCACAGATGGATTGACCCAGTGACGAAATATTTTGTAGGTCACCATTAAACAATCCAAACTTTATTTTCGTGGGGTGACTGCAAATTGTTTTTATTTCTGGAGGTTGACCGCAGAAATTTTTTTTCGTGATCCATCCCAATGTATATACGTTACCCCAGCAAAAAGAGAGCACCCAAAAAAGTGAAAAAGATGTTCATCTTGTGATTCGGAAGTAGTGAAAATTGGGATTTTCACCAACGAATTTAACATGCAGTTGTCATAGGAGGGATGTGTTTTATTTTGAAACACTTAAAAGTTATTTTAAAGTGTTGCAAAGGAACCACTTTTTCACTAGTTTCCATTTCTTTTTTAAAAAATCCGCCGGTGGCGGAGGTAGAACAGCTAAATCAAACAATTTGATTCGTTAGAACTGACAATAGGAAACTTAACAAAAATATTTATTTAGTATGAATTAATATATAACGCAAATTAATATTAAATTAGCATTAAATAAATGAACACTACTTAATTTTACTGATATTATGTAGTACCGAAAATTAATAAAAATATGAAATATTTTAAGTACATTAAAAAAACAATAAATTTGTATTTTTTAATCAAACAATTTTAAATTGTCAAAATTATACAAAAATAAAAACTTTGTTTATTTATAAAAATAATAAAAAAATAAAAAAAATTCCCGAGCCAAGATTCGAACCCAAGACCTTTTGGGTGCAAAGCGGACACCTTACCCTTGTGACCCCATACTAAAAAGTCGTTGTTACGGAATATTAACATATTATCGCCTTTTTTGACGTTGTTTAAAAGTACTTCCTCAAAAGCAGGAAAAATGCTAATTTGGATTTTGAGATGCGATTAAAATGTGCTTCCTACGGAAATACTTCCAATTTTTTTTTGCTGGGACCTCACTCAAATAATATCATAGATATTATTATTCCTAATCCCTGATGTTATGAAAATAATAATAATAAACTCTATGCAACAAAAATTTTGTCGAAGGAACGTGTATAAAATATTCTGATGTATTTTTGCGTTGTAAACACGAAAAAGATACTCTTTTTTTCATGGATAATTTTTTTATGTTTCCTAAAATTCCAATTTTCGTCTGAGGTACCTCCTTTAGCAGTTGTACTCTAATTTTTGTAGTATAAGTCCCATAATGCCATCAGTTACACATTAAACTGAAGGTAGTAAGTAATAAGCGTTACAAATCCCCTTCACTTTGTAATAGTTCCTCAAAAAATGAGAAAAAAAATGATTTTTTAAATAGTTTTTAGTTTGCACGAAAAAACCCATAACAATAGAATAAAATCGAAGCAATTTATTTTCTTTTTTTAAGAAAATGTGTTAAGAACAATTTATTTTTATGTAGCTTTTGGTTTTCACGAAAAAACTCTCAAAAATAGAGTAAAATCGAAACAAAATAAGTAGTATTTTAAAGAAGAAAATAATAACTAGTTAAAAATATCTTTAAATATAAGATATTGAAAGAACGTAAATGTTATTACATTCTTTGTTAGAAATTTTTAATATGATTTATTTTTAAAATTTTTTATAAAGGGTGAGTTTTTAGCTATTATCTTTTTGGCAACTGGTTTAAACAGCTGACGCACGTTTCGTGTTTTGTTTCACTGTCAAACATCTTCAGTTTGGTCTATTATTTAAAAATGAATCGCCTTACAAACGAACAGCACTTGCAAATTATTGAATTTTATTATCAAAATGCGTGCTCTGTTAAGAAAGTTCATCGCGCGCTTCCTTTTTATAGTCAGTTTAATCGACCCACTGAAGCGGCTATTCGGGCTATTGTGACTAAATTTCGCACCAAATTTACATTGTTGGACATTAAACCACCAACACGCTTACGTAGAGTGCGAACTGAAGATAATATCGCAGCTGTATCGGCCAGTGTTCATGATGACCATCAATTATCGATTCATCGTTCTGTTACTCTGTTACTCAAAAACGTGGAAATGGCAAAATTGGACTAAGCGGATGGACCATTTGATGCGCAGTCAAGGTCAACATTATTTACATGAAATAATCTTCAAACATTAAATTATATGGACCGTACTATAGATTCAAATAAAGATTTCATGCATTTTTCTGAATTTTATTTGTTCTTTTTTTTTTTTTTTTGAAAAACTTTCCTATAGCTTTAAAAAAACCACACTTTATTTATATTGGGTTGGGTCACGGTCCGTACAAATGGGAAAACAATTTCCAGTCACCCCACTTAAATAAAGTTTGGATTGCAAAATATGATTTGCAAAATATTTCGTTCCTAGATCAAGTCAGTTTTTTTTTTGTTCAATTTTTTCTGATATAATAGACCCTTGAGAGCACTTTAAGTATAAATTTTGATTTTTGTCTTAGAGTAATTGGTCGAATTATTGGGCGTTTATAGTATTTTTGTGAGAATTTTCGCAGTGACAACTGAAAACTTTTTCGAATCTGGTGGTGGTATTTTATACAAATAAATAGCTGTAGTCAATACATGATGCCTAATCAATCAAATTGACGACGCAGCGCTCATTTTTTGTTAAAAAGGTTTGAACATTTTCGCTCCGAAAACCATCGCCTGCATTAAATTATTTCACCAAAATGGAGTCAGTGACGTCGTTTTTCGTCCGACATTCTTCATTTAGGCATCATTCATTACACCTCTTACAAAATGTTTCCAAGAAATATGAGTTTTTAGCTGACATCATGAAAACCCACAAAAAATCAATATCACCGTCCAATAATTCTACCAATGCACACTGGTCCCAAATCCATTTTTTTATGGCAGTGGAAAATAAAATTGGGCCGATCGGATCACGCCCACTACCACCTCCCATATAAACTCAATATATAACCAACATAATTATCAACCTGTATTAGGACAGGGTGACCAAAAAAAAAATAATTTTATGAAAGCTTAAAATAATGAAACTTATTTCGCTTTGACGAATAATATTTTCTGAACATTATTACAAAAGCAATATATAGCATACAAATATTCTACTTGACACTGCAATTTAAATAATTATTTCAGGAAATAATATAAAATTTCTACATGTGTACAGAAAAGTGAATACCATTATATAACATTTTAAAGGTACTTACAATACCTTTAAAATGAGATGTTGATGGGTCTCATACACAAATCTGATTCAGAGATATGATCAAATATGTGTACTATGGCTAATCGAAATTGTGCTAAAATAAAGTGGCAATTATAGGAGGTTGCCGAAAAATGCTGACGAGATATTAATTCTACCATAAACTACACACTCAGACGAACACTTTCAAATTTACACATTGAGTCAAGTTGAGTCCTACATATAACTTTTGGTCCACGACATTTATAGGTTATGCTCACTACGAATTACAACACTTAAGAAAACTGACAAGACTACAGTAATCACAAAATGTTAAATATAATATTTCAACTACTTACGCCGGCCTTCAATTTCAGTTATATAGTCACTTCATAATTTTCTTTTTACGCCTTAATTTTAAGTATTTTGTATAACTGCTCTAGACCCGAATTAATCCCACGTGTTTCAACGGCAAACTTTAAATGCCTCTCAGGCTTGCAGTGTTGCCATCTAGTTCTCTCGAATACATTTTCTTGATAGCTTGGAATGTTACCATTAAGAAAATATATACACATTTAACAATTTCCAATATAATTTTTTTTTGAATTTCTGCCAAAAAATATGGATTGTGCAGTGCTGAGTTATTCTAGGACAAAAATATTTTTTTTTGTTTAAAGTGCTTTCATGGGTCTATTAATTCAGAAAAGAAATTCTGAAAAATGCCACGTAAAAAATACGCAGAAAAACATGATTTTTAGATGTGTTTTCAGGAGCGTTTAGCTCACAGATAGATTGACCCAGTGACGAAATATTTTGTAGATCATCATTAAACAATCCAAACATTATTTTCGTGGGGTGACTGGAAAATGTTTTTATTTCTGGGGTTTGACCGCAGAAATTTATTTTCGTGATCCATCCCAATGTTATATACATTGGGATGGATCACCTCACACAAATGGTAGCATAGATGATATCATGTTCATTTCAGTGGGTCGATTAAACTGACCATAAAATGGAAGCGCGCGATGAACTTTCTTAACAGAGCACGCGTTTTGATAATAAAATTCAATAATTTGCAAGTGTTGTTCGTTTGTAAGACGATTCATGGTTAAATTATAGACCAAACTGAAGATGTTTGACAGTGAAACAAAACACGAAACGTGCGTCAGCTATTTAAACCAGTGTTGCCAAAAAGATAATAGCTAAAAAATCACCCTTTACAATATAAATATTTCTGTCAAAACAAATTTTCATAAAAAAATTGTGTTGATATGTCAATCCTCGATAACCATAAATTTGACTTACACTGGCTAAGTCCGAAATTTTTAACATAAAATTATTTTTTCAAAATTTGTTTTCATACTGTTGGCGAAAATTAAAAAAAAAAACATTTTTTTTATTTTGAGCCAAATTTTAACATTTTGTTTATATTTTTGTTATCGCAGCTAGGTTATCCAGTCTTAACGAAAAACAGGAAAAAAGGGCTATAAATATTTTTTTTGATTTTTAAACAAAAGAAATTGGGGGTAATTGCACCCAGAAGATTATCCCTACTACGCTAATGGTTCTTACAATAAGAATTCCCTCAGACATTAACATACAACATTTTTTCACTTAGTTGCTCCCTTCGACCAAAATATAAAAGCTTTGACCCACCGTAAAAAGAAACTCGGACCAGCTGGGCTATAGGCTTATTCTACAAAAATGATCGACTCAACATGCCCTTTCAGAATCATAGGGTCGTCTCTACTCTGTTCCAAAAATGCTGTTAGACAGTGTTCCAGTAAATAAAAAAATAAATGTAAATTCTGCACTGAATTGTTAACGAAAACAGTAGCGAGCATGCTGTTAACTTAAATTGTTATTATAAAAACAGAACTCCTCTTGTTACCAATGGCAATTATACATTTTTGGTATCTTTTGTTGACATTTCAAGTGAGGCTATCCTAAGTTAACGAAGTGTACAAGTAACGATAATGCACGTCTAATGTTTGATCGCAGTAACAACAATTTCATTCATAAAAAATTTACTCTATCGAGTACTTTCCAATACAAATCTCCTTTAGCGCAGGAGAGGACAAAACGTCTTAATTTCGCTCACATTATTTTCCCCACACGACGAAGTGTCGAAGTTCTTTACTATAAAACCCTTTTGTCTAATTGTCTGAGGTAATTTTCAAAGACGACTTTTCAACTTTCCTTCCACCCCTTCACTTAAAGGAAGATAGCACCCTGGGGCTCATTTCAATAGAACCCAGTATCCTTTCTAACCCATTCAAATATAAAGTTTTCTAACTGATGACAACGAAAAGTCTCCTCTGAGCTCTCAACGTTAGTTATTCATGAATATGAAATTAATACTTTCTCCGCCCCTCGCGCCCTCGCCAAAGTTACATGAAACTGAGGTGCGACAACGAGGCGGCCACTTTTGAAATTTTTGCAAATTTACATAATTTGTTAGTGATAGTGTTAGTTTGGTGAACTTACCGACTGACAATATTGTTTATAATACTGTATTGAATCCATTGCATGGAATTGGAGGCTGAATAGAAAGCGAACAATATTAAAACAGCCCATCTGCGTTTGTAGACTTTAAATTCTGCAAAAGAAAGAAAGAAGAAAAGAGAAAAAAACTTGTGTTTTTATTTTGCTTTCCACAGGATCTTTGTAGCGAACAATAATTTCAAAAGAACAATTTTGTTTTGAACAATAAAGAAACGAAAAAAAGTTTGTGTCTTCCCCTTCTGCCCTAGTAACCCCCGTTTCCGTTCGCAGACAAACTTAAACGTCTGCTTTTTTGCTCTCTGCTGCTGCGGCTGCAACCAAAATGCAGTGAAGCGTTTGCAGCAGATAGTCAAGTAATTGCACTTTTGCCAACTAATGCAAAACAACAAAAGCCAACAAAACAAAAGTTATGGCCAACCACGCACCAACCATCCACCAGCTCTCCTCCACCTCCACTTTGATCTTAACCACAACACATTCTGGAAAGAATGTTAACAAGAAAATTGGTTTAACTCTAAATGCTGGAAGAAATGAGCGGAAATTGATTTCAAAATTATTTTCCCATCTGCTTAGCCAGAGATTAAATTACGTGGCCGGGTTTTAAAGATAAGCAAAAAAGAGAAAAAACTCGCCAAAAGGCTGCTCATACCCCCTGTAGTATAGGATGGTTTGTGTTGTTATTTTTAGACGTACATTATACTTTGAAATGTTTATTTTACAACAGCCTAAAAGTAGGCAGCAACATTGGGTGAATATTCTCACACGCACACACAACACCCACCCACCACATTCATTGTCGCCGTTGCGCCATGCCATTGTATGATGGTGGTTGGTCGTTGTCGGTCGTCCGTACACTAAAGATTACATCTCAAAAAGGTAAGGTCAAGTGCTTTTTGATTTCCTATGAAAACAACAAAAAACAAAAAGCTAAAAGCTGAAAGCTAAGACAACGACCACAACGACACAACTGCGACATCAGAAAACACGACAATCTTGTAGTCCTTCTTTTTGTCTTAGGCCAGGTCAAGTTTTGTTCAAACAAAACACTTGCTCTGCGACGAGTAGGACAAATTGTGCAGAACCAACAACGAAAACACTTGCTCGTGTTTACCGAGCAGAGCACAGTGGTCCTCGGCCAAGATGAATGGTTGAAATTAGCTCTTGTGAATTAATATTTGATGCAGTAAAATGGAGAATTTTTAAAAGGTAATTTTTTTTGTACAAACTCGAAAATATCATAAACTAATTAGTTTTTATGATATTTTAATATTTTTATATTAGTGAACAATTCCGCAAATTTTGACAGATTTTCTTTACAGAACTTTCAGAGTTTTAGCATAGAACTTCGAGGAAAATATCATGAAAAGGAAAACATAAATACACCGGATAATAGATAGAAAATTAAAATTTGGAAATATTTAAGATAGCGCCAACAAGTATGCAACATTTTCCACTAATAACAATACACAGTGCAACACGAAAAAAAATAACCATATACGGACACCGCTACTTGATAAAAGACCAAAAAAAATACCCGTGTGTTTTTTCCCCCAAAGTCATGCACTTTTTTATGGGCCCCCAGAGATTTGAGGCCTCGGTGTAATTTTTGGAAAAAAGTGATCATATTCTCAGGCTCATATCTTGCAAACCGTTCGGAATTTTGATTTACTCTCTGAGGCAAAGTTCTAGCTCTTGTCATAAAGAACAAAAATTGTGAACATATAAAATCAAAAAAACTTCATCTTCAAGGTCAAAATCAAACTTAAAAAAATTCGATTTTTTTTAACCTTTTTTCCCCTGTTCAGGTCCATAGGTAGCAAACCGTTGAAAATTCAGGGAAACAATCAACTACAAAAATGTACCTAAGATCTCAATAAACAACTTTCTAGAACATATGAACTTCCTAGGAATTATTCTTAACACCGTTTAGGTAGCGCTTAGGTAGCCGCAAAAGTGAAAAATTTTCCAAAAATTAGATTTTTTCCTTTTTTGCCCTGTTCAGGTCCATAGGTAGCAAACCGTTAAAAATTCAAGGAAACAATCAACAACAAAAATGTACTTAAGATTTCAATAAACAACTTTCTAGAACATATGAACTTCCTAGGAATTATTCTTACCACCGTTTAGGTAGCGCTTAGGTAGCCGCAAAAGTGATTTTATATGTTCACAATTTTTGTTCATTATGACAAGAGCTAGAACTTTGCCTCAGAGAGTAAATCAAAATTCCGAACGGTTTGCAAGATATGAGCCTGAGAATATGATCACTTTTTTTCCAAAAATTACACCGAGGCCTCAAATCTCTGGGGGCCCATAAAAAAAAAGAGCATGACTTTGGGGAAAAAAAAACACGGGTCTTTTTTTTTGGTCTTTTATCATGTAGCGGTGTCCGTATATGGTTATTTTGAAATGACTTCAAAAATGTTGCACAGTGATATGCAACAAAATTTTTGTCGAATGGTCATGTATACCATTGTTATGTATCTTGCCTTTCTAAACTCGAAAACGGTATTAAAAAAAATTTATGGTATATTTTTTTTTTATTAAAATTACGATTTTCAGTGAATGTACCTTAAATCTTTGTACTCTCATTTTGGAAATATAAGGCCGATAATTTATTACTATATTTTAATTAAAGTTACACATATTGCAACTTAAATATTCACATAGAAATAGTGGTTTTGGGACAAAATTTAGTGAAAAATTAATATTATTTCACGGAAAAAATCATAAAAATAAAAAAATCGGAAAAAGTATTTTGCTTTATTTTTTTAACAGCTAACATTCAAACTAGAGATGGGCGCGTGAGTGATTTTTGACTCACGTTCACACACGCTCACGAAAAAAAAATTGAATCACACACGTTCACGCACGAAGATTTTTTCTCTACTCACGCACGCTCACGTGAGTAAAATAAATTTTGTTCTTAAAAAGTATTTCCATATTTAAAGAAATATGTAAATATTCACAAAGTTCCCATTCAACAAAAAATTATTTAATTTGACGTTGATCGCACAGGTATAAAAGTTACTACCTATGTATACATGAAAACAATATAATTGGAAATATCCATCAAACTAAATAAAAATATGTGGTAAACACGAAATAAAATGATAAAAAATAATAAATATGTGCGACTCTCGCAAAAATCACGTAACTCACGCCGAAATTAGACTCTCGCACGAACATTTTTCCGTTCCTCACGTTCACGTGAGTAAAATAATTTTTTCTCACGATCACGCGTGAATCACATGATTCACGCAATTCACGTGAGTCGGGCCCATCTCCAATTCTAACGAAAAAATAACGTTTATATGTAACAAATTTATGGATAAATGTGGAAGTTACGCTATTCTTTGTAGACGCAAACTTTTTTAAATCGTATTTTTTATTTTTTGTTTAAATATTTCAAAAAAAGTCCTTTACAAATTAGATAGCGGAATATTTTATTTTACGATCATAACTTTTACATTTTTCCATAGATTTTTTCTCTAACTAGGTCTGAACGCAAAACATTGAAAAACTCTTATTTTTTACATTTTGTTTATAATTTTAAATTTGAACTACCGATTACTTTGAATTCGAAATGTAGAATAACATTAATTTTTATTTTCAGGTTTATGTTTGACATTTGCTTAATGGGACGGTATACGCTCGAACAAAATTGGGAAATATTAAAAACTTACTTCCTAAGTAGTGAGTCTTTAACGCAAACTCTAAGAAATTTACGTGGAAAATTTTCGAGAAACAATCGGCCTTCTGTTCAGCCTTCATAAAGCTCATCTAGGTGGGTATATCAATAAGCAACATTGCCGCATATGGGGTTCAGAGAACCCACACGTGACTATTGAGAAGCCAATGCATTCACAACGAGTCACTGTTTGGTGGGGATTTTGGTTAGTCATATGAATGATATTGCGTGCATTTCTAAAGTCATGAACCACTACGTGATTTATTATTTTTGTAAATTCCAAAAGGTTTACAAGATATGACCCTGAGACAATGATCACTCTTTTGCAAAAATGACACCGAGGCCCCAAATCTTTGGGAGTGCATGACTTTGGGCAAAACTGGGAGACAAGGGTCTTTTCAAGGGTCATAATTCCTGCATTTATTCGTATATTTTCTTCAAAAATGTCTTGTTTTTCGTTGATATGCTATTACAAACTAAATCAATATATTCTTGTATATAATTTGTAGTGGAACTTTTCGCGCTATTTAAACAAAAATTAAAAGAATCAAGATTTTTTAAAAAATTCTCTTCCGTCTACATTTGTTCCATGGCTTTTGTAACATATAAACGTAGTTTTTCTGCGCTACAATGTTAGCTTTTACGAATAAAACAAAATATGTTTAAATTTTTTTTCGATATTTTTATGGGTTTTTTCGTGCCAGACAAAAAAAAACAAAAAAAATATTTTTTAATTCTTTGGAGATTGTTCCTAGAACACTGTTTCTATGTAAAAAAGAATTTCGCAAGATTTGTAGCCATCATAAGTACTTTTAAGTGAGCATATTTCAAATAAGAGCACAAATAGATATTACACCGTGCGACAGCACTTTTTGGACCTAATCAAGATCATTGACCAAGACCACATAAATAAATATCACACATTTGGTGATATTTTCTCCTCTTTGCAGGACTTTTAATTTCAAAGGGATATAGACGTTTTAATAATTTATTTTCGTATTTTTGCGAGACTTACAAAGGCCATATTTGTATGAAATGAAAGAGAAGAATAAAAAAATACTCATGCTTCTATCAGTATTAGTTTAGAATTAACATCCATTTGTAGTATCCCCTTTAAAAAAGTAAAACGGGAATCAACTAAATAAATTTGAAATTGCTGTTAATGCTAAACTAATACCCCGCAGGGGTACCGCAGGGCTCAGTCCTTTCCCCTTCCCTTTTTCTTATTTTCATCGATGACCTTTTGGACCTCTTGGATACTACAAATCCAATCTATTCATTCGCGGATGACAGCAACCTCTGTCATTCATACTCATTCGATCATAGACCAAGTCGTCAAGAAATTGATGACAAAAGGCGATTGATGGACGAGTCAAGATTTACTGGCCATTTCCAAATGGGGTCAGGTGAATAGAGTGGATTTTAATGCACGTAAGACCCAATACTCCTTGTTGTCTCACAAGCGATTCACTGATCCAGTGGTGTCGTCGATTTCTATGAACGGTGTAGATGTTGAGCAATCGGACACTCTTGATGTTCTGGCCATGAAAATACATGGCGATGTTCGTTGGACAAAAACATGTATTTGATGTGTCGAAAGAAGCATTCAAGTGTCTTGGCTTTTTAATGCGGTGTAGGAAATTCTTCACTCCCTCCGATCTTCTCAATATCTACATTACGTACATCAGACCTAAGATGGAATACAACTCCCATATATCGTCGGGTGCTCCAAGATCTTCCTTGGAGCTACTAGACCGTGTTCAGAGGAGGGTGATGATGTTGATGGGTGACGGTAGGATAATCAATTCTGTTTTCTCCCTTGAACATCGTCGTAATGTGGGATGTGTATCGCTGTTTTATCGATACTTTTATGGTGTTTGTTCCTCGGATATTCGTGATCTCATACCGGACGTGAGGACGTTCGGTAGATATACGCGTCTTTCAAGGAACTCCCATTTGTTGTCGATTGGACATCTGGCCGCACTACGCATTACAGAATGAATTCGTTCTTTGCTCGCGCAACTCGTATGTGGAATCGACTTCCGGCAAATATCTTTCCCGCCAATTATTACATCCTGAGATTCAAAACAGATGTCAACAAATACTTCTCCCTTTTTCCTCCTCCCTAACCCTTATCTTCCTTTTTCCAACGCAATGCACTGCATTTATAGGGGACATCCCCTGAGTGTTGGTTCAGTGAAAAAAAAAATAATAATAAAAAAACATTCAGTTTGAAGTATTTTTGACAGATAATCTTCTCTTTCATACCCATATCGAGTTTTTTTGACTCGCATCTATATGATTTCGATAATAAAGTTCTGCAACAAGGAGAAAATATCACCAAATGAAAAATTTACATAGTACACAGTTTTTCTACATAGGATCTCTAGTTCCATGTCTATGGTCTTGATCAGGCCCGACGAAAATTGAAATTGTAGTAAACAATCTAAAAAAAATATTGCCTATTATTATTATCACATGTAGTTGGTTATTTTTATGCCGAATAGTTTCAGCTTTACACTAATTTACTTACTTCTAAAAGTATTTACTTCTATATATATATAAATGAATCTGTGTTTGTATGTTTGTTTGTTTGTTTGTTGGTTTGTTTGTTCCTTATAGCAGCCTAAACTACTGAACCGATCTTCTTGAAATTTTCACAGTATGTTCATGCTGAACCGGTGGTGAAAATAGGCTATATAAATTTTTGATATTTTCAGTGGGCGTGGCACCTCCCACACAATTTGGGGATTTATTCGTTTTTTATAAATTAGCATATTCAGAATACTGTTGCAGCTAGAGTCTTGAATTATTAGTCTGCACAGTTGTGTCAAAAAAGGGCGGTATAGGAAAAGTGGGCGTGGCACCTCCCATACGAAGTTAAAACCTATTATTGAATATTGTCAGTTCTATGACACCTAGAGTGCTGAAATTTTGTGTAAGTGCATCTAGCATCAATGTGCTTAGTTCTGCCAAAATGGGCGGTATTGGAATAGTGGGCGTCCCACCTCCCATACGAAATTAAAACATAAAGGGTCAACAAGCAAAATTGCCGCATTTGGAGTGAAGAGAATCCACATGAGACCCTTGAGACGCCATTACATCCACAAAAACTGACTGTTTGGTGTGCTCTATGGGCTGGTGGAGTCATTGGGCCATACTTCTTCCGAAATAATGCTGGAGAGTCAGTTACCGTTAATGGAGACCGGTATTGAGCCATGATAACCGACTATTTTGTTCCCGAATTGGATGGCATGAATGTGGATGAGTTGTGGTTCCAACAAGACGGCGCTACATGCCACACAGCGCACGTCACAATCGAATTATTGAAGGAAACATTCGATGAGCGCATAATTTCGCGGAATGGACCTGTCAATTGGCCACCAAGATCGTGTGATTTGACACCATTGGATTATTTTCTTTGGGGATATGTGAAGTCGCTCGTCTACGCCAACAAACCAGAAACGTTAGGGGACTTGGAAGCCAAGATTCGTGGCGTTATTGGCAACATGGTTGAATATTGGACCTGTAGAATTGGCTATATTCGAGCCAGCCGCGGCGGCCACATGCCCCAAATCATATTTAAACATTAATGGCATAAAATTATCCTTCCAATAAAGCCAAATTGATGGACATTAAAACGATTTTCTTGTGTTTTATTTCAATTCGAAGTTCTATACCTCAATAAAAAACACCCTTTATTATGGAATAGTGCCAGTTCTATGACACATATAGTGCTCAAATTTTGTGTAAGTGCATCTAGCATCAATGTGCGTAGTTGTGACAAAAATGGGCGGTAATGGAAATGTGGGCGTGGCACCTCCCATACGAAGTTAAAACCCATTTTCGAATATATTCAGTTCAATGACAGCTACAATACTTATCTTTTGTGTGAGTGCATCTAGCATCAATGTGCTTAACTGTGCCCAAAAAATGGGCGATATTGGAAAAAAGGGCGTGGTACCTCCCATACGAAGTTAAAACATATTATCGAATATATTTAGTTCTATGACAGCTACAATACTTATCTTTTGTGTGAGTGCATCTAGCATAAACCTGCGTAGTTGTGTCAAAAATGGACGCTATTGGGAAAGTGGGCGTAGTACCTCACATACGAAGTTAAACCATATTATCGAATATGGTCAGTTCTATGACACCTAGAGTGCTGAAATTTTGTGTGAGTTGATCCAGTGTAAATAGTTGTGCAAAGATGGGCGGAAAGTGGCCGTGACCCTTCCCATACGAAGTTAAAAACGGTTTTGAGTATATTCGACACCGAGATTCCTATACTGTTGCGTGAGTTCATTTAGTTGTAACCTGCTTAGACAATATACAAATGAGCGGGATTTGAAAGTTGGGGCATTTTTGATTTGAATTTTGTAAAAGTACACCTTTTCTTTGGATTTTCTTAGCACAATAGTAAATAAAGGTTACAAAAAGAGAAATATTCATTCGTCAACAGTCGACTTAAGTCAAGAAAGCTGAAGTTATATTCATCTTTTAGTTTTTGTGTTGTTTGATTAGTGAAAAATGTGATTTATTTTCTATGTGTTTTGAATGTAATGTAATGTAATTTCTTCTTACGAATGAAGTTTTTTGTTTAGGTAATGGAAAGGGGAGAATCACACTTAACAAAAAAATCAATTTGATTTTTGACATTTCTTCCATTATTCGCCGTAAACTAACGTTCTCCATGGAACATATCCATTTTCTTAGTATCTCAGGGAAGTACCTTGATTATAATTGGTACATATATTACCGCTCAGGAGAAAAATCACTATGAAAGCAGATTTTAATTTTACCGTTTATTTTTTTTTTTGCCTGGCGAAGCGGGCGGGGGTTCAGCTAGTACTCTCTAATAGTAAGAATTTAGAAAATCTGAGTGATATTGGGGATCAACAATGCTAGAAATTTGCATGAAAATACCTATCCAGGTTTATTTGTATTTAAAATTTTTATTTGCATGAAAAGCACGACTTTTTGTCATACAATTACTCATGCGATTTATTATGTTTATTAACTCAGAAGGTGTGGCTTGCTGATAGTAGTCCCTCAAATATTTTAAATATGTCAACTACTTCACCACAAATCCACAAAAATATAAAAGAAAGAAAGCTTATGTGTGTCCTTCTGATATAGAAGGAATTGATTAAGAAATATCTATTCAGAGATTTTTTAATTCGGGGGAATAAAAACATAAGCGTTCAACTAACATATCCTTGAGATAGGAAGAAGAAAGTATCACTATTAACATTAAATTTTTCACATTATTTTTTTTTGTTTACATCAACCACTGTGCACTGCCCTTTCCTCCCTCTCACCCCAAAGGGGTCTTACGAAACGTTAGCATTTCATTTTAATGTAAATTGCATTCATATGCATCCCATCGCACCCCACTCGACCCCTCGCATTGGCTTTCCCTACCCGTACTCATATACAAACATATATACTCGTACATAGATTTGTATGTCCTTTTTTCATTATCATTACCTTCATTATTCGGTGCTGATGACGACGCTTCCTTTTCCAATGCATCTTTTGGCTTTATTAGATCCGTTGATTTGCTCGAAGCTATGTATGGATCTGATAGTTCACTTATACTTGAGGTTTTCAAATCCATTATGAAGCCAAGACTGCTGCAGCGATGGTGGTGGTGGCGGTGGCCTTTTCAGTGGCTGGCTGGTTGGCTGGCTAGCGGGAAGCACTGCTTCCTTAATTTCCTTGCACTTTTTGCTATTATTATTCCACCTGCACTTCACCTTCACCTTCCACGTTCTACCCCTCGATCCACTCACTCTCACTCGGTGGCCAAGAGTATCAATCTGTGTGTGTTTGTGTGTTTTCACACGAAAATTCAATTGAGGTGAGATTTCTCGTTTCAAAAATATTCCATTCGTTGGCAATGTTGTTGTGGGGGGAGAGAGAGAGTGCGGATGCCAATGGAATGGAGGAAGTGTGTTTAAGTGCTGCGTATGGGGTTAAATGGGCGGCTGCGTTATTAATTGACGTCGGTGGTTTATTCGTACACCCTTTGTGGCTGATGTTGTTGCTGCTGCCTGCCAGCTTCCTTGATTTTGGCGTTGTGTTGTCGACTTGCGAGCGACTTGTGACTTGCGACTCTGGTGCCGTATGCAAATGTTAAGTAATCATTACCACCACTTTGAAGTTAATGGATTT
The DNA here is from genome assembly GCA_947397865.1 of Polietes domitor. Lineage (NCBI taxonomy): Eukaryota > Metazoa > Arthropoda > Insecta > Diptera > Muscidae > Polietes > Polietes domitor. The sequence continues at coordinate 8,181,964 of OX377622.1, read as the reverse complement.
TTCCTTGGAGTGCGGTCGATCTGCAAGTGGAGAAGGCAAGGAAACGATTGAATAAATAAATGTACATTTTAATTCTATCATTTATTTTCGAAATTTCTTATAGAGACATATTATATTGGAGTAAGTGTGTGCGTGTAAGTGGCTGTGGCTGAGCGTGTTTTACGGGCATCATCATCATCATCGAAGCTTTTATCTTTTTCATTTTGTCGAACTTCAACTCTGTAATTGTCTAATTAAAGTTACCGGTTGACGTGTTTGAAAATTTATTGAATTGAATATAATTTATGCTTATACTCGTAGTTCTCGTGCAATTAAATTTAATTATAGCCGATCTTTTCATCACCCAAGGAAATGGGTAATTTTCAACGTCGCGACAGCTGATCGATGGGGCGATACCCGGTGTGAATATGAGCAGAGCAAAGTGAAAAAAAGTGAAATGAATACAATTTCAATACATTAAACAAATTACTGTTAAGTGGATATGGATATGAGACATGTAATAGATTGACTCAAGCTCTTTATACTCAGGAAAAATATATCTGTCATTCCATGTCGAGCGGTACGATTTTTGACCTCAATAGCTGCGATAGTTTTGAAAGTTTGTGTAAGTATTTTTCTCATAAAAATTTGGCTTACATATTTTTGGAAAAAAATAAACTTTTCAAAAAGGTGTCTTCATTCAATCGCCTGAAACTCCTGAAATACATGACCGATTTCAATGTAAAGGGTGATTTTTTAAAAGCTATAGGAAAGTTTTTCAAAAAAAAAACACATAAAATTCAGAAAAATGCATGAAATCTTTATTTGAATCGATAGTACGGTCCATTTAATTTAATGTTTGAAGATTATTTCATGCAAATGTTGACCTTGACTGCGCCTCAAATGGTCCATCCGCTTAGTCCAATTTTGGCATTTCCACTTTTTTGAGTAACAGAGGCCCAATTGCTGCGAACGGCGACGAATCGATAATTGATGGTCATCATTAACACTGGCCGATACAGCTGCAATATGTTGTTCAGTTCGCACTCTACGTAAGCGTGATGGTGGTTTAATGTCCAACAATGTAAATTTAGTGCGAAATTCAGTCACAATAGCCCGAATAGCCGCTTCAGTGGGTCGATTAAACTGACCATAAAATGGAAGCGTGCGATGAACTTTCTTAACAGTGCACGCATTTTGATATTAAAATTCAATAATTTGCAAGCGTTGTTCGTTTGTAAGACGATTCATGGTTAAATTATAGACCAAACTGAAGATGTTTGACAGTGAAACAAAACACGAAATGTGCGTCAGCTGTTTAAACCAGTGTTGCCAAAAAGATAATAGCTAAAAAATCACCCTTTATTATACAGTATTCTGAAGGTAATGTCAATTACTTTTGAAATATTGAAGTGGAATGGTATAGACGCGTTATACTTTTTACATTTTTGATTTTCGAAATGATTACATTAATTTTTTTTTTTTTTAATCTTTAAAGTAGTGTAGTAGATGTCTTATTTAGTGACTGTGTGAGTTTGGAAGTGGTGAAATAATGGCTTTTATTTTTACGTTTTTTTGCAAAATCGACCAGAATTTCAGTGAACAAATTTCAGAATGATAATTTAAATCGTGGTATTTTCGAGTTTTTTTATTTGCCGCTAATCAGCAGAATACTTCCATTGACTGAATAAATGAAATGAAAATGAAAATAAATGCACGCCATTAACTGTTATTAGAGAAAAAATGTAAGTTTTATCACCCTATCAAAACAGGCCAAAAGTACAACATCAAAGAATGGATTATATCCTTTACAATATTTCTTATTAATAGAATAATAAGTATGAACTTTACCTAACTTGTTTTTTGGTGTTGCCAATAACACTGTGCAACAAAAAAGATAAATTTTGTGTTCAAGCTGAAAAAAATATTTTTTGTGTGTATTTTTTATGTATAACACCGTACGACAATTTAAAAAAAGTCGTTACACTTAACCCGGATAATGTACATAAAAACTATGGACTAAATTATCGTTTTTAGCTTTTCACTACAAAAATTCCAAAGGATACATTTTTTCAAAAATCATTTTAAATAAAGGGTGATTTTTTAAGAGCTTGATAACTTTTTTTAAAAAAAAAAACGCATAAAATTTGCAAAATCTCATCGGTTCTTTATTTGAAACGTTAGATTGGTCCATGACATTTACTTTTTGAAGATAATTTCATTTAAATGTTGACCGCGGCTGCGTCTTAGGTGGTCCATCCGCTTAGTCCAATTTTGGCATTTCCACGTTTTTGAGTAACAGAGACCCAATTGGTGCGGACGGCGACGAATCGAAAATTGGTGGTCATCATTAACACTGGCCGATACAGCTGCGATATTTTCTTCAGTTCGCACTCTACGTAAGCGTGTTGGTGGTTTAATGTCCAACAATGTAAATTTGGTGCGAAATTTAGTCACAATAGCCCGAATAGCCGCTTCAGTGGGTCGATTAAACTGACCATAAAATGGAAGCGCGCAATGAACTTTCTTAACAGAGCACGCATTTTGATAATAAAATTCAATAATTTGCAAGCGTTGTTCGTTTGTAAGACGATTCATGATGAAATGTCAAAGCATACTGAGCATCTTTCTCTTTGACACCATGTCTGAAATCCCACGTGATCTGTCAAATACTAATGCATGAAAATCCTAACCTCAAAAAAATCACTCTTTACTTATTCACAATATATGGGCATTTCCGCAGAAAGGTCCACCAAGACCAAAAAATTAAAAGTTCTTGTAAACGCTTTGGTTTATTATATTTGCATAAAGAAATAATCAAATTTAACTTATGTGAACAAATTTTACTTTAATTCATATCCTATCTTGAGATACTTGAATGCAAAGTAGCGCAAGTGCAACTTTACTTGTCCGAATATTTCTCTTGCATATTTTGTTTTGATAAAAGTTATTAAATAGAGACACTACACTTTGACTTTTGCTGTCTAAAATCTTTCAGGGAGTACAAAGAGTCAGAAAAGAAAGGATACGAAGTTATACGACTGCTATTAACTGTATATTTTTGCTTTGCATTATCACATATTTCGGTGTCACGTTCGACATGGAAAAACAACATTTGTTGCTACTGTGTCCAAAGTACATGCAGAAAGATCATACAATTTTGAGTACAAACAGAGATTTTTATTCAATTTAAATAAAAATAAACGTTACTGGAAAATGAGAAAATTTGTGAGCTTGGTACTTCATTAAAATTGGTCACGTGCGACATCTTAAGTGTGAAAATTAAAAATTAAAAAAAATCTTACTTCAATAATTTAATTTTGTAAAAAAAATACTTTTGTAATTTATTTATTAGCAAAAACGGAGGCGAAAGAAATAAAGAGAGCTGAAAACAGCGGTGAGAAAGTTGAAAGAAGATCAGCTAAAATTTCAAAATAATAAATTGAAAAACAAAATTTTGTTTTTAGCTGTTATTATTAGAGAATGAATACTTTGACATTGAATACTTCTGTGGATTACAAAAAATGTATATCTATATATATAAAAGAGTTGCGTTACTGACTGACTGACTGACTGACTGACTGACTGACTGACTGACTGACTGACTGACTTATCATTGACCAGCCCCCAGACCAAACGGCTGAAGCCAGGGTCATGAAATTTTCAGTGTAGTTCCCAAATATGACGTAGACGTCGACTAAGAAAGGGTTTTACGAAATTCGTACTTTTAGGGGATAAAATGGCCCAAAAAGGGATAAACATCGAACCTTCGTCCTGACTAAACGGCAGTAGCTATAAACATGAAATTCGGTGAGTTCCTTGCAATGACCATGCAGACGAGCTACAAAAAAAGATTTTTCGAAACTTGTACTTTTAAGGGACGAGCGGGACAAAAAGGGATAAAAACGGTACCAACTAAAGTATTACAGCTAGAAACGTGAAATTTGGTATGTAATTTCCTCTGACCATATAGAAACGAAGTAAAATTGGATTTTTCGAAATTTGTACTTTTAAGGGACGAGCGGGACAAAAAGGGATAAAAATGGTACCAACTAAAGTATTACAGCTAGAAACGTGAATTTTGGTATGTAAATTCCTCTGACCATATCGAAACGAAGTAAAATTGGATTTTTCGAAATTTGTACTTTTAAGGGACGAGCGGGACAAAAAGGGAAAAAAATGGTACCAACTAAAGTATTACAGCTAGAAACGTGAAATTTGGTATGTAAATTCCACTGACCATATAGAAACGAAGTAAAATTGGATTTTTCGAAATTTGTACTTTTAAAGGGACAAAAAGGGATAAAAATGGTACCAACTGAAGTATTACAGCTAGAAACGTGAAATTTGGTATGTAAATTCCTCTGACCAATTAAGAAACGAAGTAAAATTGGATTTTTCGAAATTTGTACTTTTAAGTGACGAGCGGGACAAAAAGGGATAAAAATGGTACCAACTGAAGTATTACAGCTAGAAACGTGAAATTTGGTATGTAAATTCCTCTGACCATTTAGAAACGAAGTAAAATTGGATTTTTCGAAATTTGTACTTTTAAGTAACGAACGGGACAAAAAGGGATAAAAATGGTAACTACTAAAGTATTACAGCTAGAAACGTGAAATTTGGTATGTAAATTCCACTGACCATATAGAAACGAAGTAAAAATAGATTTTTGGAAATTTGTACTTTTAAGTGACGAGCGGGACAAAAAGGGATAAAAATGGTACCAACTAAAGTATTACAGCTAGAAACGTGAAATTTGGTATGTAAATTCCTCTGACCACATAGAAACGAAGTAAAATTGGATTTTTCGAAATTTTTACTTTTAAGGGACGAGCGGGACAAAAAGGGATAAAAATGGTACCAATTAAAGTATTACAGCTAGAAACGTGAAATTTGGTATGTAAATTCCTCTGTCCATATAAAAACGAAGTAAAATTGGATTTTTCGAAATTTGTACTTTTAAGGGACGAGCGGGACAAAAAGGGATAAAAATGGTACCAACTAAAGTATTACAGCTAGAAACGTGAAATTTGGTATGTAAATTCCTCTGACCACATAGAAACGAAACAAAATTGGATTTTTCGAAATTTGTACTTTTAAGGGACGAGCGGGACAAAAAGGGATAAAAATGGTACCAACTAAAGTAGTACAGCTAGAAACGTGAAATTTGGTATGTAAATTCCTCTGACCATATAAAAACGAAGTAAAATTGGATTTTTCGAAATTTGTACTTTTAAGGGACGAGCGGGACAAAAAGGGACAAAAATGGTACCAACTACAGTATTACAGCTAGAAACGTGAATTTGGATATGTAAATTCCTCTGACCATATCGAAACGAAGTAAAATTGGATTTTTCGAAATTTTTACTTTTAAGGGACGAGCGGGACAAAAAGGGATAAAAATGGTACCAACTAAAGTAGTACAGCTAGAAACGTGAAATTTGGTATGTAAATTCCTCTGACCACATAGAAACGAAGTAAAATTGGATTTTTCGAAATTTTTACTTTTAAGGGACGAGCGGGACAAAAAGGGATAAAAATGGTACCAACTAAAGTATTAAAGCTAGAAACGTGAAATTTGGTATGTAAATTCCTCTGACCATATAGAAACGATGTAAAATTGGATTTTTCGAAATTTGTACTTTTAAGGGGCGAGCGGGACAAAAAGGGTACCAACTAAAGTATTACAGCTAGAATCGTGAAATTTGGTATGTAAATTCCTCTGACCATATAGAAACGAAGTAAAATTGGATTTTTCGAAATGTGTACTTTAAAGGGGCGAGCGGGACAAAAAGGGATAAAAATGGTACCAACTAAAGTATTACAGTTACATGAAATTTGGTATGTAAATTCATCTGGCCATATAGAAACGAAGTAAAATTGGATTTTTCGAAATTTGTACTTTTAAGGGGCGAGCGGGACAAAAAGGGTACCAACTAAAGTATTACAGCTAGAATCGTGAAATTTGGTATGTAAATTCCTCTGACCATATAGAATCGAAGTAAAATTGGATTTTTTCGAAATTTGTACTTTTAAGCGGCGAGCGGGACAAAAAGGGATAAAACTGTACCAACTAAATTATTACAGCTAGAATCGTGAAATTTGGTATGTAAATTCCTATGAGCATATAAAGAGTGATTTTTTTGAGGTTAGGATTTTCATGCATTAGTATTTGACAGATCACGTGGGATTTCAGACATGGTGTCAAAGAGAAAGATGCTCAGTATGCTTTGACATTTCATCATGAATCGTCTTACGAACGAACAACGCTTGCAAATTATTGAATTTTATTATCAAAATGCGTGCTCTGTTAAGAAAGTTCATTGCGCGCTTCCATTTTATGGTCAGTTTAATCGACCCACTGAAGCGGCTATTCGGGCTATTGTGACTAAATTTCGCACCAAATTTACATTGTTGGACATTAAACCACCAACACGCTTACGTAGAGTGCGAACTGAAGAAAATATCGCAGCTGTATCGGCCAGTGTTAATGATGACCACCAATTTTCGATTCGTCGCCGTTCGCACCAATTGGGTCTCTGTTACTCAAAAACGTGGAAATGCCAAAATTGGACTAAGCTGATGGACCACCTAAGACGCAGCCGCGGTCAACATTTAAATGAAATTATCTTCAAAAAGTAAATGTCATGGACCAATCTAACGTTTCAAATAAAGAACCGATGAGATTTTGCAAATTTTATGCGTTTTTTTTTTTAAAAAAGTTATCAAGCTCTTAAAAAATCACCCTTTAGAAACGAAGTAAAATTGGATTTTGGAAATTTGTACTTTAAAGGGGCGAGCGGGACAAAAAGGGATAAAAATGGTACCAACTAAATTATTACAGCTAGAATCGTGAAATTTGGTATGTAAATTCCTCTCACCATGTAGAACAGCTGTATAATTGGAAATTTGTACTTTTAGCATTGCAGCTGCTTTTTGCCCCGCATAGTCGGGAATTTTAAAGTGTAAATTGTGTGTAAAGCGCAATATAAATGGATTTTTTCGAAATTTTCTTATAGGGGATAAAAGTAGTACCGACTAAAGTATTGGAGCTATAGTAGTGAAGTTTGGTATGTAAGTTCCTCTGACAACGTAGAAGCCCAAATCTAATTCGAATTTAAATAATGGCCGGGATAAAAATAGTACTAACTAAAATATGTCAGCTATAGTCGTGAAATTTGGTGTTTAAATTTCTCTGACAACGTAGACTTGCAACAAAAATGGATTTCTCCAAATTTGTACATTTAAGTGGCGAGCGGGACAAAAAGGGATAAAACTGGTACCAATTTTAGTATTACAGCTAGAATCGTGAAATTTATTGTGTAAATTCCTCTGACCATATAGCAGCGCAGAAGTTTGATTTTTCGAGATTTGTACTTCTAAGGGGTGCGCGGGACGAAAAGGGATAAAAATGCTGTACAATCATGTAAAGGGGAATGAATGTGTTACCAAATAAAGTACATATTTTTAGGGGAAGCAAAAACACATGTTACCTATAGTGTTTTTTCAAAATGTGTACTTTTTGGGAAAGAGGTGCAAAAAGTTATAAACTGGCTGGCTGAATCTAGAAACATGAGATCGAGGATATAAATGGTTGTAATTTTTTGTTCAAAACTTGGTAGAAAACTATACATACGAAGTAGTTCAGCTAAAATAGTGCATATCGATAAGCACATTCCTTTGACTGTGTGTCAGTGCTAGCTAATAGGATGTTTCCAAATTACTATTTTAGATTTATCTATATCCACCAAAAATTAAATAAATACTATCCAAAAACAGAAACGGATAAAATTAACGAATAACTTGCTTTTTCGCGTGCGAAGCAGCGGGTACTGCTAGTTATCTATAATTTCGTAAAAATTGCAACTGAAACAACATAAAAACCATGATGGAAAAAAAATGTCACGTGCGACATGTCACGTTCGACCGGGCTTAAAATTAAATTACAAAAAAGTATTAATAATTTTCGGATAAAATCAAAGCCATTTTTAAGAGACATCGGTACACAACGTTCTAAAATTGGTGACATTGAAATATTGCCACAGGATTCGCTGAAATCGGCGTTTGAATTGTTGGTCGCGAAAACGACTTCTGTTTTGGTCACGTGCGAATGCCTTGGTTTTTTTTAAATTATCTTGAAAACGCAAATTTACCCAAAATCCACATTAGCACCAATTATACAGTTAATTAAGAGCTATAAGTTAAGCATATGGTCAAAATAAAAAACCGTTATATTTTGACTTGTTTGTCACTTTTAATGTGTACGATGATCACGTTCGACATCATGGAAATGCCCATATATAAAAAATATGGAATTTTTTTTATTAAAATTAAAATTTTTGTCCTAGATACCTTTAATATTTGTACTCTCATTTTGGATATATATGGTCGGATTGCAACGGATAAAATGTTCAATTAAAGGCTACACATGTTGCGAATTACACTTTCGCACAGAAACACTGGTTTACAAACAACCTCCAAAAATTAAGAAAAAATATGTTTTAATATTACATTAATAATAATTAAAAATAAAAAACTTTTTTATTTTTTTCGTACAGCAAAAATAGTTTTTTTTTTTTTAATATATATATAAATATATATATAATAGGTGTTTTTGTCCGGCTTGAGGTCATATTAACAAATATTTTTTTTAGTTTCTTCCGTTTGTATTTTTTTGGTCTGTAATCAATATTTGATTTGAACTGGGATATTGTCCTGGCTCAAGACCATTTTGCATCTATATTTAATAGAATGCAAATTTATTTATAGGTGACATTATTACTTGGTGCGATTTTTTAAACGCAAATTCGGCAAGTGAGTTGTGCTTCTCAATAAAGAATTAATTTTTTACTCAAAAAAATGTTTTTTTTTCACATTGTTGCCGACTAAAATATTAATATTTGTGTCAAAAGAAATTTTAAAAGAAATATTTTTTGTCGACTTTTGTGGACTTAGCCTCTATAACCATAAATTTGACTTACACTGGATAATTAATTATTCAGGTTAAGTCCAACATTTTTAACATAAAATTATGTTTTTCAAAATTTTAAAAAAATATTTTTTGTTGACTTTTTTGGACTTATCCTCTATAACCATAAATTTGACTTACACTAGATAATTATTTAGGATAAGTCCAATATTTTTGACATAAAATTATGTTTTTCAAAATTTGATTTCATACACACATTGTTATAGCTGTTGGTGGCAATTTAAAAAAAAAAGAATTTTTTATTTTGAATGAAATTTTAAATTTTTATTTAGGTTTGTGTTACAGCAGCTTAGTTATCCAGTCCTACTCTTTGTAGACGCAAAAGTGTTTTTTAAGAATATCAAGATATTTTTAATGTTTGTTTAAATAACGCGAAAATTCTCATTATATTAAAGACAATTAGAAAATAAAACAAAATACTCTTTATCGACTTTTTTCTATTTTTTTTAAATTTTTTCGCACCAGAAAATTTAAAAAAAAATATTTTTTTCTCAACATTTTGAAGACTGTTTCTAAACTGCTGTTTGTATTTGAAAGCGTAATTCGCAATATTTGTAGCCATCATCAGTACCTTTAATATAACATAAAAGGGGTGTTATCGGACTTATATTTCCAAAAATGAGAATACAAATATTTAAAGTATCTTCGACGAAAATTGGATTTTTTATCATTTCATTTAACATTCTAAATTTGAACCAGAGCTGTTAAGTAATGATTAGTAATCGTAATCATTAGTAATTAGATTACTTTTTTTTAAAGTAGAAGTAATGATATACGTAGAAGTAATGATAATACGATTACATTCAGTTTTATACGATTAGTAATTGATTACGATTACAAGTAATCAAAAAATAATCAGGATTACTTGCGATTATTGAAAAATAATCAAAAATGAGTTTGACTACTTTAAAAGATTACTTTTGACTATTTTAGATTACTTTTGATTTTTTGTGATTACTTTTGATTCTCGCGAAATCGGTATGAGAGTCATAGTAGTCTGTTTGTCAAAACTTTTGACTTTTCAATATATGTCAGTTTTGATTTTTTCTGTTCTCGTTCTTTTGCCAGCTAAAACCGAAAGGTAACGGTAATCGCAAGTAATCCTGATTATTTTTTGATTATTTGTAATCGTAATCAATTAGTAATCAGAAATTGTTGAATAGTGGATTATATAATCATTACGATTCTTGTTAAAAAGTAATGTAATTGATTACTAATCGTAATCGAAATTTAACAGCTCTGATTTGAACTACCAATTAATTTGACTTTGAAATGTAGAATAACATAAATTTTTATTTTTATTTTCAGGTTTATGTTTGACATTTGCAAAATGGGGCGCTATACGAACAAAATTGGGATATAGTAAAAACGTGCTTCCAAAGTGGTAAGTCCTTGACACAAACTGTAAGAAATTCACGTGGAAAATTTTCGTGTTTTCAGATGAAGCTCATTTTCTTCCCGGCGGCTATGTCAATAAGCAAAATTGCCACATATGGGATTCCGAGAACCCACACGTGACTATTGAGAAGCCAATGGATCCACAAGGAGTCTCTGTTCGGTGTGGATTTTGGGCTGTACTGAAAAATTGGCTTGATCGGATGAGGTTCTGCCGAGCCCGTCGTGGCAGTCATATGAATGATATTGTGTTCCATTTTGAAATGACAAAGTTCAACCTTTCAAAAAAAAAAAAACACGAAATTCGAAATAATAATCAGTACGATTCTAAATAAAAGTTGTAAATGGCAGACCCTGTACATGACCCGTTGACAATTTTTTTGTTGCATAGTGTAACAATCAGTCTGGTTAAAAAACAACCTGCTTTCGTTGACAGTGTGCCCGCCTGTACGTTGTCCTTCTTGACCCCATTCATAATAAATATTTACAAACACACACACCTATTACCCTGTTATCCTTCCTTTTCATCATTTTATTACACACATTTGGGCAATGTATAACGTAACGTAATAATTGTAAGCCCCTCTAATTTATTATTCTACATGCCCTTTTGCTTCCTCTTCTTCGTGTGACCATAACGTGTTTAGGTCACAAAAAAGTATAAATTTTTATTTGCAGGAATATAAACGAACGGACAGGCGGCAGAATGGAAGTAATCTAAGTAATTGTCAGAGTTTTCGTTGTATGAAGTTGTTACAATGGAAATTTATAACTGCTTCATAATCAAACTGGTTTTGAGAGACAATATCAAAATCTGCAGATTCATATGGGAATTTTGTTATATTAGATTACCAAAAAACTCCACACCCAAATGTCCAACAAAAGTGATTTGGAGAACAGACCATTTTATTGTATTTTTTTAATTACCCAAATGACACATACTTCTCTGAGCGACAATAGGCATTATTAACCTTTCGAGTACACACATGTAGCAATTATGACCAGCTAAATTTGGAAATTTAAAATAAAACAAGTAAAAGCGGAGTTAAGTTCGGCCGGGCCGAACTTTATATATCCTTCACCACGTGGAAGTGCAGTAATACTATAGGAAAATATAAATGTGTTTAATATAGCCAAACCAAAACATATATTAAAAAAAATTATAAATAAATACAATATTTTTATTATTTCAAGCCACGCTCATAAGGCAAGACAACCAATACGTTTACATGACGAAATAATATTCAATTCAAAAAATATATATTCTTAAATATGGTCCGCCAAATAACTTGTTTTTTTGAAAATGCTATAAAAAAACTACTGAATATTTTCTCAAATTTCTTTTTTTATTTGAAAGTACAATCCTTCCGGTTAATAATGGAGAATAATTTCATTCAAATGGCTGCTGAGGGCATCCCACAAATAATAGTCCAACGTTTGAATAGTTGAAAAAAAACGTTAGATGGCGGACCCTATATTTATATTTTCAAAAGCTTAAATACCATATGTATTGGTAGATAGTGGGTGCTACAGTTGGTTGTATTTCCATTTATTTTAATTCCAAAAGTACACATTTTGAAAATCCATTATCTCATAGTGCAAAATAACCAACTTCATGATTTAACCAATTTTTGCCGTAAAAGTAAAAAGTACGAATTTGGAAAAATCTTTTTATTTTGCGTGTCTATGCAGTCAGAGGAATGTATACACCGAATTCCATGATTCTAGCTGCGGCCATTTGGTTGGTACCAATTTGTCCCCTTTTTGTGTCTGCACACCGAATTTCATCATTCTAGCTGCAGTCGTTCAGTTGGTACTATTTTTTTCCCTCTGTACCCTTTGTATCACTTGAAAGTACAAATTTGGAAAACAATCATTTATTTTTCGTGTCTACGCAGTCAGAAGAATGTATACTCCGAATTTCATGACTATAGCTGCGGCCATTTGGTTGGTACTATTTTTATCTCCTTTTCCATTTGAACCCCAAAAGGTACGAATTTCGAAAAATCCGTTTATTTTACGTGTCTACGCAATCAGAAGACTTTATACACCGAATTTCATCATTCTAGCTGCAGTCGTTTAGTTGGTACAATTTTTATCCCTCTGTACCCATTGTATCACTTGAAAGTACAAATTTGGAAACAAATATTTTATTTTTCGTGTCTACGCAGTCAGAAGAATATATACTCCGATTTTCATGACTATAGCTGCGGTCATTTGGTTGGTACTATTTATCCCCTTTTTCCATTTGAACCCCAAAAGGTACGAATTTGGAAAAATCATTTTTTTACGTGCCTACGCAAACATAAGACTTTATACACCTAATTTCATCATTCTAGCTGCAGTCGTTTGGTTGTTACTATTTTTATCCCTCTATTCTCATTTAACCCCTTAAAAGTACGAATTTGGAAAAATACTTTTATATTATGTATACACTCAATTAGATGAATGTACACACCGAATTTCGTGTTTCTACCTGTTGTCGTTTGGTAGGTACCATTTTTATCCCTTTTTTTGTACGAATTTCGAAAAATTCGTTTATTTTACGTGTCTACGCAATCAGAAGACTTTATACACCGAATTTCATCATTCTTGCTGCAATCGTTTAGTTGGTACTATTTTTATCCCTCTATTCTCATTTTACCCCTTAAAAGTACGAATTTGGAAAACAACACTTTTATATTATGTATACACTCAATTAGAGGAATGTTCACACCATATTTCCGTATTTCTAGCTGTTGTCGTTTGGTAGGTACCATTTTTTATCCCTTTTTTGTACCATTTCCCCCCTACGAATAAGAATCACTTTATGGTGCACGTTTTTGTTATCGGGAACATTTTGAGAAAAATGCTTAAATACTCTAAAATATTAGGTTTTATTATGGGTATTTGTAGTCCTTATGAGGGAATTTTTTTCCCTTTTGGCCGATTTCGCCCGGTGTCAATCCCAAGCGATCTACGACTATAAGATGGAAAATTTGAACGTCCTCATTCCGTTTAGGTGCTAGAGTGCTTTCAACAGACGGACAGACATGGCTAGATCGTCTTAGACTTTTATGACGATCAAGAATATATATACTTTATAGGGTCGCAGATCGATATTTCAAGGTGTTACAAACGGAATGACAAAGTGAATATACCCCCATCCTGGAGGTGGAGGGTATAAAAACTGAAAACAACAACAGATTTATTAAAAAATTCAGTGATTTGGCATTGTTGTTATTTTTCGTAACTCAAACTCTTCTGTCAATTGTGTAAGTACTCCGTGTGTACTCGGAGGGTTAAAATGTAAATTTTTGAATACATTTAAGCGCCACCAGAGCTGTTGGTGTTCTGTGGAACATTTCTATGTGCCACAAAGTTTTACTTCAACTCCATTAGCATATTTAAGTGCTGAAATATTTCCAATACACCGATTAACCTTTACGGGCGGACATAAATACAAGTAATTATGGGCTTCACAAGTCCCTTGTATACGGATTCATTTTGGAACGAAAAACATTGCTAATAATTATGCTTATCCGAACTGAGTTCAATAAAATGTTGAAATGGATTTTAGAGAAGAAATCGTTTTGGGTTTTCCTTTTTGAAGTTTTTACTACCCATTTCATAAATTGGGTTTTAGACTACCTTATCCACAACCATACAGGCCTATTCATTCGGACGCAATACGACGAAAACGCTGCGGCAGTCGTACCCTCAGACGACAGTCGCAGGTGTATTCACACCAAAGATTATTTTGTCGATGTCGTTTGTCACTCGGTTTTTCATATTTCACAATCAAATTTAAATATTCGTATCAATGACTATGTTGGTATGTACATACTTACATATGTATGTATGTATCTGAGAAAATGTAAATAGTGTTTTTAAAAACACTTGGTGTCTGTGGAGTCGCATGGGTATCAACGGTTCCATAAGAAACAGTGTAAACATATGTTGACTTTTAGTTGCGTTTTGTCGTGTCGCGACGCCCTAAATCGATGTACAACAGGAAATGTTGGCTTCAATGGCGCACAACGACTCTGAATCGTTCGTCTTCGTGTAACAGTCAAGTTAGGTTGTGGTGGCAGTCAGAAAGTCAGCATCAGACTCCCTTAGACGAGAAGAGCTCAATTGTGATACAGCGGGAACTCATTGGAACAAACTTGTGCAACGCACAGTGGTGCAGAATCAAATGACATCGGCCAACATTCAATAGCTTTTAATATTGTAAACATTTGTAAGATTTGTTAAAAATTGAAATTAGACAAGGACCCAAGGTTTTTTTGATATATTATGGCTGGTTTTCTTTAAGTTGCGATAACAAAACCTAAATAAATAGTTAAAATTTCAATCAAAATAAAAAAAATCTTTTTTTTAAATTGTCACCAACTAGTCTTGCCAGATGTGGGGATTTGTCTCCAACCATGGGGATTCATGATGGCCAAAAGGACAAAAATATGAAATGGGTCAGGGGATTTTTGTGGGGAATTCATAAAATATTTCGGCGATTTTGTGGGACATTCGAAGTATTTTAAGAAATATTTAGTATTTGATTTTAACTGGGAGTGCAAATGTATTTAGAAATATCTCGCCTTACAAACATTTGGATGATATATCACCAAGAAGATTGTTGACGATCCATCATATGATCAGTCAGCGCCGCCTACATCTCGAAATAAAAACACATCACTGGTATTGATGGTAACGCCATCAACTCACGTTGTACTGAGACAGATGGCAGTCCCTGTCAAATAAATAAATTATTAACAAATGCAATTTGTTTTGTTTTTTAAATTGTCTCCTCTAGACTCCGTCTAGGGGAGACCAACAAAGATATTGCGGCAATATCTTCCATTTATCATTTTGAAGAAATTCATCAAAATAATTTCTTTCTTATCACCGATAAGAGATTAATTTTGTTGTCAATTTTCGTCTGAATGTTTCGGAAATGATAAAAGAAAATCTATTTTTCATTAGAAATTCGTGTTTCTTTTCATATTTTGTTGGTGCATTGCAAATTGAAATTATAAATGAAATCAGTAATCATCACCAAATTCTATCAGACTTTAAGATTTTTCTGCATTTCACATAGGCAATGTTTACAAAACGAATTGGAATGCATGCACTTTTGATAAGACACGCTCTCAAAAAGCTTTTAACTGACCGATTGGTCGACAAATTTAATTGGACGGGAACCAAGGAGAAGCCGTCGACTCAAAAGTATAACATTTCTGCATTTAAAGGTATTTAAGCAGAATTTTGAATAATATAGGTTGTATTAAAGGGTGATTTTTTAAGAGCTTGATAACTTTTTTTAAAAAAAAACGCATAAAATTTGCAAAATCTCATCGGTTCTTTATTTGAAACGTTAGATTGGTCCATGACATTTACTTTTTGAAGATAATTTCAGTTAAATGTTGACCGCGGCTGCGTCTTAGGTGGTCCATCCGCTTAGTCCAATTTTGGCATTTCCACGTTTTTGAGTAACAGAGACCCAATTGGTGCGAACGGCGACGAATCGAAAATTGGTGGTCATCATTAACACTGGCCGATACAGCTGCGATATTTTCTTCAGTTCGCACTCTACGTAAGCGTGTTGGTGGTTTAATGTCCAACAATGTAAATTTGGTGCGAAATTTAGTCACAATAGCCCGAATAGCCGCTTCAGTGGGTCGATTAAACTGACCATAAAATGGAAGCGCGCAATGAACTTTCTTAACAGAGCACGCATTTTGATAATAAAATTCAATAATTTGCAAGCGTTGTTCGTTTGTAAGACGATTCATGATGAAATGTCAAAGCATACTGAGCATCTTTCTCTTTGACACCATGTCTGAAATCCCACGTGATCTGTCAAATACTAATGCATGAAAATCCTAACCTCAAAAAAATCACTCTTTATATGCATTTTATTTGTTTTATTTTCAGACATATGCTTTGGTTCTTCTCCAAACCCAAATGCAAAAAGGTCCATTTGATTAACCAGAAACATGCGAAAGACCGAACATAAGGCGAAAATAGCAGTGATGCTCATCCATTTAATTTCTAACTCTTAGTTGTTTTATGTTTGCTTATCATTTATGAGGTTATTGAAATTATTCATTTTGAAACATGAAAAAGATAAGGAATGGAAAATTGCGTTTTTGTCTTCTAGGTGGTTATCTGGCGATATACCGTTTTTATCTTTCAGGCTATATTATGACGATATCATCCAGATTTCTTCCGGATGTATTGCATTCGTATTGCCTTGGCGTATCGCCCTGAGGTAACTTCCGCAATACGAATATGATTGTTGCCGCAATATTATTTTTCTTCTAGACGATACGATTTTGAATCGTTTTCGTATTGCTTTCGTAAAATTTACTCAAAATTAATTTTACTACAAACGTACGTAAATTGAGTAAAGTTGCAACAATAGACCACTGTTTCGTTGTCTAGGAAGATATGTCCTTCTTCACGATTTAGGATAATCAAAATATTCCCTGAATGTTGACGAATCAAGAAATCACTCATAAATTGGTTTTGTTTTGGTCGAATTCTTAAAAAAACATAAAAAAGTTTTTTTTAAGAATTGGGAAAATTGGTGATTTTGCAAATTAAAACTCACACAACTTCCACACGGATATTTGGACTCAGCTATATTTTGGTATTTGATAATGTTTTTATTGTTATTGTGGAAAATATGGCGGGTTTTGCCACGCCCCTTCTAGTACCTCCTACACAAATCACCCTAAACTAGGTAAAATTAAATCTGTTATATCTTCTATACTGATGATCGGCATAGTGTGAAATTTGATATTTACGCTTTCATAGTGCTTACATTTGCATTGAATATAGGCGATATTGCCACACCCCATACGGGTACCAAAAATGTTTTGCAATTTGATATATAAAATGTGTTTATAATCGCTTTAAATCTAAAAAATATTTATGCCCCTTCTTGTACGTCCCACACAATTGTATATCCTAGGTAATATTAATTCAAGCAAGATTGTGCAGAACTTGGGTATAATGTCTTTGTACATTTGTTTGTAACACCCAAAAGGAAGTGAGATAGACCCATCGTTTATTATATCGATCGACAAAGAATCACTTTATGAATCGATTTCGCCATGTCTGTCTGTCTGTATGACCGCCTATCTGTCTGTCCGTCTGTCTGTCCATCTATTCTTTTAATCACGATACGGGTCGCAATTATTGTCCGTTTCTAACGAAACTTGACATAAACGATTTTTGCACGTCGAGGACGGAGCAATTCGAATCAGATTTAGATATAGCCCCCATACAAATGTTGCTCCCGATTTGACCCCATACAAATGTTGCTCTAGAAGCCACATTATATGTAAGTTAGAAACATCTGTGGGTGGGTCAAATCGTTTCAGATTTAGATATAGCCACCATACGAATTTCCCTACCTATTTGACATTTTCCGACCCAGAAACTGTAAATTTTAACAGATTTTCTTCAAATTTGGCGTAACACTTTATATTTCAACTGCGAACGGCGACGAATCGATAATTGATGGTCATCATTAACACTGGCCTATACAGCTGCGATATTTTCTTCAGTTCGCACTCTACGTAAGCGTGTTGATGGTTTAATGTCCAACAATGTAAATTTGGTGCGAAATTTAGTCACAATATAAAATCATAAAATGGAAGCGCGCGATGAACTTTCTTAACAGAGCACGCATTTTGATAATAAAATTCAATAATTTGTAAGCGTTGTTCGTTTGTAAGACGATTCATGGTTAAATTATAGACCAAACTGAAGATGCATCAGCTGTGTAAACCAGTGTTGTCAAAAAGATAACAGCTAAAAAATCACCCTTTATATAGCTCCTATACAAATTTCGCTCCCGAATTTAGGTTAACTGCTGTAGAAACCACATACCTTAACCGATTTTTTTTTCAAATTCGGCAGGACAACTTATATTTACACTAGAAACATCTATGGTAAAAGAGGATGAGATCGGTTCAGATTTATATGTAGCTCTTATCGAATTGAGTTGCAGTGGAGTAGAAAGAGTAGAGTATCATATAGTCGGCCCCGACCGACTTTAGCCTTTCCTTACTTGTTCTTATATTTATATATTTATTTCTATTTTCCCTCTACTGCCCATGTGCAAGAGCAAAACAAAGCCTAGCAATTTTCCATCGCTGTTCATTAGCATTGTGGTGGCACGAAAATGAAAATGTACTCTAAATATACAGTCATATTTTAAATTGATTGAATTAATCTAATGTTATAATTATGTTTATAGGCAAGTCTGTAGCTAATTCATAGTTAACAATGTCCATTAACCTTACGATGAGCTGCAACAACTTAATTTCCGTTTTAAAATCACTTACTTACACGCATGTCAACAATGGACATACACAGTTATTATGCATTGTGTGTGTACATTAGGGTGGGAGATTTTCAAAATTGTGAATCGAGTCTAGCCAAACCGATTCGAGTTGACCTTGATGGATAAAATTTTCAAACAACATTATTTACATTTTTTCATCTTAAAAAATTAAAATAATATTTTATTCCATTTCTAGAGATTGTCTTCAATCATTGGATAGCCATATGATGGATAGAAATATTTAAATAAATTTTTAGAAATTTGTATATCCTTAAAACTGTATAGCCCTGTAAAAAGGAGAAACATCAAAAATGTAAAACTGAGTGCACAGTTTTTCTACGTGAGTCATTCCATGTCAATCGGTACGATTTTTGACCTCCATAGCTGTGATTGTTTTGAAAGTTTGTGTATGTATTCTTCTCATAAAAATTGTGTATACGTATTTTTGGATAATTTTATTTTTATAATTTTTTATTGTTTGGAACTGGGATATTGTCCTGGTACAAATGGCATGGTGACATTTATTACTTGGCTGTAATAAAGCACACATGCCATCTTACAAACATCTCATTGAGTTGCATATGTAAGTATGTGTATATGCAGGTATAGTTACCCAGCAATACTTCTGCCGTGCCAACGCTCATTTGTTTTAGATGGCATGTGTGCTTTATTACTTGGTGCGATTTTTTAAACGCAAATTCGGCAAGTGAGTTGTGCTTCTCGTTCGTTTGTGAGAATCATCTCCTTATAGAGGCCGGGTTTGATGTTGAAAAGTCGCTGTGAAGCCACTTGAAAAGACTTTTGACATGGTCGAAATCATGATCGTGGTAGTCTGCAGCCAAGTAATAAATGTCACCATGCCATTTGTAAATAAATTTGCATTCTATTAAATATAGAAGCAAAATGGTCTTGAGCCAGGACAATATCCCAGTTCAAATCAAAGTCTCACATTTTTTAACTTGAAATCCATTTCCTGGGGAATCAACTCAGCTTCAGCTTTTATTGACTATAATGAGTATAGAAAATACTGACCCTAATGTAGATATCTAAACAATGTGAAAACTTTTAAGTATAATGATGATAGCAGAGTAATACAGTGGGCGATTTAATGTACTGCACAATTAACATAATGTACACTCGTCGTCGGTGCTTATCTCTACAGCACGTTTAGATCTCTCTCTCTCACTCACTCACTCTCAGCATCTGACCGACTCTCGTGTGGAGTGGACAAGAAGACCACAAATCAAAGTTCCCACTACACACATGTCAACAGACAACAGATAATGGTTGTGGCTACATCCATACATACTCGTACATACATATGTACGAATATTGCCAAATTGAAATTCATAGCTTTAGAAGGTCATTGGGGAAAATGCGTGTAGCGGGGGAAGGGGTATTTATCATAATGATAACATGCACTGACTGATACAACAAACATACATACATACATAGGTGTGAGTATGTCGCTACGAATGTACAATGTTGGTGCATACATATCAGTGCTAAGCAGCTCTGGTGTTTGTTGGTGCGAAGAATCAAATAGGTATCAATTCTCTGGTGAGACATTCTTGAGACACTCTGCAACTAAGCTTTATACGTCTAGATCACACTGTCAAGCATTCGACTAGAGATTGGAATATGTCTCTCTCAGACCGGTGATAACAGGAATATGATGACATTTCACAAAAATCTACATTTATGTGAAAGTAGAGACTGTACACGGAGAAAAATGTTGATTGAAAAACAAAAAATAGTTTCTGACTTGTATTTGTAAAGTAAAAAATCACTAAATTGACAATGATGATCAAACACGACTTTAAAACGACTTTAAAATTAAAAATACAGCAAATTTTTTTTTTTAATAAAACAAAAAAATGTAAAATGTATTAAAAAATCTAAAGGTGAGACCACTTCACTTGATTTTATATATTTGAGCATTCTAATTCACTAGCACATTGAAAGAAAAAATATTTCGCATCTATATTTAATAGAATGCAAATTTATTTACAAATGGCATGGTGACATTTATTACTTGGCTGCAGACTACCACGATCATGATTTCGACCATGTCAAAAGTCTTTTCAAGTTGCTTCGCAGCGACTTTTCAACATCAAACCCGGCCTCTATAAGGAGATGATTCTCACAAACGAACGAGAAGCACAACTCACTTGACGAATTTGCGTTTAAAAATTCGCATCAAGTAATAAAGTACACATGCCATCTTACAAGCATCTCATTGAGTTGCATATGTAAGTATGTGTATATGCAGTTTACCCAGCAATACTTCTGCCGTGCAAACGCTCATTAGTTTTAGTTTTTTCGATTGTATTTTTTTGGTCTGTAATCAATATTTGATTTGAACTGTTGAGCAAAAAAATAAATTGTTTTTTACATTTTTGTTACCGCAGCTTGTTATCCCGACTTAAGCCCTATTATGTCATATGTGTTTCTGTTTCTTGTTGTTGTGGGTGCATCAAATGTTTATGTTGATACAGCTTGGATAATTGAATATTGAATTCTGCGTCGTAGTCAGCATATGGAGTAATTAACATTTCAAAATACCTAAAACCTGTTCTGTTCTTATTTGACGGCATTGTTTAGAAATGTCCGGTGTTTTCTTTGTCATTTAGTTTCCAATAGATAACAAGTCGAATAGAATTGTATTGAGGAGTACATAGTTCATCAATACAATTTGAATAAATGTAAATACAAGTGGCGCATTGAGAAAAAGACAGTAATAAGAACAAGATGTGGTAAATGTTTGTTCTCAATATCGTAAAAAGCTGCAGTGCTGCATCAAACAAATTATCGATATTCTCTTTAACGTTTGTGTATAATTTTCAAAAATCCCTTGGGTTTGTATGAGTATGAAATTAAAGGACTTTTTCTTTAAGTCGATATAACAAAAACTTTAATAAAAAGTTAAGTTTTAAATAAAAATAAAAAATATTTTTTTCACATTGTCGCCAACATCAACATCAATAAATAAATTTCAGCTCAGTGGAAGTGTGCGCGTCTTGCAATCTGAAGGTGCTGGGTTCGATTCCCGGCCGGCCCACCGGTAAAATTCAACATCATCACATTTTCACTTTTCATCATAAAATAAGAGTTTCTGCAGCCAATTTTCCCATCCGAACACACTTTCACATAAAAATTGTCATTTCGATTGCTCCAAGGTCCAGGGAAGAAACTAATAGCCATTAGCGATACATAACATGGCTATTAAAATAAAATGCAGCGCTCTAGTGGAGGATAGTTGTACAACTCGATTAACATCCAATTCCCTTAACATTAACATCAACCTTGAAGAGGATGCAAATAACAGCCGGACAACATGAGAACGATGATTAACAAAGGTTCCCGCGATAATCGGATACATGTCGGAACGAAGTCTAGTATAATTCAGAGTTAAGGATTATCACCTCAGCTCCCTCTAAAGCTGCTACAATAACAACATAAACAAATCTCAAAAAAAATATTTTGTCTTGACTTTTTTGGACTTATCCTCGCTAACCATAATTTTGATTTACACTCAGGCTTTTCAGATGTGGGATTTGTCCCCAACCATGAGGATTTTATGATAGTCAAAACATAACAAGTAAGGAAAAGCTAAAGGGGTCGACTATATGATACACTCCACTATCTATCCGAATACAATTCAATTCTGTAACAAGTGAAAACGGGAAGGATTTTTGTATGTTTTCTAATCATAGGCTGACAATTTGTCAAATCGAGAAGAATTTTTTGTATCGGGGCTATGTCCTCTTTCACAATAGGTTAAGTATAACGTGTTAGGCTCAATTTGAAGAAATTCTGTGAAAATATGTGGTTTCTGGAGTGGAAAAATCAAGCCGGGAGTGAAATTTGTATGGGAGCTATATATAAATCTGTACCTATCTAACACATTTCTACCACAGGTGTTCCTATTTGAAATATAAGATGTTTTGCCAAATTTGAAGATAATCTAATAAAATATGTGGTTTCTAGAGCGCACAAACTCAAATTGGGAGCAAAATTTGTATGGGAGCTATATATAAATATGAACCGACCGAACCTAAGACATTTTCATCACAGCTATTTCTAATTGAAATATGAGATGTTTTGTCAATTTTGAAGAACAGCTGTTAGAATATGTGAGTCAAATCGGGAGTGAAATTCGTATTTGGGCATACCTGAACCGATTTTCTTCTTCAAATTAAATAGCGTTCGTCCTTATACCGAAAAACTTCGTTGTGCAAAGTTTCATGTGGTTCTGGCTACAATTGCAACCTGTATCGTGATTACAAGAATAGATGGACAGACAGACCGACAGACAGACGGATCTTGCTAAATCGATTCAAAAAGTGATTCTAAGTCGATCGGTATAATTAACAATGGGTCTATCTTTTTGGGTGCAAGTACATAATACTCTCGTGGAATGTATGAAATGGGGACAGGAGATTTTCGAAGTACTTCGGGGCTTTTGTGGGGATTTTCGAAGTTTTTTGAAAAATATTTAATATTTGATTTTAACTTGGAATGCAAATTTATCACAAATGTCTATAAATGTATTACTTGAAAAAGGGAAAATGTCATAGCACAGTGGTTCAGAATGAAATTCGAACGGTCAAAATTCAATAACTTTTGTTCTTTTTGAGTTCTGTAAAAAAATTAAAATTAGACAAGGACCCAAGGATCATTTTCAGATATTAAAATCGGACAATCGGATATATTTTGGAAGTTAGCCCAAAGCTGACCAAGAAAAGTTTAAAATTTATTTTTTATTATTTTAGATTTTATGTTTTTTTTAACAATATTTTTCGTATTTCTTCATAATGCGCAGAAAATTGTTTTTTCGTATTACAGATTTTCGGCTTTTTCAGATTTTGAACTTTGAAAAAACTTAATTT
This sequence comes from Polietes domitor, assembly GCA_947397865.1. Taxonomy (NCBI): domain Eukaryota; kingdom Metazoa; phylum Arthropoda; class Insecta; order Diptera; family Muscidae; genus Polietes; species Polietes domitor. Next base: position 8,158,371 of record OX377622.1, on the reverse strand, counting down.
ATTTCTTTGACTTCGTCGAACTGTTTCTCTCACATTAAAAAAAAAATTTGCACTCGAATTCTTTAAAATAAAACAATTTTTTTATAACGGGGATATTTCATCACCATACTGGGGACATACGTATTAGGCTGGGTCGCAGTCCATACAAATAGAAAAACAAGTTCCAGTCAGCCCACGAAAATAAAGTTTGGATAGTTTAATGAGGATTTGCTAAATATTACGTTCCTAGATCAAGCCATCTTTGAGCTAAACGCTCCTGAAAATAACCCGGTGTAAGTTTTTTTGGGTTACATTTTTTCCCAAAGTTTTTATCTGAAATAGTAGACCCTTGAAAACACTCTAAATAAAAATTTTGCTTCTTGTCTTAGAGTAACTTATTGTTCGAATTATTGGACGTTTATAGTAATTTTTTGTTGATTTTCACAATGACAAATGAAAATATTTTCGTATTTAGTGTTAGTATTTTATAAAAAATAAATAGCGGCAGTCAATACCTTTCAAATGATGCCTAAATGATGAACATCGGAATTAAATTGACGTCGCTGCGCTCATTTTTGTAAAAAGAGTTTGAATTTGTTTGCTCTGCAAATCCATCCTTGTATTAAATTATTTTACAAACATGGAGTCAGTGACGTCATTTTTCGTCCGATATTCATCATTTAGGTGTCATTCGAAAGGTACTAATTCCTTATATTTCTTTTTCATATCAACTCTTACAAAATGTTTCCAAGATATATGAGTTTTTAGCTGTCACCTTGAAAAGCACAAAAAAAAATCAATATAAACGTCCAATAATACTACCAATGAGTTATTCTAAGACAATAATAAATTTTTTTATTTAAAGTGCTCCCAATGGTCTATTAATTCAGAGAAAAATTTTTGGCAAAAATGCATCATACAAAAATTACACGGGAAAACCATGATTTTTAGAGGTGTTTTCAGGAGCGTTTAGCTCACAGATGGCTTGACCCAGTGACGAAATATTTTGCAGTTTATTGCAATTTATTTTCGTGACCCAGCCTAATATGTATATGATAAAAGTATTCCACGGTTATTGACGAATACACAAATCATTCACAATTTATTTTCGTTTTGTTTCGAATTCTTTGAAAGGCTTAGTTTATCACAAGAGATCTAATTTGTTCAAAAATCATACAACTTTTTATTCTTATCAAAATAAAAAAAATTTTGGCGGCAGCCCATATTTTCCGAGTTATGGGCCCTGAAAGTTCGTAGATATATTCCTCGATAACTTCACGTTTTTTTAGTCGTACTTTCTACAAAAAAGCTTGTTATCTGGAAATAGTACTGATATGGCAATACGTATTTTACACCACACACATGCAGACAAGATCATGCGCCAAAATTTGAGCCACTTTAGGGGTAGTTAACCCTTTAAAAACCGGAGATATTAGAAAACAAAGTGGTGCAAATGGAAAAAGTGAAAAATAATTTTTAAAAATCCCTACGCATCGCTGGCTAGGCTGGAAAACTTTAGTCTGCGTAGCCGGTTTTGGACATACACCAGACGAGAAAATCTTTAACCCCAGCAGAAGGCCGTCTACGCAAAAAAAAAAACTTCAGTGTTTCTGTCTCCGAGTTTACACACAAACTACTTTTAGTATGTACAATACATCCTCATGTGTAAACACGCCTACAGAAAACATTTAATTGGCTCGCAATGGGTTATTGCGATAAGCTTTCTACTGATATCCTTATTGATCCGATGCAGTGTTGTCAGATATGGCGATTTCTGGCCAAACGTGGCGAATTTTAAATATGTTTGGCGACTTTATTTTCGATTTGGCGACATGGCGATTTTTTGGTGATCTATAGTTGGCGACTTTTATTAGAGTAATAAATACCAATAAAAATATTTTAATTCCTTATCATGGATTGTTGAAATTTTTTTATAACTTTATAAAGGGTGATTTTTTAAAAGCTAAAGGAAAGTTTTTCAAAAAAAAAAAAACAGATAAAATTCAGAAAAATGCATGAAATCTTCATTTTAATCGATAGTACGGTCCCTATAATTTAATGTTTGACTGCGCCTCAAATGGTCCATCCGCTTAGTCCAATTTTGGCATACTCTTTCCAACATTTCGGCCGGTATCTCACGAATAAATGCTTCAATGTTGTCTTCCAATGCGTCAATTGAAGCGGGCTTGTCTGTATAAACATGAACTTTAACATAGACCCACAAAAAATAGTCTAAAGCGTTAAATCGCACGATCTAGGCGTCCAATTGACCGGTCCCGAACGTGAAATAAAATGTTCACCGAACTCGCCTCTCAATAAGTCCATTGTTGCGTGTGCTGTGTGGCATGTGGCACTGTCTTGTTAAAACCACATGTCATGCAAGTCAAGGTCTTGCATTTTGGGCAAAAAAAAGTAGGATATCATCTCACGGTAGCGCTCACCATTCACAGTTACGTTACGACACCGCACCAAACTGTGACTTTTTCTGGATGCATTGGTAGCTCTTGCAATGCTTCTGGCTGATATTCACTCCAAAATCAACAATTCTGCCTATTTACGTACCCATTGAGTCAAAACTGAGCTTCGTCGCTGAACACAATTTTTCGGTAAAGAAGCGCGCGATGAACTTTCTTAACAGAGCACACATTTTGATAATAAAATTCAATAATTTGCAAGCGTTGTTCGTTTGTAAGACGATTCATGGTTAAATTATAGACCAAACTGAAGATGTTTGACAGTGAAACAAAACACGAAACGTGCGCCAGCTGTTTAAACCAGTGTTGCCAAAAAGATAATAGCTAAAAAATCACCCTTTAAAATAGAATTTGTTGATTTTGTAACAAAAACTGAAGTTGTTTTAATTTGGCAGTTTTTGGCGATTTCTGACTATTTCTTTGGTGATAGAGGTACAAAATAATCTGACAACCCTGATCCGATGAAAATCCTCGAAGATATCGAAGAATATATCTCTGAAATTTCGGGGCCCCGTAACTCGGAAAATATAGGTCGCCACTATTTTTTTTTAATTTTCTTTTTTTCTTAAATATGTTTTTTATTTTGACCTTTTTTGCTAATGCAGATGTGTTCCCTTTAAAATAACACAACTTGGAGATATTTGGGGATTTTTCATAACAATTTTGGGGACAAGGAAAAATGTCCTGCTAAATCTGGTAAGCCTGTTTACACTGGATATTTATCCAATATTTTAGACATAAAATTATTTTTTCAAAAAAAAAAAATGTTTTCATACACAAATTGATATTGCGATTGGCCACAATTTAAGAAGAATTTTTTATTATGAGTGAAAATGAAGCTTTTTATTTTGGTTTTTGTTACCACAGCTTAGTTGTCCAGTCTTAAAAAAAACAGCCCTAATATTGTGTTTGTTCAAATATTACAAATCACCGTTATCAAACATATTTATATTCTATTATCATAAGACCAATATTTGTTGTCATCTTTTGTCACCTGATTTCATACAAAATGTGAGAGATATGCTGCCGTATTCTATGTGTTCACAGTGTAGCAAAATATTACGAACAGTAAACAAAATAAAACCAAATCACACAAATTATCATTTCACGCCACGGCACGCACTTGATACTTGGATGAGAGAACGACATCCACAACTACAAAATTGAAGTAAATTTAAATTAAAAACGTTGAGAATTGTCAACAAATGAAATAGAGCCGACGCGAACGGCAATAAAAACGAGTTTTACACGACGCTTCACTGGAGATGAGTAATGGAATGGAAATTACAAACACTAAATACAGCCGTAATGACGAAGATGTGATTGTTCGCTCTTCTACGAAAATCACACACACGCACCCACACTTGAGACACTTGAAAGCAACAAAGTAGAAATTGCACTCCAATTGACAGAAGTGCAGGTGTTTGTTTGACACGTTCTTCTCCCTCTCTCCATCTCTCCCGCTCGCGTGCTTTCTCCCAAATAATGGTATTTATTTATCACAAGCTTTAAATTTTAAAGTTCTTTTGGAGAACGATAACGGCAGATCGGATAAACGATTGCAGTTCATTGAAATGCAAACGCACGTATGGCGAGTTATTCAAAACAATCACACACACTCACTTGTTGCAAAAAATCCCCGAGATTCGCTTTAGTAATAATTATTCTTCGATATTTGATTTTTTTGGAAATACGTGTTGTGTTTGTTGTCGTCGTGCTTTTGTTTTTATTCGCGTCTTCCAATTTCTCAGGCTAAATGCACTTTTGCACCGATCGGTTTATTAATAACGAAACCCGAAAGAGGTAAATAAATTTATGCCCGCATTAGGTTTGACGTCCGGCACATTACTGAGTGCTGAGTAGCGTCACAACAACATTGCCTTTGTCAGGCGGCGGTATGGCCGAATAAAAACAAAACAAGTAAAGAACTGTAGTGAGTTCGGTCGAGCCGAAGTGAAAATACCCTTTTTCTGTGGCATAGAATAAGTCACCGGCAAGCTCTGTTCCGGAAGGGGAGAAACAGGGAAAGCTTAAAAGTTTCGAATGTATATTCAGCAAATCTAAATATATATATAAAAGAGTTGCGGTACTGACTTAAATTCGTACTTTTAGGGGGTAAAATGGGACAAAAAGGGATAAACATCGAACATTTGTCTTTACTTAACGGCAGGAGCTAGAAACATTAATTTCAGTGTGTTCCTTGCACTGATCACGCAGACGAGCTACAACTATGGATTTTTCGAAATTTGTACTTTTAAGGGAGGAAAGAGACAAAAAGGGATCAAAATGGTACCAATTTAAGTATTGCAGCTATAGACGTGAAAATCGGCATTCACATTTCTCTGACAACGTAGACATGCAATCAAAGTGTATTTTTCGAAATTTGTACATTTAAGGGGCGAACGGGACAAAAAGGGATAAAAATGGTACCAACTACAGTATTACAGCTAGAATCCTGAAATTTGGTATGTAAATTCCTCTGGACATATAGAAACGAAGTAAAATTGGATTTTTCGAAATTTGTACTTTTAAGGGAAGAGCGGGACAAAAAGGGATAAAAATGGTACCGACTAAAGTATTACAGCTAGAATCGTGAAATTTGGTATTTAAATTCCTCTGACCATATAGAAACGATGTAAAATTGGATTTTTCGAAATTTGTACTTTTAAGGGGTGAGCGGCACAACAAGGGATAAAACTGGTACCAACTAAATTATTGCAGCTAGAATCGTGAAATTTGATATGTAAATTCATCTGACCCTATAGAAGCGCAGTAAAATTGGATTTTTTCGGAATGTTTACTTTAAGGAGCGCGCGGGACAAAAAGGGATACAAATGGTACCAATTTATGTATTACAGCTATAGTAATCTAAATGGATTTCTTTGAAATTTGTGCTGATAAGGGGTGAGCGAGACAAAAATCGTGGAATTCGGGTAACATTAAATAATATTTTGGAATTTGAACTTTTAAGAAGTGGGCGGGACAAAAAGGGATACAAATGGTACCAACTAAACTATTGTAGCTAGAATCGTGAAATTTGGTATGTAAATTCCTCTCATCACATAGAAACGGAATATAAATGCATTTTGTACTTTAAGGGTTGCGCGGGACAAAAAGGGATAAAAATGGTACCAATTAAAGTATTGCAGCTAGAATCTTGAAATTTGATATGTAAGTTCTTCTGACCAAGTAGAAGCGCAGTAGAATTGGATTTTTCGAAATTTGTTCTTATAAGAAGTGAGCGGGACAAAAAGGGATAAAAATGGTACCAACTAAAGTATTGCAGCTAGAATCGTGATATTTCGTATGTAAATTCCTCTGACCACGTAGAAGTGCAGTAAAATTGAATTTTTCAAAATTGTACTTTGAATGTCTGTGCGGGACAAAAAGTGATAGAAATGATGAACAACCATCTAAATACGTAAACGCGGAACATAAATGGATATTTCAAAATTTCTACTTATAAGAAGAATGCGGGTCGAAAAGGGATAAACGTGGTACTAAATAAAGTAAATGCTTTTAGGGGAGAAGAGAGAACACATGTTACCTATAGTGATTTTACAAAGTGTATACTTTTTGGGAAATAGGTGCAGAAAGTTATAATATAGTCGGTTACATCTAGAAACATAAGATTTTCCTTGATTATTAAACGGTTGTAATTTTTTGTTCAAAACTGGGTAGAAAATGATAAAAATGATACATATGAAGGGAGTTCAGCTAAAATTGTGCAATTCGACAAGCACATTCTTTTGACTGTGTATGAATGCTATCTAATAATAATAACAATAGATATATCTATATCCACCAAAAGAAAACTCAATAACTACTATCCAAAAATAAAGATGGATAAAACTGATAACAAATAATTGTCTTTTCCGCATACGAAGTAGCGGGAACTGCTTGTTATAGCATATAACGTGAAGCTAAAGCTGGATTCAGTTTCAATTTAACAACAAAAATTTCTATATAGAATCGCTTTGCTTTTTATGTGATAATTAATTTAATTTTTATACCCTCCACCTCCGGGATGGGGGTATATTCACTTTGTCATTCCGTTTGTAACACCCTGAAATATTCAACGGAGACCCCATAAAGTATGTATATTCTGTATCCTGGTAAAATTCTAAGACGATTTAGCCATGTCCGTCCGTCAGTCTGTCTGTTAAAAGCACGCTAACTTCCGAACGAAATGAGCTAGGAGGTTGAAATTTTCTGTAAATGTGTCTTATGGTTGCAGGCCGCTTGGGATTGAAAGTGGGCGAAATCGGCCCAGTGGGAAATTTTTAGACTATTTAAGAATTTTTTTTTTGAAAATTTCCGATTTTTATACACTTAAAAGTGGTTTCGTACCTTCCTCCAGTAACGTGTAATCACAAAAAAGTACAAAAAATATTTAGGGGAAGAAATGGGACAAAAGGGATAAAAATATTGATACGACAACAGCTAGAAACATGAAATTCAGTATGTTCGTCGCTATAATTACGTAGCCACGTAAAATAAAGAGATTTTTCGAAATTTGTACTTTTAAGGGATGTAATTGGAAAAGAGGGATAAAAATGGTACCAACCAAACCGCTTAAGACAAAATCATGAAATTTGGTGCATGCATTCATCTGACTGTGTAGACGTGAAACATAAAGTTTTTTCTTGAAAATTGTACTTTTAGGCTGGAAATGGGGCGAAAGGGATAAAAATGGTACCAATCAAACGGTTGCAGTTAGAATAATGAAATTCGAAGTGTACATTGCTGTGACTGTGTAGACACGAAAAATAAAGATATCTTTCGATATTCGTACCCTTAGGATCAAAACGGCATAAAATTGATTCCACGCAAACGGCTGTAGCTAGAATTATGAAATTCAGTGGTTGTACTCGTCTGTCTACGTAGACACGCACAATATGAGTATTTCTCCGAAATCGTACTTTTAGGGTCAACATTTTAAAAAATGATAAAAGTGGTGCCAAGCAAACGGATGTATCTAGAATCATGAAATTAGATATGTTGATTCCAATATGGACGCGAAACCTAATGGATCTCTTTTCTTATCAAAATGATACAGTCACTCTGTTTGTAGCTGAATCTAGAAGTTGCAATTGGCCCTGAGGCAAAATATTTCCTCTCTAATGACGACTGACAATACACTTAATATTTAGAGTACATTTTTGAAGATTGCTCCCTCATGTTCACTTTTTGATTACAATTGCATATATATTAGTAGTTACCTCACTTATTTGTAAAGTCGACAGCCTCTAATCTACTGGTAATACTATGGAATACACTCCGTGGTGGATGGTATATAAGATTCGGCCCGGACGAACTTAACGCCTTTTTACTTGTTTATTCTGCACTTGAAAGTGAGCAAAGAGTGTTTTGTAGTGGTGTAGAACTTTAAATTGAAATAATATAATTTCAAATTAAAAATTGATTTTGTTCGAAGGATAATGTTATGTCATTAGCAAACATGTTATAATAAAAATTATTTATAAATTCATTATAAATTCCAGGAAACCGGTGTTTTTGTGCTGGATAACCGGTTTTTAAAACACAAAACATTTGAGGTACGTGTGCATCTCCACCAACAAAAAGGGGAACTTTTCACAATTGAATATCACCTGTGTTAAAAAAGTGTAGGACTGACTGTATATGAGACAAAATAATTAATTGCGGTGTTGGAGAATGGACGACGTACATGGAAAAAAATAGTATTATAAAGTATTATATAGTATTATAAATAATTGCACCAAAATATGTAAGTAAATGATTTTTTCTGGGCGTATCTCGGCAATGGTTCGCGAAAGGAATGTTGCTCGACTAAAAGAAAAAAAAAGAACCAAAAATTGGAAATGGAAATTTACGTGGAAACTTTTCGGATGAAGCTCATTTTCATCTCGGTGGCTATGTCAATAAGCAAAATTGCCGCATATGAGATTCATTTTTTATTTGTCATTTAATAATGGAACATTATATCATTCATAGACTACCGCGACTGGCTCGGCAGTACCTCATCCGAACAACCCAATTTTTCAGTACAGCTCAAAATCCACACCAAACAGTGACTCCTTGTGAATGCATTGGCTTCTCAATAGTCACGTCACTGTTTGGTGTGGATTTTGGGCTGTACTGAAAATTGGGTTGTTCGGATGAGGTACTGCCGAGCCAGTCGCGGTAGTTTATGAATGATGTTCCATTATTAAATGACAAATAAAAAATGACCAATAAAACCAGAAATTTAAAGAAATAATCACTACATTTTTGCGGATTCTACTTTAAATTTTTAAATAATTTTATAATAATTTTTTTACCTAGGATACAGAGTCCAGAACAATAGTTAAAATTCATCAAATCCGAAAAAATGGTAAAAAATAATCGCGAACATTTTAATAAAAAATCCCCAATTTTGGAACACATTTTCCCCACTTTGGGAATTGAGGTATTTTTTAAAAAATTTGTAAATCTGGTATTTGTTCATCGTTTCTATCTTTTTGTAGAATTTTAAATATTTTTTCCAGAAAAATACTTAAAATTCATCAAATCAAAATCTGGTATTTGTTCATCGTTTCTATCTTTTTGCAGAATTTTAAATATTTTTTCCAGAAAAATACTTAAAATTCATCAAATCAGAAAAAAGTGGTAAAAAAGAATCGCGAACATTTTAGTAAAAAAATCCCCAATTTTGGAACACATTTTCCCCACTTTGGGAATTCAGGTATTTTTTCCAAAAATTTGAAAATCTGGTAATTTGTTCATCGTTTCTATCTTTTTGTAGAATTTTAAATATTTTTTCCAGAAAAATACTTACAGTTCATCAAATCAGAAAAAAGTGGTAAAAAAGAATCGCGAACATTTTAATAAAAATCCCTAATTTTGGAACACATTTTCCCCACTTTGGGAATTCGGGTATTTTTTTGAAAAATTTGAAAATCTGGTAATTTGTTCATCGTTTCTATCTTTTTGTAGAATTTTAAATATTTTTTCCAGAAAAATACTTAAAATTCATCAAATCAGAAAAAAAGTAGTAAGAAAGAATAGCGAACATTTTAATAAAAAATCCCCAATTTTGGAACACATTTTCCCCACTTTGGGAATTCGGGTTTTTTTTTGTGAAAAATTTTAAAATCTGTTAATTTGTTTATCGTTTCTATCTTTTTGTAGAATTTTAAATATTTTTTCCAGAAAAATACTTAAAATTCATCAAATCAGAAAAAAACTGGTAAAAAAGAATCGCGAACATTTTAATAAAAAATCCCCAATTTTGGAACACATTTTGCCCACTTTGGGAATTCGGGTATTTTTTGAGAAATTTGAAAATCTGGTAATTTGTTCATCGTTTCTATATTTTTGTAGAATTTTAAATATTTTTTCCAGAAAAATACTTAAAATTCATCAAATCAGAAAAAAACTGGTAAAAAAGAATCGCGAACATTTTAATAAAAAATCCCCAATTTTGGAACACATTTTCTCCCACTTTGGAAATTCGGGTATATTTTTGAAAAATTTGAAAATCTGGTAATTTGTTCATAGTTTCTATCTTTTTGTAGAATTTTAAATATTTTTATTGAACTTCAATTCGTAAAGTTATGAGCGATTTGAACTGGAATGACCAAAAATTTTATTTTTGCAACAATTTTGTTTTAGCGAAAACTTCAATAACTCAGTCAATTACTAACGGATTTTTATTTTTTATATTTAAATAAAAAAACAAGTAGTAAGTTACCAAACAAAATAATGAGCAAAAATATTGCCAAAGTTGAAAAATGACTAAAAATTGTTTAAAAAATGTATTTGCTGGACAAAAGCACACCGATTTCTTAAGTTTTCTTAAATATGTTATATATCCATCGAAAGCTTCAGGTTTCTTCTTTTAAAATCCGATGTGAAAGTGAAAATCGGTTGTTAAACAAGTAAATTGCAGGTTTATAAGCGTGGGAACCCCGGTAAAAACCCGTAAATCAAGAATCAATTTCAACTACAGATTTTTGTTCTGCTCGACAATACCTACAAGAAAAAATATCACTTGTCAGAGTTTTCTACTTCATTCTTTTTTGCAGCACAGTGTAATTGTAGCCAAATATATAAGTATATCCAGTATAAGAATATTGCACGTTAACATTACTGAACTGAGCTGAGACATGATTTTCGAAGGCGACATGAAAAAAATGCCCAACACAAAAAAGAGCTAAAAAAATTTGAATAGTCCAAAACGGAAAATGAAATTACATTCAAAATCAAACGAAAAATTATCCAAATCAAAAATGAAAAATTGTAGTATTTTTTAAATAATTCGCCTTAAAATATATCATCTCGGATATGTCCAAATCCAGCTACACAGAATAAAGTCTAAAGTCAGCTTCGTAGAGAAAAGTTTTTCGTAGTTATTGGCCTTCGTTCAGACTTACCAATTTTTTTTCCTGTGGGAGGAAAACCAAGGATGATATTTAATATTTGGATTTTGGTTGATTTTCCATAACGAATAACGCCCATTTTTTTCAGAATAAAAAAACACCCAAAGTTTTTCGTAGTTATTGGCCTTCGTTCAGACTTACCATTTTTTTTTCCTGCGGGAGGAAAACCCAAGGATGATATTTAATGTTTGGATTTTCCATAACGAATAACGTCCATTTTTTTCATAATAAAAAACACACATTTTCGAAACGAGTTCTGATTTACAAAACCTGCTCTGTCGTTAGTCTATTCAAGGGAAAATGGTAAACCAAAAGAAGTTCAGTTGTTATATGATATAATGCTAAACAAAAATGAGCGTTGCCAGATCGGATCAATTTGAGAACGTTTAAGAGCTTTCGGAACCTATACAAAGCACACTTTTTTGTTTAAATGTCGTTGGAAGAAAAATTGAAATTCCTCGGGTATATTTCTAAAATGAAAATTATAGATTTACCCCTATTTTAAAAAAATCAGGATACTATTCATTTAGAGCTAACCAACAGTTATAGCTTTCAGTTTGTGTGGAGTTTGACATGGGTCCGCCATCTAACGTTTTTTTTTTCAACTATTCAACCGTTGGACTATTATTTGTGGGGTGCCCTCAGCAGCCGTTTGAGTGAAATTATTTTCCATTATTAACCGGAAGGATTGTACTTTCAAATAAAAAAAGAAATTTGAGAAAATATTCAGTAGTTTTTTTATAGCATTTTCAAAAAAAAAAGTTATTTGTCGAAATATGTGGTTTCTAGAGCAGAAAAAGGAGACATTCGTATGGGAGCTATATAAAGGGTTCGCCATATAACGTTTTTTTTCAACTATTCAACCGTTGGACTATTATTTGTGGGGTGCCCTCAGCAGCAATTTGCATGAAATTATTTTCCATTATTTTTTATTTTTTATTTTATTATTATTATTCAGTATTTTTTTTATAGCATTTTTTGAAAATTATTTGGCGGATCCTTTATATAGCTCCCATACCAATGTAATTATTGGTTAACTCTAACCAGAGTTGATGGAAATGGGGGTTAACATTTATTTTTTTAGTTTTCTAATTTTAGAACTCATGAATTTTAGGTCTTATGAATAGATTTTCAATATGAAATAGTATTTTGTGTCCGGCGTTGCATGGATTGATTCTTCCCTATTCCCCTACTTCATATGCTTTGGAAGATAGAATGAGTAGATTTTGATAGTTTTAAAATATTGTTTGTGTGCGAGTTACCACTCCCTTTGTCCCATCATGAAAAAGTTGGATACAGTATAATTTTCAAGCGATATATATTGATAGATATAGATTTAAATTAATAAAAAAAAAATTCCATACACATGTTGTATGAGAGTGAGGGCATATATAAGTCAGTTTAGTCGACTGGCAAACTTTTTTACTTTCTATCATAGGCATATTCCTAGCTTAGCTTAGCCAGAAGTTATGGTATTTGAAAAGAGTGTTTTTGTAGCTCATAGCATAAAATGCTGTGTCGAAATTTCTCTAAACTGAAAATGCAGCCAACCTATTCTAAGCTGAGAATATATTTAAACAATATTTAAATAATATAATAAATTATTGTTTTGTAGTTATACCAATTTCAACTGTCCGAAGTAAAAATACGAGGAACTATGTACATCTACTGTGTCGTAGATTTTTTTTCGAAAATGAAAACAAAAATTTTTAAATTAAAATATTTCCAAGATCCCCCACCAAAAATATTAATTAATATGATTAATTTTTGATTAAATATTTTATGCTTCTTTTAAATTAAAAGATTTTTATATTTTTACAAAACAAAATCTCACGACTATAATACTTTGGATCAGCGTTCAATGGGATACATATGTTACAGACGTTGGAATAAAATTCACATGCACTCCGTGCCATAGTGTGCCGGGTATCGTAACAAAACCAAAGAACAGCAAAAGAGTATTATCAATAATTGCACAAACAATGCACAGTGTTTTTTTTTTAAATCTCATGTTTGTTGGTCGAGAGATATTGAACACACGCTGAGTAATAATTAAGTTCCGTCTGATACGAGCAACACTGATCTGCAGGGTTTTGCTGGGATTGCGAATGAAGGAATGAATGAATCGGCAGTCAACACAAATTGCATAGACATAAATATTTAATTTTTTATACATCTATGGAAGCATAAATCGTGTAATTTGAAAATACTTTTCTTTTAAAGGTTTCATAAATTTAGTATTATTTAGATCGGATTTAAGCTTCGATGTTTAAATATTTTAGATTTTTTTAAAGCCAGTGTAATTGATTTGTGCTGTATGATAAGAGAGCTACTCTAGCCACTATGACCACTCATGTATATATACATTGAGACATAAATGTAAACCTTTAATCGTGCCTAACTGACCTATAGTGTGTTGTTAAAACACCCAACAAACACCCAGATCTTGCCAGTATAGCTGATATGAAATCATTAATGATAAGATCAAGTGCTAGTCAGTACGTACATACGTATGTAGACATTGTATGTCTGTGTGTTTTCGTGTCGATGATGACCGAACATGAGAAACGCTAAGAATTCCCGTGGAATTGGCGCCAGCAGAACATTTGTTTGTCTCTGCCGACCATCATCCAAAAATAAATCAATAGATGCCAAAGAAAAATTAATGCAACAAATTAAATAAATAATTTGCAACGTACATTTAGTACTCACTATAAGTAGGAGGCAATGGAATGTGCATTAGAGCGTATTGAGAACACCATGTACTTTTGTGCAAAAGTGAAATGCGTAATAAAAATAATCGTGGTTTCGAATATAAAACTCATAAGTTTCATGATGGTATCCCAGGTACTCACTCTAAATTAAATTATAAACCAGATTAGAGTCAAAATTAGAAATATTCAATATAAATCATAATTTATTTTACAAATTTTGCATAGTGTTATTGACTGATTTCTCAGATAGGAAGCCTCACTTTATAAATATCGACCACAAACATACACCCTGTAGGGTGAACATATTTATAAACCATAACCAGACATTTTGTAATCAATTCATTTTCTTCAGATAAAGATTGCCGCCTGAACCACATGTTCACAGACCATGAAATAATACTAATTTGCACGATGTAGACGTGGAGTATGGACGTGGAGTGTCAAATTCCCTTTGAATTTCTTGGCAACATAAAAGAAAACACGCCACAGCATTTAGTTGTCAACGCTGTATTACGATATCGATGGCAAAAATCTCCTACGTCATTTATTAGACCAGAAGCGTGTTTGCGATTAGTGGCCGTTGATAACAGACACTTGAATCTCTCCATTAAGCGGCGATCAGCAAACACTCAACACCACACACCTATTACCAATTACATATCAGCTCCATACCAACACCAACACCACTTAGTCCAAATCCACTTCAGTGCCATACCAAGTTGGTGGACACCATGTTGGCAAGACCATTGACAATGAACAACAAAATCGAAATCGAATTATTACTAGACCGACAAATGGACAGACGGTCGGACTACAACTGGTTTGTTAAATGTTACGATTTGTAGTGCTTGGTGCGCATATACCAATGGGTGGATGGACGGAGGGGGATATATTTTTGTCAGGCCCAGAATGGCAATTACAAAGCGTAAGCTAAAATGGAAAACAGTCTAACAACACTTTTTAGATTGTCTATATGGAAAGCAACACTGTCAACATTACGTTGAGTAAAACCACATCAATCAGAACAAGGAAGAAAGTCCTCTTCTCGAATGGCCATGGATAACCAAATATAACATTTTGTGAAGGTCTATCCGATTCACTGTCCAATATGTTAAAGATGGACAAAGGTTCCAAAATTATATATTAAAAATGAACCGATCTTTAATCCCATAAGTTGATTTCTTACTCAACAAATTTAAATCATCGCTTCTTCAAAAAATGCAAAAATATTTTCCCCACTTTGAGAATTTTGGTATTTTGTTGGAAAAACAGTAAAAAAACCTCTTTTCTATTATTTTAATGGACATTTTTCTACCTTATTCAAAAATTTCGTTATATTACAATTTCTGTAGATTTTATAATCTGATTCTTTCTTCAAAAATATAATTGCTTATGAAAATTAAAATCAATACCAAAGTTTATGGATATTTTATGATTTTAACTAAAATTTTGATATGAAATCGAAAAAATTCTCCAGAAACTTTGCCACGAGAAAGTCTCCGAATTTCTTTTAATTATGTTTTACATATAAATAAACACAAAGGTACATAATAGAAATAGAAATATGATATTTAAACAAATAAATATTAAAAAATAACTTCGAAAAGCGTTCCCTGTGGTACACTAAATTTCTCATTCTTGAAATATCGACCTGGGACCCTGGAGTATATGAGTCATTTTTTTTCCAAAATGAGTTTTTGAAACTATTCTCTGATTTGGCTCTCATTATGACAGATGATAAATTTGGGCATAAAGTCTATTCTAATATTTCGGATTTGGCTACACATTCTCACGTTAGTTTGTGAATGTAAAAGTTGCTATGAACATGATAACAAAAATATGAAAAAATAGTCCAAAAAACGAGACGAAAAACTAATAGCAAAAACGCCACAGTCGCCACTTCATCCATTTTATTCTTATATCTATATATATGAAAGAGTTGCGTTACTGACTGACTGACTGACTTATCATTGGCCAGCCCCCAGACCAAACGGCTGAAGCCAGGGTCATGAAATTTCCAGGGTAGTTCCCAAATATTTAGGGGGTAAAATGGGCCAAAAAGGGATAAACATCGAATCTTCGTCCTGACTAAACGGCAGTAGCTATAAACATGAAACTCGGCGAGTTCCTTGCAATGACCATGCAGACGAGCTACAAATATGGATTTTTCGAAATTTGTACTTTTAAGGGAGGAAATAGACAAAAAGGGATAAAAATGGTACCAGTAATTTAAGAATTGCAGCTAGAATCGTGAAAATCGGAATTTACATTACTCTGACAACGTAGACTTGCAATATAAATTGATTTTTCGAAATTTGTACTTATAAGAGGTGAGCAGGACAAAAAGGGATAAAAATAGTACCAACTAAATTATTATAGCAAGAATCGTGAAATTTGGTATGTTAATTCATCTGACCATGTATAAACGCATTAAAATTGGATTTTTCAAAATTTGTACTTTTAAGCGTTACGAGGGCAAAAAGGAATAATAGTATGCAGCTATGGTCGTGAAATTTGGTATGTCAATTCCTCTGACAACGTAGAAGAACAAACCCAAATTGATTTTTCGAAATTTGTATTTTTAAGGGGAGATCGGGACAAAAAGGGATAAAAATGGTACCAACTTTAGGATTACAGCTAGAATCATGAAATTTAGTATGTAAATTCCTCTAACCATGTAGAAGCGCCATCAAAATGGATTTTTTTAAAAAAAGGCTCTGTGGTTGTAATTTTTTGTTAAAAACTGGGTAGAAATGGTAAAATATATATATACGA
Source organism: Polietes domitor (assembly GCA_947397865.1). Lineage (NCBI taxonomy): Eukaryota > Metazoa > Arthropoda > Insecta > Diptera > Muscidae > Polietes > Polietes domitor. Next base: position 8,142,027 of record OX377622.1, on the reverse strand, counting down.
AGGGAGTTCAGCTAAAACAGTGCACATCGACAAGTACATTCCTTTGACTGGCTTTTTCGCGTGCGAAGCAGCGGGTACTGCTAGTCCTTTATATAGGGTGATTTTTTAAGAGCTTGATAACTTTTTTTTAAAAAAAACGCATAAAATTTGCAAAATCTCATCGGTTCTTTATTTGAAACGTTAGATTGGTCCATGACATTTACTTTTTGAAGATAATTTCATTTAAATGTTGACCGCGGCTGCGTCTTAGGTGGTCCATCCGCTTAGTCCAATTTTGGCATTTCCACGTTTTTGAGTAACAGAGACCCAATTGGTGCGAACGGCGACGAATCGAAAATTGATGGTCATCATTAACACTGGCCGATACAGCTGCGATATTTTCTTCAGTTCGCACTCTACGTAAGCGTGTTGGTGGTTTAATGTCCAACAATGTAAATTTGGTGCGAAATTTAGTCACAATAGCCCGAATAGCCGCTTCAGTGGGTCGATTAAACTGACCATAAAATGGAAGCGCGCAATGAACTTTCTTAACAGAGCACGCATTTTGATAATAAAATTCAATAATTTGCAAGCGTTGTTCGTTTGTAAGACGATTCATGATGAAATGTCAAAGCATACTGAGCATCTTTCTCTTTGACACCATGTCTGAAATCCCACGTGATCTGTCAAATACTAATGCATGAAAATCCTAACCTCAAAAAAATCACTCTTTATAATGTTGTCAAAATATTTTATATATTTATATTTTTTGTGCAATATCTGCAAATTGGAACTGTCGTAGTTCTCATATATATACTTTTTAATCATAGCATTTGATAATCATCTTTAGATTACACTGTAGAAGAATGACTGATAACACTGTCCAATAGCATTTTTGGAACAGAGTAGCGACCTTATACTTCTAAAAGGGCATCTTGAGTAGATCAATTTTGTAGAATAAACGTATAGTCCAGCTGATCTGAATTTCTTTTTACAGTATAAAAAGTGAAAAATTGTATAAAGTCAAAAAATTGTGAAAAGTGTATTTAGCAAAACTCACGTAACTTTCTATCATATAGAGATTGGCTTGTACTTTTGACAGAAAATTTCAGTGGACAGCTTTATTTACAACGTTTGTGTCTTTGCATCCAAACGAATGATGGTAAGAGATCAAAAATTTCCAAGAATACGTTAAATAGTTATCGGTTATCAGTGGGAATTTTTAGAAAAATTCTCTCCCTCTAGATGACACATAAAATAAGGAGATTTTTCAAAATTCGCTCTTTTAAGGTGTAAAATGGAAAAAGAGGGTGTGAACAAGATAATTGAAAATTTATACGAAATTTATATTTTTTTTGGAAAGGGTTGCTAAAATGGTACCAGCCAATGCTGCACGAATAATGAAATTATGCCCATAAAATAAATGCAAAAACACCCAAATGAAAAATCACACAAAAATTGGAGAATTTTTCATATGAAAATTTGTTCAAAAATTTAAGTAATTTGTATAAAGAAAAAATAAAAAATCTCATCTGGGGTAAATTCAAAACCTGGGCTTATAATTTTTCTCCTCTTGGGTATGTCCAATGCCGGCTACGCATTAAAAGGATTTCTGCAGGATTTTGGTCGTGCTTATATATTTTCTGGGATAAATTCAAAGCTGACTACGCAGAGTCAAAGTCACATTTGTGTTTTGGGTGATTTTTCATAATGAAAAATCAGCCAAATGACAAATATGAAATATTGCACACAAATTATGAATAAAGACCCTATTTTTATACCCTCACTCTACAGAAGTGAAGGAGTGACTTAAAAAGTTAAGGTGTGTCATATGGCTCTTTTTATTTATATACGAATGAACATAACAACCTGAAATTTGATATTTGGCAATGCTTTTATAGTCGTTATATCCATCCAGAATTTGAGCAATATTTTTCCTTCTGGTACATACCACACAAAAATGGCATAAGCTATGGTTAAAATAAAACTAATATCTTCTAGTAGTATCTTCCAAACGGATAGTCGAAATCATATTACTAACGGCAAAACTGTGTATTACACTCCATGGTGGAGATTCGACCGGACTGATGTTAACGCCCTTTTTATTTGTTTTAAATAGGAATAATTTTCCTATAAGAAAATATATTTATTTTTTACGTTTTTTTCGGGATAAAATATTATTTTCCTAAATGAATTAACCATTGTTCCTAAACCGCAAACCTCTAATACATATATCGTATAAACATCGGACTTATCTTCCCAAAATTATACTACAAATACTAAAGGTACCTTCGACGAAATTTTCAATAAAAAATTAAAATCATGATAAAGGTAGTGTGTAGCCAAGTAATAGATGTTACCATGTCATTTGTAAATAAATTCTGCATTCTATAAAATATAGATGCAGAAAGGTCTTGAGCCAAATTCAATTTAATAAAATAAAAAACATGTCCATACAATATTTTTTATCGTATTTATAAAGCATAATACACAGTAACATAAGAATATTTGAGACACCGCACTACAACATAATAGTTGTGATCTAGTGTTACGGATGAAATATTCCAAATAACGCAAATTTTGGTATTTCCTATTCCTACACATGTCGGCAAATCTTCACGTAATTGCATTTAATATTGGTAGCGTATGAGTTATATTTATTGAATACAATATTACTCATTCGGATTATGCGATTGTTCCGGAAATAAATTGATCATAAAATCAACATAATTTGGTTTCAAATAATGTCCGTTTAATGTGTGCTTGTCAAAATGTGGTTATACGATGAATACTACGACATGAAGGTTAGAGGTCTTGTTACCTTAACCTTAAGTTCAATATATCTCCAGAGCAAGAGCTAGGCTAGAAAAATAATAGAAAAATACACCTGGATTATTAATAGTCAGCGGAGTTTTAGTTTTTTCGCTTGTATTTTTTGGTCTGTAATCAATATTTGGTTTGAACTGGAATATTGTCCTGGCTCAAGACCATTTTGCATCTATATTCAATAGAATGCAAATTTATTTACAAAGTTTATGCAAAATTTTGAACGGCTGGTCATAATTAAATCCCGTTTTCACACAAATGATTATCATCATAAAACCGATACAATGAAATTTATACAAACATATTTTGCATATATGGAATAAAAATATGGTATGAAGATGGTATTTGCATAAAAATAAGCCGTATAATTATTAAATAGGTTTATTTGTAGGGTGGCCCACTTGTTACATTTTCGAAGTCCCCGATTATAAAGGGTGATTTTTTAAGAGCTTGATAACTTTTTTTTAAAAAAAAACGCATAAAATTTGCAAAATCTCATCGGTTCTTTATTTGAAACGTTAGATTGGTCCATGACATTTACTTTTTAAAGATAATTTCATTTAAATGTTGACCGCGGCTGCGTCTTAGGTGGTCCATTCGGAAAGTCCAATTTTGGGCAACTTTTTCGAGCATTTCGGCCGGAATAGCCCGAATTTCTTCGGAAATGTTGTCTTCCAAAGCTGGAATAGTTGCTGGCTTATTTCTGTAGACTTTAGACTTGACGTAGCCCCACAAAAAATAGTCTAAAGGCGTCAAATGGCATGATCTTGGTGGCCAACTTACCGGTCCATTTCTTGAGATGAATTGTTCTCCGAAGTTTTCCCTCAAAATGGCCATAGAATCGCGAGCTGTGTGGCATGTAGCGCCATCTTGTTGAAACCACATGTCAACCAAGTTCAGTTCTTCCATTTTGGGCAAAAAAAAGTTGGATATCATCTCACGGTAGCGCTCACCATTCACAGTTACGTTACGATTCGCATCATCTTTGAAGAAGTACGGTCCAATGATGCCACCAGCCAATAAACCGCACCAAACTGTGACTTTTTCTGGATGCATTGGTAGCTCTTGCAATGCTTCTGGCTGATATTCACTCCAAAATCGACAATTCTGCCTATTTACGTACCCATTGAGCCAAAAATGAGCTTCGTCGCTGAACACAATTTCTTTCTTTCTGAACTTTCTTAACAGAGCACGCATTTTGATAATAAAATTCAATGATTTGCAAGCGTTGCTCGTTAGTAAGTCTATTCATGATGAAATGTCAAAGCATACTGAGCATCTTTCTCTTTGACACCATGTCTGAAATCCCACGTGATCTGTCAAATACTAATGCATGAAAATCCTAACCTCAAAAAAATCACTCTTTAGAGCCGCGTAATGAATACTGTTACGTTGTTTTGTATTTCATTTGACGTCGAACTATTCTTGGTAAAGTAATAGCGCTGTAGTTTTAGTTCTAGTTGCTATTGTTGTTGTTGCATATTAATCACCGTGCAAGTCGTTGCAAATCGATTGTTTAAAACAAAATTGCATTCTTGATTAGATTCGTTGTTCTTCCATTTCAAGCATGAGTGTCTTCATAGGATTGAACATTTTTTTATTTAACGATAATTTTGTGTAATGTTGTTGCCGTGGTTACGCCGATAGCCAAAGCCAATGGAATTTACGAGTTTAGCTGAAACTGCACTACATTCATATATAAATATGATTGCATTTAATAAACAAATGAAATCATTATTTCGTACTTATGCAAAACATTGCGGATAAAATGATTTGAAATGTTTTATTCTGGTGGCGGTGACTGTGATAGATTTATTTGCGCTTAAGTGGAATTATGATGAATGAGACGACGATAAGTGACCGTGATTAAATGAAGTGAAATGAAATGTGCAAGTGACGGCCGGCAGTGCTTTTAACCCTCGATGTGATGGCTTCTGTTTGTTGGTGAAATTAGAATGCATTTATGATGGATGTGAGGGTGCTAAATTCACATGGGCGATGATGATGATGATGGTGATAATAGAAGCGGTCAGTTCAAACATGTTTTGATGGTTATGCAGAGATTGTTCAAATTTCAAAATGACCGCCAAAAGCAGTAATTAATAGAAAAGCTTAATTGAATTTCATGCAATTGTTTAAATTTGAATAAATTGAAATTGTAATATTTCATTTGTTTTGTTTTCAATTTCGCATCGGTGATATTTCAAAATCAATTATTTTTCACAAAAGACAAAACTTCAATTTGTATGTAGCGAAATGTATGTTATTGACAGAAAAAATATATTTTTAAAATATAACAAGCTCAGTATGAAAACCGTACTGCTTGACATGGAATGACTCATATCCTAATTCGAGTACGCTGAATACAGGGGTAATATCAGTCTTCAGAAAATAGCTCCGCGATATTCTCAATTAAGAAAACCCAATTTTACGACCACTTATTGAAATGATATAAACGTCGTTACAAAGTGCAGTGAAATACAATGCATTGGGAGCGTATGAAGAATACATATTTGAGATAATATTACTCATTCGCTCAGTTAAGGGATCGGTCGGAAAGAAAATAATAAAAATCAACTTTATTAACGTAGTTTGCTTTCAAGTGATTTTTTATTGGGTCATTTAAAGTTTTAAATTAGAATCGGTTATAAAATAGTACTGATTATTTTTCAAAATCCACACTAAACAGTGACTCGCTGTGGATGCATCGACTTCTCAATATTCACGTGTGGGTTCTCTGAACCCTATATGCGGCAATTTTGTTTATTGACATAGCCAACGAGATGAAAATGAGCTTCATCTGAAAACACGAAAATTGTCCACGTAAATTTCTTACAGTTTACGTTAAAGACTCGCTAATTTGGAAATAATATTTCCCAATTTTGTTCGAGCGAATAGCGTTTTACAACATTTTACAAATGTCAAACATAAACATGAAAATAAAAAATAAAAATAAAAATAAAAATAAAAATAAAAATAAAAATAAAAATAAAAATAAAAATAAAAATAAAAATAAAAATAAAAATAAAAATAAAAATAAAAATAAAAATAAAAATAAAAATAAAAATAAAAATAAAAATAAAAATAAAAATAAAAATAAAAATAAAAATAAAAATAAAAATAAAAATAAAAATAAAAATAAAAATAAAAATAAAAATAAAAATAAAAATAAAAATAAAAATAAAAATAAAAATAAAAATAAAAATAAAAATAAAAATAAAAATAAAAATAAAAATAAAAATAAAAATAAAAATAAAAATAAAAATAAAAATAAAAATAAAAATAAAAATAAAAATAAAAATAAAAATAAAAATAAAAATAAAAATAAAAATAAAAATAAAAATAAAAATAAAAATAAAAATAAAAATAAAAATAAAAATAAAAATAAAAATAAAAATAAAAATAAAAATAAAAATAAAAATAAAAATAAAAATAAAAATAAAAATAAAAATAAAAATAAAAATAAAAATAAAAATAAAAATAAAAATAAAAATAAAAATAAAAATAAAAATAAAAATAAAAATAAAAATAAAAATAAAAATAAAAATAAAAATAAAAATAAAAATAAAAATAAAAATAAAAATAAAAATAAAAATAAAAATAAAAATAAAAATAAAAATAAAAATAAAAATAAAAATAAAAATAAAAATAAAAATAAAAATAAAAATAAAAATAAAAATAAAAATAAAAATAAAAATAAAAATAAAAATAAAAATAAAAATAAAAATAAAAATAAAAATAAAAATAAAAATAAAAATAAAAATAAAAATAAAAATAAAAATAAAAATAAAAATAAAAATAAAAATAAAAATAAAAATAAAAATAAAAATAAAAATAAAAATAAAAATAAAAATAAAAATAAAAATAAAAATAAAAATAAAAATAAAAATAAAAATAAAAATAAAAATAAAAATAAAAATAAAAATAAAAATAAAAATAAAAATAAAAATAAAAATAAAAATAAAAATAAAAATAAAAATAAAAATAACAAGTTAAAAAGGCGTTAAGTTCGGCCAGGCCAAACTTTATATACACTCCACCATGGATTGCATTCCACTGAGATTGTAGATTGGGTACAATTGTAGTAACATTACAGGAATGTCATTTTTAAATATAACCAAACCAAAAGAAATAAAAATATTGAAAAAATATTTTTATAAATAAATAATATATAATACATTTTTTATTATTTCAAACCACTCTTATAAGGCAAGGCTACCAATACTTTTATATTATAAATATCGAAATAATACTTCAATTCAATTAAAAATTATAATACAGAAATCTCAAAAAAGTTTAAATACCATAAAAATTGATATATAGTGGGCGCTACAGTTGGTTGTATTCCCAGTATTTTAATTCCAAAAGTACAAATTTGGAAAATCCATTTTCTCTCACGTACACAGTGCAAGATGATCTAACTTCATGACTCAACAAGTAAAAAGTACGAAAAATCTTTTTATTTTGCGATTCTATGCAGTCTGGATTTCATGATTCTAGCTGCAACCATTTGGTTGGTACCCTTTTTATCCCCTTTTTACCCTTTCCCCTTAAAAGTACGAATTTCGAAAATCTCTTTATTTCACGTGTCTACGCTATTAGAGGGATGTACACACCAAATTTCATCATTCTAGCTGTAGACGTTTAGTTATTACAATTGTTATCCCTCTGTTCACATTATACCCTTGAAAGTAAGAATTTGGGGAAACCTGTTTATTTTTCGTGTCTACGCAGTCAGAGGAATGTATACTCCGAATTTCATGATTCTAGCTGCGGCCATATGGTTGGTACATTTTTTACCCCGTTTTTTTATTTTACCCCCTAAATGTAAGAATTTCGAAAATCTCTTTCTTGTATATGTCTACGCAAGTAGAGGGATGTATACACAAAATTTCATGATTCTAGCAGTAGCCGTTTCATTAGTACCATTTTTATCCTTCTGTTCCAATTGAATCCATTGAAAGTGCGAATTTGGGAAAAATCTTTTTATTTTTCGTGTCCGAATTTCATGACTCTAGCTGCGGCCATACGGTTGGTACATTTTTTATTCTCCTTTTCTATTTTAACTCCAAAATGTACGAATTTCGAAAAAAACCTTTTATTTTACGTGTCTACGCTGTCAGATGAATGTATACACCGAATTTCATTATTTTAGGCGCAACCGGTTGGATGGTACCATTTTTATCCCTCTATTCCCATTTTACCCCTTAAAAGTACGAATTTGGAAATTTTTTTTTATTAAATTATTATTTTTTATCAATTAGAGAAATGTACACACCGAATTTCATCATTCTAGCTGTAGCCGTTTAGTTGGTACCATTTTTATCCCTCTATTCATATTATATCCCTTGAAAGTACTAATTTGGAAAAATTGTTTATTTTTCGTGTCTACGCAGTCAGAGGAATGTATACTCCGAATTTCGTGACTCTAGCTGCGGCCATACGGTTGGAACATTTTTTATCCCCTTTTTCCATTTTACCCCTAAACGTACGAATTTTATAAAAATCCTTTTTAAGTGTCTACGCAATCAGAGGAATGTATACACAGAATTACATTAGTTTAGGTACAGTCGTTTGTACGGTACTTTTCAGCACTTAAAAGTTCGAATTTGAAAAAAATACTTTTATATTCTGTATCTACTCAATTAGAGGAATGTACACACCAAATAGATGTTGTCGTTTGATAGGTACCATTTTTATCCTTTTTTACCCGTTTTCACGCCCTAAGAATAAGAACCACGTTTCTGTTATAAGGAGACTGTACATACCCAATGTCAAGTAAGTACTAGCAAACATATTGAAAAACATGCTGAAATAATCTAAAATATTAGGGGTTATTAGGGATATTTTTAGTCCTTGTGAGGGAAAAATGTGTCCCTTTGGGCCGATTTCGCCCAGTTGCAATCCCAACCAATATACGACTATAAGACGCATATATGAAGAATTTGGACATCCTAGCTCATTTCGTTTAGATGCTATCGTGCTTTCAACAGACTGACATGTCTAGATCGTCTTATTTATTTTATGACGATCAAGAATATATGTATATACTTTATATGGTCTCAGTCGATATTTCAAGGAATTTAAAACGAAGTTATAAAGTTAGTATACCCCCATCCTGTGGTTCCATTTTTCGATCTCTTATTGAGTTGATTTCGATGAAATAAAACCTCATTACAAAGTACTGGGAGCGTATGAGTTATATTTATTGGAGATAATATTACTCATTCGCTCAGTTAAGGGAAGGGCCGAGAAGAAAATTAATCTTAAAATCAATTTAAATGGATTAAGTTGCTTTTTAGCGATTTTTTATTTAAAGTTAATTCGTGGAAACCGGTGTTGTGAGGGAAGTATTTCATGTGATTTAATTCCTCCCTGTCGAACACTGCGCCACAGAAAGACCGCCTCTGTTCCATGAACTGAACAATCTGACACTTATTAAATACTGACGGGATAAAGCCGAATACAAATTTGCACAACCGGTCGATTAAACAAAAGGTCAATTATTGTTTAATTGAGTGTGAGAGAGACAGAGAGAGGGAATTCCCCTCGCCTTCAATTCCTAAAACAAACAATTAAAATGATGTTAATGAGCCCCACCACAACAAGTGTATTTGTTGCTGTTGGAGGAATCCCAGCATTACAACGCAACCCTTTGTTAAACAAAATGATTAAATTCTAAACAAAGATTATCTCTAGACATTTAAATTCGTAGTGAACAGAACAAAACGTTAACAATAGCAAAGCTATAACTATATGAATGCAATACGGGGAAAAAATGAATGATCTGCCTTGTCTAGATGGGGAAAAAGAACACGGAAAGGGGGATTGCCTTTCCTTTCCTCAAGCACATGCACCCTTTGAACTTTCAATCTGGGCTCCATATGTTTGACTCTTAAGAGGATTTCCGGCTTAACTTTAATTACATACCGGTTGCATTTATTCGCATGTCTGTATGTTTGTAATCGTGTATGTGTGTGCTTCACACAGACCAATGCAGCAAAAAAAAATTAACTGTATAAATTTTTAAATTGAAAATTGCCATGAATAGTCGTCCTTTGCCATATACACAGTCATTTGGATATACACACTCAAATGCATATGTAGTTGATTATCTGTATCTATGTGTATGTGTGTATATTGGTAACCGGAAATGATAAAGTTCGCATTTCTCGTATTCGGTAATACGGCTATATAAACAAATATTGGTTACACTTTGCTGATTTTGATGGACAACTTCAATTAAAAAATTGAAAGTTTTGCGGCAGAAAAAAACCGGATTGGAACACGAACACACGAACATCTATTTGCATTTGCATATGTATATGGAAATGGATAATTCGAAAAAAGAAAGCAAAAACAAACCGAACGAGAAAAGTTAAAAGTTAAAAAGTATCCACATTAGGGTGGGACCAAAAAGCAAATGAAAATATCTTTTTAAAGCACTTTGTTTTCTGTCTAAGAAAACAAAAACAAATGATCTCTGAACCTGAGTAAATAGTTACAACAAAAACAAATGAAAATAGGTATATCATAAAACTGATTTTAAAGTGATAATGTAAAAGAATATTTTTAAGAAATTGAATAATTCGTAGACTATTCGATTCCTGACTATAAGACCTATTGTTGAACCCTATAAGTCCTATTTTTGAGCCCATATAAGTTAAGGTAAGGGAAAGATGAGCCAGGCAAAGGAATATTATAGGTGGATGGTATAATATAGTATTCGGGGAGAGATATGAAAAAATGAAGTATTAAAATGTGTCGATCGGTTTTTTGAACGCAATATGTGTTTTGATGATGAAAAAGTAAAGCAGATTAAATCTTCTTTTGTTTAATTGAAGATTATTATGATTAAGTGATATTCGCAACACATGTGGCGAATATCACTTTAACATGGTCTCAAAAATTGCATTTTTTCGAAAAAATATTATTTTCTGGCAAAAAATAATAATTATATAAAATAGGCGGAAACAATAATTTTGTTTTCAACTAGCATTACCCGCTGCTTCGCACGCGAAAAAGCCGGTTATTTGTTAATTTTATCCGTCTTTGTTTTTGGATAGTATTTATTTAATTTTCTTTTGGTGGATATAGATAAATCTAAAATAGTAATTTGGAAAGCTCCTATTAGCTAGCACTCACACACAGTCAAAGGAATGTGCTTGTCGATATGCACTATTTTAGCTGAACTACTTCGTATGTATAATTTTTATAATTTTCTACCAAGTTTTGAACAAAATATTACAACCATTTATATCCTCGACCTCATGTCAGTTTATAACTTTTTGCACTTCTTTCCCAAAAAGTACACATTTTGAAAAATCACTATAGGTAACATGTGTTTTTGCTTCCCCTAAAAATATGCACTTTATTTGGTAACACATTTATTCCTTGTTGTCCCGTATCCCCCCTTTTAAGTACAAATTTTGAAATATTCATTTATGTTCCGCGCTTACGTAATTAAATGATTGTACAGCATTTTTATCCCTTTTCGTCCCGCGCACCCCTTAAATGTACAAATTTCGAAAAATAAAACTACTGCGCTTCTATATGGTCAGAGGAATTTACACACTAAATTTCACGATTCTAGCTGTAATACTAAAGTTGGTACCATTTTTATCCCTTTTTGTCCCGCTGGCAACTTAAAAGTACAAATTTCGAGAAATCCATTTATGTTGCAAGTCTACGTTGTCAGAGAAATTTAAACACAAAATTTCACGACTATAGCTGAAATATTTTAGTTGGTACTATTTTTATCCCGCTCATTGTTTATAAGTACAAAATTTGAAAAATTCGTTTAGATTTGCGCTTCTCGTTGTCAGTGGAACTTACACACCACATTTCACGACCATAGCTCCAATACTTTAGTTGGTACTACTTTTATCCCTTGTTGCTCACCCTATAAGAAAATTTCAAAAAATCCATTTAGATTGCGCTTTACACACAGTTTGCACTCCAAATTTCCCGACTATAGCTGCAATTCTTAAATTGGAGCCCTTTTTGTACCGCCTACCCCCTAAAAAGTACAAATTTCGAACAATTCAATTATACTGCGCTTCTACATGGTCAGAGGAATTTATATTCTAGCTGTAATACTTTAGTTGGCACCATTTTTATCCCTTTTTGTCCCGCTCGTCCCATAAATGTACAAATTTCGAAAGATCCATTTATGGACGATTCTAACTACAATAATTTAGTTGGTACAATTTGTATCCCTTTTTGTCTCGCACACCCATAATAAGTACACATTTCGAAAATTTATTTAGATTTGCACTTCTACGTTGTCAGAGGAATTTACATACCAAATTTCACGACTATAGCTGCAATACTTAAATTCGTACAACTTTTATCCCTTTTTCCCGCGCACCCCCTAAAAGTACAAATTTCGAAAAATCCAATTTTACTACGCTTCTATATGGTCAGAGGAATTTACATACAAAATTTCACGATTCTAGCTGTAGTACTTTAGTTGGTTCCATTTTTATTTTTTGTCCCGCTCGCCCCTTAAAAGTAAAAATTTCGAAAAATCCAACTTTACTTCGTTTTTATATGGTTAGAGGAATTTACATGCCAAATTTCACGATTCTAGCTGTAATACTTTAGTTAATACCATTTGTATCCCTTTTTGTCCCGCTTGCCCCTTAAAAGTACAAAATTTCGAAAAATCCAACTTTACTTCGTTTTTATATGGTTAGAGGCATTTACATACCAAATTTCACGATTCTAGCTGTAATACTTTAGTTGGTACCATTTGCATCCCTTTTTCTCCCGCTCGTCCCTTAAAAGTACAAATTTCGAAAAATCCCTTCAAATAGACTTTAGGCCCGTTCGATTGGACTTACTACCTTAGTTTGTGTATGGTATTTACTCAATAAGCAAGAAAGTAGCTTTCTACTCTCTTAGTTGTGCTGCCTGATTTTTCTCGCTGATTCAGTTAAGTACAATCAGTGTTCCCACCTTATCAAGTTTCTAAATTGTAAGCTAGTAAGCCCAATCAGAACAGACACCTTATTTCCTTGGTTACTAATAGACGCTGTTTTTTTACGCTAGATTACTAGCTATTAAAAATAAAACAAAATATATATTTTTTATTTTTTTGTGGGGTTTTAATGACAGCAAAAAATATTTTTTTGAGAAAAAAATCTAATTTTTTGGAGACTATTCTTACCCACTGAAAGGTAACTTTGACGAAGATCGGAATTTTCGTAAAAATTAAAAAAAATATATATTCATAAAAATTTCTTTGTGTTGATTTTATGCCTTATATTAAAATATTTTTTATATATTTTATATTTCTCTTGGAAATTGCTATCGTATGTCCTGAAGGATTAAGATTTCAAAGGTCATTTTTTCAACTTTTTTGTTTCAATGTCCAAAACCACAAAATTAGATTTAAATTGCCTAAAGTGGTCTCTTCCCTTTGGTACCAATATCGAGTTTCTGGAACTAGCAGAAAATTGTTGTGGGTGATTTTTTAAGAGCTTGATAACTTTTTTTTAAAAAAAAACGCATAAAATTTGCAAAATCTCATCGGTTCTTTATTTGAAACGTTAGATTGGTCCATGACATTTACTTTTTGAAGATAATTTCATTTAAATGTTGACCGCGGCTGCGTCTTAGGTGGTCCATTCGGAAAGTCCAATTTTGGGCAACTTTTTCGAGCATTTCGGCCGGAATAGCCCGAATTTCTTCGGAAATGTTGTCTTCCAAAGCTGGAATAGTTGCTGGCTTATTTCTGTAGACTTTAGACTTGACGTAGCCCCACAAAAAATAGTCTAAAGGCGTCAAATCGCATGATCTTGGTGGCCAACTTACCGGTCCATTTCTTGAGATGAATTGTTCTCCGAAGTTTTCCCTCAAAATGGCCATAGAATCGCGAGCTGTGTGGCATGTAGCGCCATCTTGTTGAAACCACATGTCAACCAAGTTCAGTTCTTCCATTTTGGGCAAAAAAAAGTTGGATATCATCTCACGGTAGCGCTCACCATTCACAGTTACGTTACGATTCGCATCATCTTTGAAGAAGTACGGTCCAATGATGCCACCAGCCCATAAACCGCACCAAACTGTGACTTTTTCTGGATGCATTGGTAGCTCTTGCAATGCTTCTGGCTGATATTCACTCCAAAATCGACAATTCTGCCTATTTACGTACCCATTGAGCCAAAAATGAGCTTCGTCGCTGAACACAATTTCTTTCTTTCTGAACTTTCTTAACAGAGCACGCATTTTGATAATAAAATTCAATGATTTGCAAGCGTTGCTAGTTAGTAAGTCTATTCATGATGAAATGTCAAAGCATACTGAGCATCTTTCTCTTTGACACCATGTCTGAAATGCCACGTGATCTGTCAAATACTAATGCATGAAAATCCTAACCTCAAAAAAATCACTCTTTACATATTCTTCAAAAATGTCAAGTAATTTTAAACGCAAACTCGACCAGAAAATTAAAAACTGAGTACTCAGTTTTGCTATGTTTGATCTCTAGTTTAAGACATTTTCATAAACCAATAATAGTGTCGCACGGTGATAATTGGAATTTCAGTGAAAAATAAAAAAAAAAATGTTCATAAATTTTTATGTTAATTGTGTGTAGGTGTGTTTGTCCGGCTTGAGGTCATGTAATTTAAAAAACAACGATGTTGTGTTTTTATTAATTTTTTTATTTAAAAATTCCCAATATTTCGATTGACTTCGTCAATCATCTTCAGGAGTGTCATTTTATGAATATAAAGTATAAACGACAGTAACTTGTCCGCACAACCAGTCTTTGTCAAAATTTTATGTTAATTTTATGGATCAATAATATTTTGATATAGACTACCAAAAATCGTCCACCGATTTACAACGCATCCAGCAGTCCTTGGTTTTATTTTTTGGAAAAATTTTCAAATACTTATTTTATGTATACCTTGACGAAAATGCCTCAGTAAAATGTTCTGTCCAAATTTCAAAAATATTCTTGCAATTAAAGCAAAATCTATTTTATGACAAATGATATTGTTCACTACACCCTAACATCCCTACCCACGTGATCCTTGAAAGTTTATATTTAATTCAACATATCCTATTTAAGGTATTTCACCCAAGACACAGCCACAGCCATAACTGGCTGGCTGGCTGCCATTAACAAACGGAATTTGGAAAATAACGTCACATTTCAACATTCAAACCGCAAATGCAAAACCATCATTCACTCAGCTTTTGCTCACCTATCCTGGTCCATCGTCGTCTCCAACCAACCTTCATCAACCCACCACAACATATGAGCATTCCTAATTTCCTCTATTTGGAGTTGAGTACGACGTGTAGCTGTCTGTGCTCTGTGCGCTCAAACCCAAAATTATTAGGAACATCCTCCGTGTGCTGAGCACGAGCTGGTGGCGGTTCACCAGACAACACGATGCCACAATTTATGTATGTTTTCACAACGAAAAAAAAAAACTTGGATATTATGAAAATTGAATAATAATATTTCCCGCCACAATGCTAGTGTTCCCTCGAAGGGCAACTTTTTGCGGCAGCTGAAAGTCTGGGCGAAAAATATATTTTTGGATTTTTCTCCAAGATTATGAATATGTTATTCAAGTCACAATTTTCACATAGAAATTGGTCAGAATGCAAAAAAGTTTTCGTTGGCCAATAATGGAATACATAATGCGAAACAGTTTAGTCGGCCTAAATGAATGGCCTGGACTTGATTTTACAGAGAAGGCACGAGAAATTTGGTTTAACGCAAGGCCCCAGGCAAATTTGGTAGACATACTACTAACCACCAAAATTTTATTGGGAGTTAAATTCGGACTGGTCGATTCATGAATATACAACTATATATATATATAAGAGTTGCGTTACTGACTGACTTGATCAGCGCCCAGGCCATACGGCTGAAGCCAGTATCATGAAATTCAGCGTTTTTCCCAAATAAGACGGAGACGCTGACTAAGAAAGTGTTTTACGAAATTCGTACTTTAAGTACTTTAATGGGACAATAAGGGATAAACATCGAACCTTCGTCCTGACTAAACGGCAGCAGCTAGATTGTTCAACAAATAGGGATTTTTCCATATTTGTACTTTTAAGGAAGGAAAAAGACAAAAAATTGGTACCTTAATTTAAATTTTGCATTTATATTCGTGAAAATCGGTATCTATATTTCTCTGACAACGTAGACTTGCAACATAAATGGATTCTTCAAAATTTGTACTTATAAGGGGTGAGCGGGACAAAAATGGTACCAACTAAAGTAGTACAGCTAGAAACGTGAAATTTGGTATGTAAATTCCTCTGAATATGTATAAGAGCATTAAAATTGGATTTTTCAAAATTTGTACTTTTAAGGGTTGCGAGGGACAAAAAGGGATAAAAATGGTACCAACTAAAGTAGTACAGCTAAAAACGTGAAATTTGGTATGTCAATTCCTCTGAATATGTATAAGAGCATTAAAATTGGATTTTTCAAAATTTGTATTTTTAAGGGTTGCGAGGGATAAAAATGGTACCAACTAAAGTAGTACAGCTAGAAACGTGAAATTTGGTACGTAAATTCCTCTGACTATGTATAAGAGCATTAAAATTGGATTTTTCAAAATTTGTACTTTTTAGGGTTGCGAGGGACAAAAAGGGATAAAAATTGTACTAGTTTAAGTATTGCGGCTATAGTCGCAAAATTTGGCGTGTAAATTTCTTTGACAACGTAGAAGCGCAATCTAAATGGATTTTTTCGAAATTTGTACTTATAAGGGGTGAGCGGGACAAAAAGGGATAAAAATGGTACCAACTAAAGTATTGCAGCTATAGTCGTGAAATTTGGTGTGTAAGTTCCTCTGACAACATAGACTTGCATCATAAATGGATTTATCGAAATTTCGAATTTTATACTTTTAAGGGGTGAGCGGGCAAGTATAGCGGCTAGAATCGTGAAGAATTTTACTTTTAAGGGATGTTGGACGAAAAAGGATAAACGCTGTACCAAATAAATTATCAACCTAGATTTTAAAAATGCATACTTTTTGGGGAGAAGCGAGAACACATGTTACCTATAGTGATTTTTCAAAATGTGTACTTTATGGGTATGAGACACAAAAAATGATGAAATGGCCGGCTGAATTTAGAAACATGAGATCAAGAATGTAGAGGGATCTGCGGGTGTAGGGGAGTTCAGCGTATGTGAGCTAACTAAAAGAAGGATTCAAAATTACTATTTAAGATTTTAAAATTTTTCCGCGTGAGAAGCGGGCACTGCTAGTGTGTATGTGCCAGTTAGATGATAGTGGTCTAAGTCACACTTTATCCGTTCTGAGATATGCAATTGTTTATGTTCGAGTCAATTGAAAACAAATTTTCCACTTAAGCATACGATTTTTTTCTTAGAATGTCCTAATAATATATCGGATTTTTATAAAAAATCGACAACGTTGGTATCTCTAATGGAACCACTACTTTCAGAGGAAGTACTGACTTAGACCACTTTCATTCTTCTCAAAGTTAAAAAAATTGAACACACAATATTTTTAATTTTTTTTCGCCAAAGTTATATTTCCTTACCAAAAATTAAAGAAAACGAAAATAATTTATTTCAAAAAAAAAAAAAAAAATCTATAAAATATATTAAATATTTACAGGTTGTTCGTCTAGAAACTTTATATTAAAATTATTTTTTACTTTTCAAATAATTTCATTTTATATATTACTAAAATTATCTGAATCACCTAAAATGGACGTTATAAACAAAAAAATGCTTATTTGCATCGCCACACATCAATATTACTGGATATAGTGTCACTTAGACCACTTTCAAACTAACACTAAAGACAATGTTGGTGTGCATAAAATGAGAAATGTCATTGTAAGGGTACATTTTTATAAATGTCAAAAATAAAACTTCTTCAATTACAGATCTGATCAAACTAAAGAGAAAAATTGGGATATCTCTTTTTTATTTTTGACTCAGACCACTATCATTCTAACTGGCACATATATGAAATAGAGAAAGTCTGATCGTTCATGGTGTTACAACTGAAATGGCACTCCTGTGGTGGAGGGTATAAAAATGCGAATATACAGACTTCTATTGCCGAACAGACATAACAATCATTTCTGCTCCTCCCAAATATTTATTATTTATAAATTACACTGTGGATCAAAATTAAACTTTCAAAAGTCAAAAATTTGAAATTGATTTTACTAAATAAATTACTCAGGTTTTATTTGAAGAGTATAGTGAAAATATACGTAGTGAAATTTACTATAGTGAAATTTGACGTATTTTTTCATTCAAAGCACCATAGCATAGCTCCAAGTCGGAAAAAGTGCGAAATTGACATTAAAGAGAATTTTAAGGTTTGATTTATTTCTCGCATCCAAGTTGAGTTTTTGGTGTTGGCATATTCAGAGACTTATAATAGAATGTGATGAACGATATTTTTCTGGAACATTTTGACCCGTTAAACCCCTGTTTTAGGGGAGTTTTTACCCCTTTGCTCAAAAGAAACCAGAAAGACCCCTTTATTGAAGAGCTAGATGGTACAAATGTTCTACAAAAATGTTCCTCATAGTGTTTTAAGTAATATTGCTGAACACATCCTATACTTAAAATACAAGGACCTATGTCGACTTAAAAGGGGGAATATTGATCCCCCTCTAATTCTTTCAGAATCCCTCTCTCTTTCAGAATCCTTTGCCAGAACCTTGCTGTCCTTTTTTCTGTTGCACAGTGTTACTGAGGCACTCCTTACAGGAGCGACATGAATTTATTTATATTTATTAATTATATTAATAGAATTGTCGTTATTAAAATTGAAATTTCATTTCATTTGTGTGTGTGTTCAATTCCCATAATTACGTATCATTAACAAATTGCCTGAATTATTATTTATTCGCTGTTTTGTTTGCTATTGTTAATGATTCGAGAGCGTAAAAATTGCAAAAGGGAAACATTGTATTGTAAAGTAAACACTTTAATTAATGGCCATACTGTTGGTGCTCTGCCTTGTCTGTCTGATAATAATATTTAATTGTTTTATGAAAAAAGTGCGATAAATCACAATGTTATTAACAAAAATAATGCCTCCCTCTCGAGCTGTGGCCGCAGTTAATCGCACTCCAATGGCTTGATAATATGAATGCAATTGTAAATAAAAAAAAAAATAAACATTAAATTTAAAAAAATGGTGACTTCTAAATGAAAAATATTGGAATTTATGTTTGTGATAATAAAACAATGGATGGCAATAATATTTGGCAAGACAACAGACGAGTACAGGCCAATTGCAGGCAATCTGAAATTTATGGCATACCAAGTATTGGTCTCGCTCGCACAGTGGTTGAACTGAAAAAACAAATGTCTGAACGAAATATTACCCTGTATTAATTATATGTGTGATTAAGACACAGATGTTAATCAAATCAGTGATGACATGCCAGACGAAGAAAAAATGCTGCAATTATTTATTGTATGGAAATTTTTTATATTTGAAACAAGCATTTTATATAAAAAATAATTGAATACCAATAAATAAAAATGCTAACTTCTGAACTAAATATATTTTAACGTAAGTATATGTATAGGGTGGGTCATTTAAAATTTTAAATTAGAATCGGTGATTATCTATTTTTTTAATTTCTGGATTTATTGGAAAGGTTGAACTTTGTCATTTAATAATGGAACACCCTATCATTTATATGAATACCACGACTGGCTCGGCAGTACCTCATCCGATCCACCCAATTTTTCAGTACAGCCCAAAAGTGACTCGTTGTGGATGCATTGGCTTCTCAATAGTCACGTGTGGGTTCTCTGAACCCCATTTCGTTCGAGCATAAACTAACATAAACTTGATAATAAATATGAATGTTAGTCTACCTTTCAAAGTCAAAGTAATCGGTAGTTCAAATATAAAATGATTTTCTCGAAAAAAGGGTCAAATTGACCCATAAAGAGAGAAGTTAGAGGGCTATGATCTTCAACAAAAATAATCCTCATAAAATTCCACAATATGTTTCTGGCAATAAGAATTCTCTCAGACATTAACTTACAACACCTTTCTCGCTTAGTATAATGCTCCCTTCGACCAAAAAATGAAAACTTTGGCCCACTGTAAAAGGAAACTCAGACCAGCTGGACTATATTTTTACTCTGTAAAAATGGTCTACTCACATACCCTTTCTGAATTATGTTCCAATCAAATAGTTTTAATTTGTTGGACAGTGTTGTTAGTCAGGGTGCACATGCGTAACTATCAAAAATCATTTTCTGATTGATTACACTATGCAACAAACATTATTTTTTTTGATATTTTGTCTTTAATTTTTTACTAAAATTCCAATTCTCGTCGAAGATACATTTAATACTTGTTAAATTGCAAAGAAGAAAGTATTATTTTTTTTTAATTTATATTTCACCACTTTTTTAATTATTCTCAAGTGTAGCGGATATTGTTTTCTTATCTACAATGTTTTGATTAAAAAATATGATTGCATACCAGACACAAAAATCAGTCACTTCTCAAGCCATGACTCAAAAAATTTTTATAACTTCCAACGCATTTAATGTGTCGTTATCAATTCAATGTCTATTCATACTGTAGACATACAGATTGTGCATATTCAAATCTGCATTCTTTATATTTAAGTGTTTTTATACCCTCACTCTACAGAGTAGGAGGGTATATATCATTTGACGCATTGAAGGAGTGACTTAAAACCCTAAGTAAATATGTTTGAACCAAATCCGTTTCACGACTGGCTGGCTGGTGTACACGATAACTCTCGAAACGAGTTAAGGAGTCAATTCAAACTTTGCACATGGTAATATTTTTCCCAAACTTAGTTTAAGTTCGAAGATGGGCGAAATTGCCACGCCCCTTCTGGTACCTCCCACACAAAAGACCCTTATTCCTATGTCGTATTAAAACTAATGTAACTTCCACACGGATCTTCGGAATCAGCTGTATTTTGGTATTAGACAATGTTTTTATAATCACTTTAAATGTACTAAATATGGCGGGTTTTGCCACGCCCCTTCCAGTACCTCCCACACAAATCACCCTAAACTATGTAGGTCAAATTAAAGCTGTTATAACATCTAGACGGATGATCGGAATACTGTGAAATTTAATATTTGATTTTTTAAATACCATAAATATTGGTAGAATGTTGGTTGTATTTCCATTCTATTTTAATTTCAAAAGTACAAATTTATAATTACTGCAAAATAACCTAGGATTCAACCAATTTTTGCCATAAAAGTAAAAAGTACGAATTTGGAAAAATCTTTTAGTTTTGCGTGTCTTAGCAGTCAGGGGAATGTATACACCGAATTCCATGATTCTAGCTGTAGCCATTTGGTTGGTACCATTTTTATCCCTTTCTAAAATCTCTTTATTGTACATGTCTACGCAATTAGAGGGATGCGCACACCGAATTTCATCATTATAGCTGTAGTCGTTTAGTTGGTACTATTTTTATCCCTCTCTTGAAAGTACAAATTTGGAAAACATCTTTTAGTTTTCGTGTCTACGCAGTCAGAGGAATGTATACTCCGAATTTTATGACTCTAACTGTGGTCGTTTGGTTGGTACTATTTTTATCCCCTTTCTCCATTTTAACCCCAAAAAGTACGAATTTCGAAAAATCCCTATATTTTACGTGTCTACGTAATCAGAAGACTTTATACACCGAATTTCATTATTCTAGCTGCAGCCGTTTGGTTGGTACCATTTTTATCCCTCTATTCCCATTTTACCCCTTAAAAGTACGAATTTGGAAAAAATAATTTCATATTATGTATCTCAATTAGAGGAACGTACACAAAATAATTTCGTGTTTCTAAATGGTGATTTTTTAGCTATTATCTTTTTGGCAACACTGGTTTAAACAGCTGACGCACGTTTCGTGTTTTGTTTCACTGTCAAACATCTTCAGTTTGGTCTATAACTTAATCATGAATCGTCTTACAAACGAACAACGCTGGCAAATTATTGAATTTTATTATCAAAATGCGTGCTCTGTTAAGAAAGTTCATCGTGCGCTTCTTCCATTTAGTCAGTCAGTTTAATCGACCCGCTGAAGCGGCTATTCGGGCTATTGTGACTAAATTTCGCACCAAATTTACTTTGTTGGACATTAAACCGCCAACACGCTTACGTAGAGTGCGAACTGAAGAAAATATCGCAGCTGTATCGGCCAGTGTTAATGATGACCATCAATTATCGATTCGTCGACGTTCGCAGCAATTGGGCCTCTGTTACTCAAAAACGTGGAAATGCCAAAATTGGACTAAGCGGATGGACTATTTGAGGCACAGTCAAGGTCAACATTTGCATGAAATAATCTTCAAACATTAAATTATATGGACCGTACTATCGATTCAAATAAAGATTTCATGCATTTTTCTGAATTTTATGTGTTTTTTTTTTTGAAAAACTTTCCTAAAGCTTTTAAAAAATCACCCGTTAATAAGTAATTTTGTTATTTAAGCGGGAAGATCATTATTTACAACTTCGGTGTCAATGGTGACCCCCACTGAAATTTCCCGGCAAATTTGTTCGTAGAACATTTTAATCCTTAAATCACCTTTTTGAAATATTTTTTTTTTGATTTCCTCGAAAAAATAGTCAAATTGACCCATAAGGAGGAGAGTTAGAGGGTTATTCCACAAAAATGATCCCCATAAAATTCCACTATATAGTTGTGACAACAAGAATTCGCTCAGACATTAACTTACAACACTTTTTTCGCTTAGTATAATGCTCCCTTCGACCAAAAAATGAAAACTTTGAACGGCGATAAAAAGAAACTCAGACCAGCTGGACTATAAGTTTATTCTACAAAAATGATCTACTCAACAAGCCCTTTGAGAATTATAGGGTCGCTACTCTGTTCCAAAAATGCTGTTGGACAGTTTTTATTAATAATGCCGGCCATTTTAATAAAAAAAAATTCCCAATTTTGGAACACATTTTCCCCACTTTGGGAATTCGGATTTTATGAAAAATAAAAATGGAAAATCTAGAAAAAAAATGGAAAAAGTGAAAATCGGTTAACAACCAACTACGTAACAGGCTTATAAGAGCACAAAGGTACGAAAACACGTTTTGTTATCCGTAACTCAAGATTTTTGGGGTATCTGGGTAATTTCAAATACAGATTATTTTTCTACTCGACAATACCTACCAGAAAAATAATAACACTTCGTAGAGTTCATTATTTTTTGTAGCACAGAGTAATTAATGCACTCAAGACAGGAAAACGTCTGTCTTTCGAAAAGACTTTATAAATTCATAGGTTTCCCTTGCAGGGCAACTATTAAAACAATTTGTTAGTTTTAGAACTAAAAACTTCTTTTCAATGCCATTCAATTTCCAATGTGTTAATTATCCATAGGTAAATGGTGGCATGAGTATAGCAAAAAATCTAGAATAATTTATCATCTCGCAGAGGAAATGCACAATTACAAGTACCTACCTAGCCACCACCTACCTAAGCAACACCATCAAAAGCAGCAGCAGCGACAGCAATCGTAAGTGAATAGACAAACTAATTGTCCATTAAAAGAGAACTGCACTGTATGTACTGTGTGCCATGGGTATGGATATGGCCGAAGGAAAGCTAGAAAAAGTGGAAATGTGTCCGGCCATAGTACACTTAGACGAAACGAAAAAATAAGAACAAAAGTGCACAAAGCACAGAAAACAGAGAGGGAGGAAGAGAAGAGAGGAGGAAAAACTTTGTTTGTCTTTCTTGTGTTCCCGCAATGAATGGAACGAAATTGTAGTTATAAAGTACCGATATCAGCAAAAATTTGTTTTAAAAAATCACAATCAATTAAAATCAAAGCGGAAACGGAAACGTACAGTGGTGTCTGTATGCCAGCACTGTACGAGTGGTGGGGCAAAGAGCTGCTGAGAGCACATATACACCTATATGTGTGACACTCACACATACACCAAAGGGTCGCAAAGGACACAACAATTGCTGGTTGGCTGTAAATGCAAATGCATAATTGCAGCCCCAAGCAATTACTTTCTCTTTCTCTCTATCTCGCTCTCTCCGCTTTTGTGGCCATTGCAAATTGAATTATAATTACGAATATTTAATAAACAATGACATACTAATATATGCCAAATACCGAAGTGAGTGCGTGCGTGTAAACCTTTTAAATATGAAATTGAAATTTTGAAATACTTAATTAAAGAAATATCCAGCCTTGCATACTCCCAACCACCCACTCGTATTTGATATTTATCCACCTTAAGTTTTGCTTCGCTTTGCAAGATGCACTTTGTGCTGTGCAACATTTCATAAAGTTTTAATCCTTTTATAAACATTGCACAACACACAGACGCACACACACACACACACATATACATCTATGGTCGGAGGATATGCGTTATACTTTGTGCTCGCATAAATGTATTTGTGGCAGAAATTTACAGAATATCAAAGTGCCGATGGGATTTTCACAAATTAAATTGCTCCGAGTTTAATTTAAATTTCATATGAATTAAGTTGTAGGGGATTATAAACGAGCAGAAGACGACTAAGGATGCCTTTTTTAAATTTATGGCATTATGAGAAGACGACGAGAATGTTTTAAATGCTTCAAATAGAATTTGCATTGTGTAGAGGCAGATAGATAAACTTTGTAATAATTTAGGATTATAGGAACAGGAACAATGGGTGAAATCACTATATCGGAAAATAAGTTGTCACTGTATTGTTCAGTGGAACAAAACATGTCCACCTGAGGTAGATATGTAAAGATTATGATCTACACTGAAGTGAAGTAAAAATTCCTGGGAAGTGATACAATTTTTCTTATAGCGTTGTCGAGTAAAAAAGAAATATTTGTGAAATTTCCCGAACACTTGAGATATGGACAAAAACGGTTTAGCATATCTTTGCGCTTTTATTATTCTGTGACTTAGTTGATTACACTATGCGACAAAAAAGAAAAAAATCAACACTAAAATTTGTTTATGGATAATTGTTTTTAGAAAATATAAAAAGTCAAATTGGGAGCGAAATTTGTATGGGAGATATATATAAATCTGAACCGATCTGACTCATTTTCACCATGGGTGTTTCAACTTGAAACATAAGATATTTTGCCAAATTTGAAGAACATCTGATAAAATATGTGGTTTCTAGAGCAGAAAAAGTCGAATCGGGAGCGAAATTTGAACTGGAGCTATATATAAATCTGAACCGATCTGGCCCATTTTTACCACAGGTGTTTCTAGTTGAACTATAAGCTGTTTTACCAAATTTGAAGAACATCTGATAAAATATGTGGTTTCTAGAGCAGAAAAAGTCGAATCGGGAGCGAAATTTGAACTGGAGCTATATATAAATCTGAACCGATCTGGCCCATTTTTACCACAGGTATTTCTAGTTGAACTATAAGCTGTTTTGCCAATTTTGAAGAAAATCTGTTAAAATATGTGGTATCTAGAGTGAAAAGAGTCAAATCGGGAGTGAAATTCGTATGGGGGCTATATCTAAATCTGAACCGATTTTCTTCAAATTAAATAGCGTTCGTTCTTATCCCGAAAAACTTAGTTGTGCAAAGTTTCATTTGGTTCTGTGTACAATTGCGACCTGTATCGTGATTACAAGAATAGATGGACAGACAGACAGACAGACAGACGGACGGACATCGTTAAATCGATTCAAAAAGTGATTCTAAGTCGATCGGTATAATTAACAATGGGTCTATCTCTCTTCCTTTTGGGTGTTACAAACAAATGCACAAAGACATAATACTCTCGTGGAGTGTATAATAAAACAAAATACTTGTTTCCGACTTTTTTCTATATTTTTATGATTTTTTCGTGCCAACAAAAATAGATTTTTCAAAAACATATTTTTTTTTTCAAATTTCTGAAGACTTTGTTAACCAACTGTTTCTATTTGTATAATGTAATTCGCAAATATTTGTAGCCTTTATTTTAACATATAACCTGATGTTATCGGACTTCTATTTCCAAAATTTGCAGATCTACCACAAATTCCCAATGTTCCCCACGTGTTCCAAAAATTAATAACAAGAATTGTGTTTTTAAAATTATAGTTTTAATGGACACTTCGATAACTCAGTCATTAGCGACGAATTGAAAACTTGTGTACTTTATTACTTGGTGCGGTGGTTTCATTCGTTTGTGAGAATCATTTACTGAAAGAGGCCGGGTATGTTGTTGAAAAGTCGCTGTGAAGCCACCCGAGGAATCCTTTTAGAGGGTGGAATTCATGATAATGGTAGTGTGCAGCCAAGTACTAAATATCACCATGCCGTATGTAAATAAATTTTCATTCTATAAAATATAGATGCAAACTGCTCTTGAGCCTGGCTAAAATCCCAGTACAAATCAAAGTGGAAATATTTCAAAACTAACATTATTAATAACCGTTTTCCTTCTGGATCTATTTCTCCGATTTTCCATTCCAATATAGTGTACATACATATATGGACAATCACCTAGTTCATTTCGTTCCCAAACTAGAGTGATTTCAACAGAAAGACGGACATGGCTAGGTCGTCTTAGAATTTTCGGCAGAACCCTGAATATACTGAAACCCTGAATATACTAGAAATTGAGATTACCAGCTAATTTGGTGTTCTAGTGTATTTCAAATTGTAAAAATTTCAAATATAATTTTTTTTATCTCTAAAATATATCTTCCAAAAATTGCCTACCTAAATGTTCAAAAGTCATTACCCTGGATGTAGATAAACTTCATATACACATGCTACATTATACATTCGTCTCATAGATGTCGCTGATGAACAATAGTATTTTCTAATTAAGACTTTGTTTACTGTAGTTTTTACCTGTCAATTTAATAAAAATTGTTCCGCAACAAAATTTTTCCATATTATTTGAATTACACTGTCCAACAAATTAAGACTTTTAGATTGGAACAAAATAGCGACCCTATAATTTTAAAAGGGCATGTGAGTTGACCTTTTTTGAAGAATAAACTTGTAGTCCAGCTGGTCTGAGTTTCTTACTACAGTGGGTTAGTGGGTTTTCATTTTTTTGGTCGAAGGGAACATTATTCGAAATGACAAAAATGGTGTAAGTTAATACCTGAAAGAATTCTTATTGTCAGAATTATATAGTGGGATTTTATGAGGATCATTTTTGTGAAAAATAAATATTGGCTGTAAAGTCATAAATTGTGAAAAGCGACTTTACAAAAGCCAGCATAACTTTCTACTTTAGAGATTACCACAATATTCTTTTTGGTATATGATTGCTGACTAAATAGGGAATACTTGCGATAGAATTGTTTCAGACACAGCAAATTTTTGATTTGCAGCTTTTTTGCAACTGACTACATATATGCGACAAGCGCCATTATTTCTTATTACATATGCAAAGAATCTGCCGGATAAATTGCATAGATAGCGAGAAAATTACAAAACATAAAAGTCATACATACAAATCATTTTAACCAGATCTTCCGCGAAAATGAAAATTTTGCAAACATGTCCAATTTGCATTTTTCGTTAATGGTGCTCTACTAAATTACCCACATTTTTTGTCGAAAAATATCAATATTCCAATAAACATGGACTAATTTTAATCCTAGTAATTTATTCGTATAATGTGGCATGTACTTTTGCTATTTAATCGTAAAGAGCTTTATTTAAGACTTTGGCGTTTTTGATGACCCCCACTGAAATTTTCCGCATATTTTTTCGTATAACATTTTATTACTTAAATGTCCTTTTTGAAATGGCTTTTTTGTTTTCATCGAAAAAGGGTAAAAATGACCCATAAAGAGAGGAGCTAGAGGGTTAAGATCTTCCACAAAAATGATCCTTAAAAATTTTCACAATATAGTTCTGACAATAAGAGTTTCCTCAGATATTAACTTAAAGCATTTTTTCACTGCTTTTCACAACCGTGCGACCAAAAAATGAAAATTTTGACTGATTTAATGCATACCAAAAACTCCATAAGAATTCCATCGCTATCAGTGAAATTAAAAGTTTAAAATAATCGTTTTTGATTAAAAACCCTTGTCTCAATTTTTTTGGCCATAGTTTATTTTTTGTCCACTTTAGTTAAATCACAACTATTCCCAAACATCTTATGGCCAGTATGCGATCACCATTTCAACTTAAATATGCGTTCCAAAAGTAAATAATACAACATCAGAAAACCAAATGCTTTGGGGTTTCAACACTGAAATTCTCCAAATTCAGCCAAATGATGGATTGTTTTACACAGAGAGCAGAAGATGAAAAAAAAAACAAGAAAACTTTAAATATAAAATTATGTACCCATATCACTATAGTATGCAAATAAGGCAGCGATGGTCCCATATCAAGTGTCAAATATTTAATAACTACCTACACATGTCTGCCGGCCCTCACCCAACCCAATGTGCGTTGTGTATTGGTTAAAGTGTAAAAAAATAATCGACCGCCTTTAATGATTGCTAACAGACATATTTTGCATACAAAAAAGAACTAAGTTAATCAATCAACTTATCTACAGAAATGAAATGAGAAAAACATAGACTAGGCTGGATGGTTGGAGTTTGTAATTTCCTTTTTAATTAGAAATTATTGAAGAGCCCTACACATAGAATGTACATTCAGCAAATTGCGATTGCAAAGTACTGACATATTTCCATGCTAAGAAGTGAACAGTGGGTTATCGGTTTAACGAACAAACGTATTCGTTACAATGCAAACCACGCATAATAATTAATGTTTTCTTCAAGGTCTTGTCAAAATGTTGAAATATGAGATTATTAAAGAGCACACAAATATTTAAAATATTTTTAAAAATATTCATTTAATCGAATCGATCGAAACATTACAAAAAGTCATTAAAGAATTGGTTTACTTTATCCAAAACGTAGATTATTTGTCATTACTAACTTTCACAAGTCTTCAAAATCTACCACATAATAACCTAACCCAATGTGAAGCTTTTGCTGATTTGTTAGCACAAAACTATACGTTTAAGGAATTTTCAGCGAACAATCCTGTAATTATATCGAGACACAGCTGTGTTAAAGTCGCAATAACTTTTACTTCGCTGAGTATTCGTTCCTTCGGCAACCCCCCCTCCCACCATTTGCATAATACTTCGATGCCTTCGTTGGCGGAATATATTAACAGCCACTGCTAAGAATGATGGTGAAAATATTCAATGGCTCTTGAACACACCACGCACTGCACAGTGGATGGTGAATGATAAAATGTTGTAATTTTGATTTCTTATAATTCTCAATTCTCTTAGTATCACTTCGGTATTGATTTGGCCAAGACTGTTTGTATACCTGTCCGAATGAAATTGGCACCTAACTTCAGTTTCTAGCAGTGGAAAATCATGTTGAAATTGGTGTTTATACCAATTTAGGTAAAATATTTTTGTGTGCCTTAATAATGATTCGTAAAATCTACAAAAAAAAATAATTTTAAAGTTATTTTTTCGATTTAATTTTAAATATTAATTTTATTCCAATTTTCGTTGAAAGTGCGAAATGACGTTAGCTAATGTTCGTTTTTTGGAATGCGTTTGCGAATGAAAACGCAAATGTGTTTTTTATGAAAGTTCAAAATCTTGTTCTTCTGAAAACCCGAAATTTATTTTCCGCGAAACGGGATCTATTATCTTGCAATTGAAGGATTATGTTTTCGTTTTGTTTATGTTTATGTTAAGAAACTAATAGAATTCAAAGTCATATGCTGAAATAATAGAAAATGCATTAAATGTTTTTTAATTTTTTGGACTTCGTGCACAAAACTGAAAATAAAATCTAAACCAAACTATGTC
This sequence comes from Polietes domitor, assembly GCA_947397865.1. Lineage (NCBI taxonomy): Eukaryota > Metazoa > Arthropoda > Insecta > Diptera > Muscidae > Polietes > Polietes domitor. The sequence continues at coordinate 8,112,415 of OX377622.1, read as the reverse complement.
TGTTGTTCGAAGTATCATTATAAGTTTGTTTTTGTAAGAATAAGCAATTATTGAGTTAATTCGAGATTTTTGAAGAGTGCCCTGAGGCACTCTTGCGGGTTAGAGGGTTAATCTTTAACAGTCAGATATTTTCAATCAACCTTAGGGAAAAACAGTTTCTTCAGGGCCGATTTCGACAACTTCATGATTTCAGACAAAGCCGTTTGGTTGGAACCATTTATTAGTCATTCCATGTCAAACAGTATGATTTTTGACCACGGTAGCTTCGATTGTTTTGAAAGTTTGTGTATTCTTCTCATAAAAATATTGTATACGTATTATAGGAAACAAAAATATAGAATTTATTCACGAATTATGACCAATTTAACAGAGAACAAGTAAGAAGGCGTTAAATTCGGCCGGGCCGAATCTTATATACTCTCCACCACGGAGTGCATTCCACAGTATTACCTTAAATGATGTCAACTTTACATAGAAGTACAGTACCATATTACGAAAATTATTTCAAACTATAAGGCATACTTATGCGCACTGTTTAAAATCTACTACTATATATAAATACAATGCTGAAATTGTGAAAGTGAACATGCCTAAATATTAGGCGATTGTCAGTCACCATTAGGGAGAAGCATTTTCAGATACAGACAAAGTGACTGTATTATTTTGATAAGAAAAGTACAAATTTTAAAGATATCCCCATTCGCCCCATTCTCCGCCCAAATGTACAAATTTCGAAAAAAAAACCTTTTTGTTTCGAGTCTTCATAGTCAGAACACAGAATACACACCGAATTTCATGATATCAACTTCAGCGGTTTGGAAGTTCCCATTTTTAGCCCTCTATTTCAATTATATTCCTTAAAAGTACGAATTTCGAAAAATCTCTCTATTTTACGTGTCTAAAACCGAATTTCATGATTCTAGCTGTTGTCGTATCATTGGTACCATGTTTCACCCTATTTTTGTCCCATTTCGGCCGCTAAAACTTTTATTTTCTTTGTGGTGCTTCCAAGCTACAAGAGAAATGTCCGCAACAAATTTCAAATGTATGAAAATCAGAAATTTAATTAATAAACCAAGGCTACCAATATTTTTATACTATGTATATAAAGAGTGATTTTTTTGAGGTTAGGATTTTCATGCATTAGTATTTGACAGATCACGTGGGATTTCAGACATGGTGTCAAAGAGAAAGATGCTCAGTATGCTTTGACATTTCATCATGAATCGTCTTACAAACGAACAACGCTTGCAAATTATTGAATTTTATTATCAAAATGCGTGCTCTGTTAAGAAAGTTCATTGCGCGCTTCCATTTTATGGTCAGTTTAATCGACCCACTGAAGCGGCTATTCGGGCTATTGTGACTAAATTTCGCACCAAATTTACATTGTTGGACATTAAACCACCAACACGCTTACGTAGAGTGCGAACTGAAGAAAATATCGCAGCTGTATCGGCCAGTGTTAATGATGACCACCAATTTTCGATTCGTCGCCGTTCGCACCAATTGGGTCTCTGTTACTCAAAAACGTGGAAATGCCAAAATTGGACTAAGCGGATGGACCACCTAAGACGCAGCCGCGGTCAACATTTAAATGAAATTATCTTCAAAAAGTAAATGTCATGGACCAATCTAACGTTTCAAATAAAGAACCGATGAGATTTTGCAAATTTTATGCGTTTTTTAAAAAAAAAAGTTATCAAGCTCTTAAAAAATCACCCTTTATAAAGCAAATAATACTTCAATTCATAAAGTAAATATAAGGCAGCAATCATAAATACCCTAAATATTGGGGGACAGAGAGTGTATTTTCAGCTACAGTCGTTTGGTTGGTTGTATTTCCATCCTATTTTAATTTCAAAAGTATAAGTTTTGAAAATACCTTATCTCTCACGCACTTCAACTTCATGATTCTACAATTTTTTGTCGTAAAAGCAACAAAATAAAGTACCAGTTTGGAATTTTTTTACGTGGCTATGCACTCAGAGGAATGTTTACTCCGAATTTCATGATACTATCTGCTGCCATTTTGTTGGTACCATTTTTATCCCCTTTTTCGCATTTTACTCCTTAAAAGTACGACTTTCGAAAATTTCATCATGTAGCCTTTTAGTTGGTACCATTTTTATACCTCTGCTCCCATTGAATCCCTTGAAAGTACGAATTTCGAAAAACCTTTTTTCGTGTCTACTCAGTCAGAGGAATGTATACAGCGAATTTCATGGTTCTAGCTGCATCCATTTCTTTGGTAAATTGTTTATCCCCCCATTTTACACCCTACAATTACGAATTTCGAAAATTTCCTTTATTTTATGTGTCTACGCAATCAGAGGAATATATACAACGAATTTCATTATTCTAGGTACAGCCGTTTGGTTGGTACTATTTTTATCCCTCTATCCCCATTTAACCCCTTAAAAGTACAAATTTGGAAAAAATACTTGTATATTATGTTTCTTCTCTATTAGAGGAATGTACACGCCAAATTTTGTTTTTATATCTATTGTCGTTTGATAGGTACCATTTTTATCCCTTTTTGTCCCATTTCGCCCCCTACAAATAAAAATCACTCTATGGTGCCATTTTATGCTACAAAGGGAATGCGAATTGCAAATATCAAGTAAATACAAGCTAATATGTTCAAAAAGTATGCTGAAATACTCAAAATATTAGGGGTATTTTCAGTCCTTGTGAGGGACAAATTTTTTCCCTCTGGGCCGATTTCGCCCACTTTCAATCCCAACCGATCTGCAACCATAAGACACATCTAGGAAAAATTTGAACCTCATAGCTCTTTCCGTTTGGCCGCTACCGTGCTTTCAACAGACGGACATGGCTATATCATTTTAGAATTTTACCACGACACAGATATATATACTTTATGGGGTCTCCGAGGAATATTTTAATGTGTTACAAACGGAATGACAAAGTGAGGTGGAGGGTATAAAAATAGAATCTATCATTTCACCACTTCCAAACTCACACAGTCGCTTTAAAAGAGACCTAAGAACATTACTTTAAAATTTCAAAAAAATGGATTCATGTAATCATTTCGAAAATAAAAATGAAACACAAACTTTCAATTGCAGTAATCTTAAAATAATGTCCTAAATAGTAGGTCTACTTTCAGTCGACCTTAGGGAGCAGGCCGATTTCTGCAAACTGCTATTTCATGATTCCCGCTAAAGCCATCTAGTTTCACGTTCACAGTGGAATGAGCAGACATACAGGCGTGTGAAGACGGCGTTCGCAAACCACTGTTTTTTTGTGAGTTCATATTTGTAAGTTTTGACTTCTTCTTCAAAATTGTCGTTTTTCAGTTGGAATATTCTTAGATTATTCACATAAATAGATAAGTTGAAAAAATAAAAACATGAAAAACTGTGTTTTGAAACCATTTCTGAAGCTATCACAGGGGCAATAACTTTAATATTTTAGCTGCAGCCTTCAGTTTTGCGCCAATCATTTTTTTTAACATTGGGAAAGCGGCGCCGTGGTTGAAGTCGATGTAAGCCGATGAAATCGGCGGCGCCGAGGCTGGCGGCTTAACGGCTTGTATCTCTGGTCAGAGTGATAAAAGCTGATAATTTTATATATTTCATGGGGTCTCTATAAATATTTCACTGAGATGACGATGATGTAAACGGAATGACAAAATTAATATAAGATATAGAAATAAATAAAACACATTGTTTTTAAAAGGAATATTGAAATATCTTTTTTTCGGAATGCGTCAGCGAATATTAAGATATTGTTTTTAAGAATTCGAATATTCAAAATGAAGCGAATAATTCGCAATCGCATCTCCCAAAAAAGGTCTACCAAAAAAAATTAAATCAGACCACACTAATAGCTTTTAACTTTATTCTTTCCTTATTTCGACAACTTTTTTATTATGAAACTGGAAGTTAACTCGTTCTCTTTTACTTTTATTAAAAGTTTAAGTTTTATAACGAAAATTACTAATTTTTTACTACAAGTGGAAATTAAAAAGATAAATAAAAATTAAAATAAATAAAATAAATAAAATAAATAAAATAAATAAAATAAATAAAATAAATAAAATAAATAAAATAAATAAAATAAATAAAATAAATAAAATAAATAAAATAAATAAAATAAATAAAATAAATAAAATAAATAAAATAAATAAAATAAATAAAATAAATAAAATAAATAAAATAAATAAAATAAATAAAATAAATAAAATAAATAAAATAAATAAAATAAATAAAATAAATAAAATAAATAAAATAAATAAAATAAATAAAATAAATAAAATAAATAAAATAAATAAAATAAATAAAATAAATAAAATAAATAAAATAAATAAAATAAATAAAATAAATAAAATAAATAAAATAAATAAAATAAATAAAATAAATAAAATAAATAAAATAAATAAAATAAATAAAATAAATAAAATAAATAAAATAAATAAAATAAATAAAATAAATAAAATAAATAAAATAAATAAAATAAATAAAATAAATAAAATAAATAAAATAAATAAAATAAATAAAATAAATAAAATAAATAAAATAAATAAAATAAATAAAATAAATAAAATAAATAAAATAAATAAAATAAATAAAATAAATAAAATAAATAAAATAAATAAAATAAATAAAATAAATAAAATAAATAAAATAAATAAAATAAATAAAATAAATAAAATAAATAAAATAAATAAAATAAATAAAATAAATAAAATAAATAAAATAAATAAAATAAATAAAATAAATAAAATAAATAAAATAAATAAAATAAATAAAATAAATAAAATAAATAAAATAAATAAAATAAATAAAATAAATAAAATAAATAAAATAAATAAAATAAATAAAATAAATAAAATAAATAAAATAAATAAAATAAATAAAATAAATAAAATAAATAAAATAAATAAAATAAATAAAATAAATAAAATAAATAAAATAAATAAAATAAATAAAATAAATAAAAATTTAAGATATAATTCTCACTTACATAAATCTACGAACAAAATATATCATCTGACCTTCATTTACATGTATATAAGGAAAAAAACAAAGTTCTCAAAACAATCGCTGAACTCTGTATATTTCTATAAGAGCTTCAAAAGTATTTCTGTTTTTTGTATCGTCCGTTTCGATGTAAAATTGTTTATAATTTTGTACTAATTTGTACTGAATCCTGACGATATATTTTTGCGAATGCCGCGTGCGGGCCACTGGGAGATGCTCATATGCGGAAGGCTTATAGGCTTATAAGCGGTATTTTTGTATTATATGAATTTTATTTATTTTATTTCCTCTGATGTCCACTAATTTAATTTGTTATTGTACATCTTCATTCACCACATCATTGAATTATTAATTACGATTGAATTAAAATATTGAAAATTTCATTTTTTATCTACTAGGTGTAGATTTCGATCTTCTGACAAATCCATGTTGAATTTATTGTTAATGATCCGATTTGTCACAACATTCAAATCACAAGATTATTATCTTTTGAGTTTCTTCAGATGCTCTACTCGTACTGTTAAGATATTGCTAAGAAAACTATACTTTCGTCATATTTGTCTAAAGAAAAATACTCCTATTGCAAAGCACAGTGCACACCATGGCACATTGAGGGTAGTGGTATTGTGCTGGAGCAACGAAACCGCCTACCCTGTCTGCAAATGTCTGCATTCTATCCATAGACGAGAATGAAAAAATCAATAATTTCCCACAAACACAAATACTATGTCCTGAAGCCCTTCTCTCGCTATTTGCATCCTCTCCGCTTTCGTGACTCTCATTTGTTTATCAAATAAATTAAAGCTATTTTTGCTTTCCTATGGAACAATTTAATCCTGTCATTTAGACATGGAAGTCTGCCTCGCAATTTAAGTCATTGACATTTTCAACTTGTTTTCCTTTTTAAATTTTGTTTTTGTTTCGTAATTATTTCTGTTGTTCTGGCAGCGCCAACGACTGCACTTTCATTTGCATTTGTGCCCAACAAGAAGTTCATCATCATCGTTCAAGGCACAAGAACAGAAATCATGTTAAAGTATAAATAAAGAAAGGAACTGTTGGCCAAACAAAGAGAACACGACACGAGGAAAAGGAAGGAAATGTTTTGTCAGAAGGATGCAGGCATTCGTTTAACAGGCGCTCAGCCAAAGTCGGCACATACCTCAACTCAACGCCCCCCACCCCGCCTAAAGGAAGGGTAGTCGGTCGTGGTGTCAGGGTGGGTGCCAGAGCGAATATGTGAGTCAAGTGCCAGACAACAATGGGTACGAACACGGAACTGTTGTGCTTAGTGGGGAGGTTATGATTTGATTGTTGGTTGAATGCTGCTGTTGCTGGGTTTTTGACGGCGATGGCGGCGTCGGCGGCGTGCAATTGTTGGTGGTGGCATTGTAAAAATAGAACAAGTCAACAGCTTCGAGTAGTAATAGTTGTTGGCTGTTTGCCGCCCCATATCTTTCAACTTTCATTTCATTTCGTGTAATGGCGCAATGCCAAAAAGGGAAATAATTACCAACAGTGGGTTGTGTGGGGACAAATTTAATTTGTTTGGCAGATAATCCATAAATATTTACAACGAGTGGGACTGTTTTAATATCACAACAGTTACAGGTATATAAATACATGTATATAACCCTTTAATGGGATAACGTTTTAGGAGAAGAGATGTGTATAAGAGTTTTCGGGTCTATTTTGGCATTCTAAATTCGAAAATGATATTGAAAAAATTAATGGATAATTTATTATTAATTTATTTTTATTTTTTACTAAAATTTCAATGTTAAAGGCCTAACTAAGAGTACTAATTTTCAATTTCGAAATATAAAATATAATTAAAATAAATGTTTAATTGAAAGTACTTATAATGGCTACATATGTAGCGAGTTTCGGATTGGTTTACGAATAGTCTCCAAAAAATGAGATCAATTTTTTTTCAAAAAAAAAATCTGTTTTTGCTGTCAAAAAAGCTTAGAATAGAAAAAATTGGGGAATATTTTTAGTAAAGGGTGATTTTATAAAAGCTATAAAAAAGTTTTTCAAAAAAAATACCCATAAAATTCAGAAAAATGCATGAAATCATTATTTGAATCGATAGTACGGTCCATATAATTTAATGTTTGAAGATTATTTCATGCAAATGTTGACCTTGACTGCACCTCAAATGGTCCATCCGCTTAGTCCAATTTTGGCATTTCCACGTTTTTGAGTATTTGAGAGGCCCAATTGCTGCGAACGGCGACGAATCGATAATTGATGGTCGTCATTAACACTGGCCGATACAGCTACGATATTTTCTTCAGTTCGCACTCTTCGTAAGCGTGTTGGTGGTTTAATGTCCAACAATGTAAATTTGGTGCGAAATTTAGTCACAATAGCCCGAATAGCCGCTTCAGTGGGTCGATTAAACTGACGATAGAATGGAAGCGCGCGATGAACTTTCTTAACAAAGCACGCATTTTGATAATAAAATTCAATAATTTGCAAGCGTTGTTCGTTTGTAAGACGATTCATGTTCAAACTGAAGATGTTTGACAGTGAAACAAAACACGAAACGTGCGTCAGCTGTTTAAACCAGTGTTGCCAAAAAATAATAGCTAAAAAGTCACCCTTTAGTTAATATTCTAACGAAGAAAACAATGTCTACACACAAAAAGATATATTCTTTGTAGACACGATATAATTAAAAAATCATGTTTTTTTAATGTTTGTTTTTGGGCAAAAAATCCTTTTACAAATTAGACAACATCATATTTTGTTTTATTTTTTAATAATAATATTATATATTTTTTATAATAATAATATTATATATCAAAAAAGCACAACGCATAAATCTGAAGAAAGAGATTGCGTTGCACGCCCATGAACAGTCATGGGCGTGTGGACAAACAATGTATCGCCTTTTATGGTCAGTCTCAGCTGACATATTTAAATCAATAACAATATTCCATGCACCAGCTACACCAACTCGACCTCATTTGCTATAAAATTAGCTTATATAATATGCACCCATCCCTCCCAACAAATGAAGAAGCAATTAGAAAACTCCAATGGACAACAGGCAACAAACAACCACTTGAAGAAAATAGAACAACCAAGACCATTTGTGCAACCAAGACCTGCAATGGTAAAGAGTGATTTTTTTGAGGTTAGGATTTTCATGCATTAGTATTTGACAGATCACGTGGGATTTCAGACATGGTGTCAAAGAGAAAGATGCTCAGTATGCTTTGACATTTCATCATGAATCGTCTTACAAACGAACAACGCTTGCAAATTATTGAATTTTATTATCAAAATGCGTGCTCTGTTAAGAAAGTTCATTGCGCGCTTCCATTTTATGGTCAGTTTAATCGACCCACTGAAGCGGCTATTCGGGCTATTGTGACTAAATTTCGCACCAAATTTACATTGTTGGACATTAAACCACCAACACGCTTACGTAGAGTGCGAACTGAAGAAAATATCGCAGCTGTATCGGCCAGTGTTAATGATGACCACCAATTTTCGATTCGTCGCCGTTCGCACCAATTGGGTCTCTGTTACTCAAAAACGTGGAAATGCCAAAATTGGACTAAGCGGATGGACCACCTAAGACGCAGCCGCGGTCAACATTTAAATGAAATTATCTTCAAAAAGTAAATGTCATGGACCAATCTAACGTTTCAAATAAAGAACCGATGAGATTTTGCAAATTTTATGCGTTTTTTTTTTTAAAAAAAGTTATCAAGCTCTTAAAAAATCACCCGTTATAAGTGAAAGACAGAATATGCGGATTTAGTCTTACCAGACTTGGCAACACTAGGGATTTTAGTTGGAACAAAAGGGCAAATTATAATTTTCCCAAATCAAGCAATCAATAGCCCTTTAATTTATTTGTTTGATAAACTGCCCAATTGCTACAGACTTTTTTTTCGACAAAAAAGGCTGTAAAAGTGTTGAAAATTTTTCTAAATTCCATAAAACGGACTGGACTGGAAAGTATTATGCGCTACGACACTTTTTTTACGACTGTCTCTTATTTTTTGGAATTGTGTATGCTGGCTTGTATATTTTACATACGTATGATTAATATTAATTCTTTCGGTTGATTTATATATCACGCATACGTATTGAGAGTATACTCTTATTCAGGTATATCAGCGTTTTAAGACTTCTCAGCGAGTTCAATTTGCATTTTTGTCTTCTAGGCGTTAATATGACAATATAAAATGTGTATCTTCCAGGTGATATTTTGGCGATATCATCTAGATTTGCGCCATCTTACAACTCCATTTTAAATTCATTGATGATGATTCGATTTTTCCCAACATCCACTTCACAGGATTTCGATCTTTTGCGGTTACTCGGATGATTTCCTTGGGTTGTGAAGATATTCGTAGGAAAACCAGACATTTTTAGGGATGGATATCTTTTATAAACGATTTTATGTAACCTCTATAAATGGTGTTTTTCTCATTTATTGACCAAACTGAAGAAACTAAACTTATAATGTATGAGGTATTCCACATCAACATTTGATATAATCAGATGATTAATGAAAAGTCCACAAGTGAAAACAATGAGCCAGTAAAGTTTTGTGTTTCATTCATTTAATAGAATGTATCGAAATAAATATATAAATAATTATATTTACAGGCTCAAAATCAATATTTAAATCGAAATTAAGTATTTTTAAACCGTATTGACTGGATAAACTGGATTGGTGAAAAATCTCTATATTTCAATATTTTTCTATATCCAGCTGTCTTTGACATATGTAACTATAAATAGTTTATTTACTTATTTACAGATATTTAGTTTGTGATAAAAATTACAAACAAAATATATAGATAAAGCCTATGGCAACTAAGGCCTTAAGTACAAAGGATTCAAATTAATCGCATAGGATAGTTACTTTTCAAATGAAATCCATTTTTTTGATTGTGATGGATCATTATAATCGAGAACCGAGGACGGCTTTAACTCCGAAAAAAAAATAGTTCTGGTATCCCGAAAACGCGGGCAGTACTCCAGCTTGTCAATTTCATCAGCGTCACAGAAACGACAATTTCAAGGAAATACTTTTATCAATGCATTTCAAATGGATAATCCAAGTCTCAATCGGAAAATTTTTGTCAACTCAAATCTATCAATATCAATGTTGACCTTTCTTTATCAGGTCGATGTCATATCACAACCTTGAAAATGACTGAGATTAATTTTGAGATAGTGATCCATATATTTAAAGTTAAAATTTTTCAAAAATGTTACTAGCAGCACTATCGGCGAATTCATTCTTTCCAAGTTATGTTCATGTAATCTGGAATCCATAAAATCATAATATTCGGGTAATTATATAAATAGTTTATATTTACCGGAAAATGTGAGAAGCGAAAAATAGTAGTATTGACTTCTTGATGAAAATGATAAATAAACCGTCTCCATTATTAAAAAAAACAATTAAAATTTGAATATTTAAGGATCACATAGTCTTCCTCGTTTTTTTGGAACACTTCTAGTCATTATTGATTTTGAAAATATAAGTTTTGTATATTATTCGACCTTTCGTTTAATCTTTATTATAAAGATCATAACGACTTGGAAAATAATCACAAAATGTTGTTTCGGAATTTTAAGCAAATTTCCCAAATTAATAAGACGTGGAAACATAAGGATTCTGGACTTCAAAGAATATTTATAAGGGGATGTATTCTTTTACGGGGAGAATTTTGTATGTAAATAGTATTTCCTTTATATTTTTAAACATGAAACAAAAGATAGTTTAAACTTCTAAAAATACTAAAAATTAACAATTTTTTGGTCAAAAATTCTTAAAAAATTATGTTCGACCTATAAATTTATTCTGATTTTTTCTGATAAAAAAATAAAGGGATTACATAGTATAGTTCATTTTTATGAAAATTTTACATCCAAAAATTTAATGATTTTTTTTTATTTTCTTTAAATTCCAATTTTCGTCGATTACACCAGCAACAAAAAATTGTCGAAGGACTGTCAATAATACCAGTTTCTATAGTATTATGGCGTTGTAAACTCGAAAAAGACGTTAGCATTCTTTTGATATTTTTCTTTTAAATTGTATGCCAATTTTCGTCAAGGATACCTTTAGTAGTTGTACTATTATTTTGGCACTATAAGTCCGCAAAGCGAAAGGATTATAAATATTGTGAATATTATCAGTAGTGATTTAGAAATAGTACAAAAAATATTGAGAAAAATATTTTTTAATCTCTTTTGTTGGCACGAAAAACCCATAGAAATAGAAAAAATGGACAAAAATCTGAAGGAAGTCAAAAATTAAAAATATATATCCATAAATTTGTATGTGTTGATTTTATTAATGTCTCAATACACACAAAAATTAAACTTTTTAGGTCTCGAAAACACAATTATTATTTGCGCTATAATTTTTAAATTTTAAGCCCCATTTCGAATAAATAAATAAAAAAAATATTGTTTCGTAATTCTACTTCTGCAAAAAAGGTAATTTTTTCTTCGTCATTGTTTTCTTCGTTAGAATGACAGCAATTAAATCAAAAAATATTTTTTTTAATTTTATTGTGGCAGCAAAAAAACAATTTAAAAAAATATTTTTTGGCGAATATGACTAAACTATTTTTACCAGGAGAAGATGGAATCCGCTATAGAAAATGGAATCAACGTTCATATTATGACTGTTTTTCTTTAAGACTGGATAACTAAGCTGCGATAACAAAAATCTAAATAAAATGTTAAAATTTCACTCAAAATAAAAAATTCTTTTTTAAAAATGTCGCCAAAAGCAATATCAATGTGTGTGTGAAAGTAAATTTTTGAAAAAATAATTTTGTGTTAAAAATGTTTGACTTAGTCTGGATAATTATCCACTTTAAGCCAAAATGATGGATATCGAGGCTAAGTCCAATAAAGTCGACACAACATTTTTTTTTTTTTTGAAAATTTCTTTTGATACATATATTTATATTGTAGTTGGCGACATTGTTAAAAAAAAAATATTTTTTATTTTGAACAAAAATTAAATTTTTATTAAAGTTATTGTTATCGCAACTTGTTCTCCCGGCTTAAAGAAACAGCCCAATAAAGTCGACACAACATATTTTTTTTTGAAAATTTCTTTTGATACATATATTTATATTGTAGTTGGCGACATTGTTAAAAAAAATATTTTTTATTTTGAACAAAAATTAAATTTTTATTAAAGTTATTGTTATCGCAACTTGTTCTCCCGGCTTAAAGAAACAGCCCTATTGTCAGTTATATGTTAGCGTTGTACAGACGTATGATTAATATCAATTCTTTGGGATGATTTATATATCACTCATACGTCTGATAGTATTTTTCATGTATAGCAAATCATTGGACGAGTTCGTTTTAAATTTTTCTTCTTTCTAGGTGTTCATTGTTTAATTGAGATAACTAATATTTTAATAGAAGCTCAGTTCATTTATGGTGTCTTATGAATACAAGACATTCGAAAGCCAGTTTCTGATTTTTATGTGGCACTGGATGAGTAACGAAGGAAGCTGCTTGTTATTTAATTATTCTTTTAGTTTTTTCTTTTGTATTTCTTTGGTCTGTAATCAATATTTGATTTGAACTGGGATATTGTCTCGGCTCAAGACCATTTTACATGGGCAAGCTTTCTTGTCCATGTGTAACTATTAAAAGAATGTATTTTTATGTCTGTTTTATTTTTTGCTGTCGGTGGGGTTACACCACCCAATTCTTGCAGAAAATTGCCAATATTAAACATTTCCTTTTTATTTTCCCCAAAAAACTGTTTTTTTTTAAGAATTATAAATTCTAATCAAAAAAATCATTATTTTGTCTCAAACTTACCCACTGTTCAGCGAAGTTCAAAAACATTTGACGTGACGAGATGATGGCAAAAATATTTTTGTCTGTTTTTCCCCGACTTGGCTCGAATCACTTGGGCTGACTTTAAAGAATCTCTGGATTTTGGAGTTCACAAAATAAATGGAAACATGCGAATGTCACAATTGTGTAAAAACCTAATAAACCCGGGGTTAAATTAAATCACGATAACACAACAACACGAAACCAGCGTTATTACACATGTATATATGTACGTATGCACGAGAATACTCTGCACATGTACATATGGATGTATGTGTGTATGTAGGCGGCTGTCACAACAAACGGTGATGGTGTGACAAACAACCACAAACAAAGCCGTGGCTGGGATGAGCAGAAACGACCAGCACAGCACGTGTGGTGTGTTCGAGGAGAGAAGAAGAAAAATCAATTTATGGATTTTTTTTGTTATTATTGCGAATTACGTAAAACTTGTAGGAATGTTGTTGGTATGTCTGTATGTCTGCTGTTAGAACACGAACTAAACATATAAAACAAAGAAAGTAAATATTTTATTTGAGCTGTTAAACACGTTTTGCTATTTTTGAACGACAACGTTACAACAACGGCGTTTAGGATTCCTTGTGTGCGCTGGGTGCTATGTTGACCCGTTGACTGTTTACCAGCGACTAAACAGCTGTTAATGGAATCGCATTCGATATCACACGCACTTTATAAACTCGGAACAACTGATTTTGTGGCATTCTCAACAGAACGACAACAACAACAGCAACAGAAAGCTGAGCTGAGCTCTTTATTTGGTATTATCACTGAGACACACACACACAAACACATACACTCTGATATTGACACTGGCGGCCTGACAAAAACACATATGATTTGATGGTTGATGGTTTCATTGACTGAGAGGCGATATGTGATGACGTATGTATGGATGTACTGCACATATAGCGCGCTGGTGATGGCGAGTGGTGGTGCTGATGATGATGATGACAATAACGAGCCTGCCTGATTCAAACTAAACTGCAAGTAAATCGTATTAAATTGAATAATTGCCGCACTTAAGGTGAATTAATGTTATTTCGTCTGTTTAACGGTGCATAAGTACAAGCCCAAACACACATGTAAAATATCTTTATTAGTAACACAAGTGCACACACACACACACGCGAGGCACTCTTTCCCACAAGTGTAATTGAGGCTTCAATTACACTTTGTTTAGAAAATGATGTTGTTTAAGTCTTGTTCTTCCACACTTGTTTCAGTTACAGTTCGCTGTGTTCGTTATGTTCGGTGTGATGTTGTTTGTTGTGGTTCTTGGTGTGTTTGTGTTCGATTCGCTCTGGCTCTTACTTGTGCTCGTTCACTGATGTTCTGTAGCCGACAGTTCAATTACAACTGAGCTTTTGCCAGCGGTGCCATAACTATTTTATCCTTTCTGGTTACACTTTGTTGTTTGTGTGTGTGTGTGTGCATGTGCGTGTTGTTCCTCGTTTGCACAGCATACAACGACGATGGCAGATTTGGCGCCATCTTTAGTTTTGCTCCATCGTGGGCATGAGTGTGTGCGAAAGTGTGTGTCGCAGCTTCTCATCCATACAAGTGAACGAACGAACGAACGGTTCTGCGGTCCATCCATTCACAATTCACAAGGATATGTGTGAACACAGCATCAATCTATTTAGCCAACAACAAAAACAGCACATTGCAGCAGCAGCACTTATTGCGACAGCAAGAGAGACAAAAGCAGCAGCATCAAACTTACTCGAGGGTTATTTTTCATTATTTTTGTAATCCAAAAATCTCTCTGGGGTGGTGGTGGGTGGTTGGTTGGTTGGTTACCTCTATTAGGCCTTTTTTCCACCACTCTCCCACACATAAACAGCTGAAGATTTGTTTGCTCTAGTCTAGTAGAGAGAGAGAGTAGTTCGCTCTCTCAAAATAGACAAATATTAGTAGCAGCGCTCGGTACTGTCGCCGCAAGAAGGCATGTAAATGTCAAGTGTCAGCTGCGCAGGTACAAACAAATGTTATCTTTCAACTGCAAATGAGCAATTGAATGCAATTCATAATTAATTTATAAATTATGTATGAAATTATAAATTAAAAAACAAGTATAACATAAATTGTTAACATTTAATCTCTCCTGATTTTAGATTAGTGTAAAGCCTCCTTGGGTAATTATGCACTTACATGTGTTAAGACCGGCCGGCTTTTTCCCACAAAACGACTGCACTCATTTGATTTCCGCTCAAAGAGAGTATGTGTCTTATAGTCATAGTATTGCCAGACGTGAAAAACCACGATAGCAGCTGATGGTTTCTTAACGGTTTTCCAAAGTAAAATTTGAGTTGTGACATCAAACATATCTAAAAATATTTAAATATATAAAAAAATATGTTATATGTAATGTAATATGTAAAAAATATATGTTTATTTAACCCTAGAAAGTCATCCTTATTTTTTGTACACTAACGTTTGTACACTGCGCGTCGTCATTTTGACGAAGGATGACGGTGCAGGGTTAAAAGAAATACTATAATACATAAAATAAATTTATTTTCAATGTTAAAGTAATTGAACAATGTTAATGTTAATTCGCAGGAGAGTATATCGAGCCCTTAGCGCGGAATTATCGTAAGCGACATTTTCTGAAAATATTTTTTATCGTTGAATTTAAAATTTTATGGGCTGATGCATAAATAAAAATTGTCAAAATGTCAAATTTGTTAACGTTTATATAAAAAAATGGGGCTAAGATTTTATCGTAAGTCGCTGCTCATATTTTCAAAGAAAGCAATTATATCGCAAGCGACAGTTTATGAATTTAGGCCAAACTGTCGAAGGTTCGAAGTTCCCAGATAGTTGGATAGTGGATTCTGGATCGATAACAAATATATAAATTGTTATCGATCCAGAAGAAAAAAGTAGGTCTAAATTATTGTCTTTTTGGAGAACACAAAGCCTTTTTGTATGATTTGTGCCTTATATACAATAATTTAATATACTTCTTGGAATATTCGTATATTAAGCCAAATACAATATACATTGTTTTGGTATTATTTCCCTGCTATTGTGGGTAAACGTTAACATTTATTTTATTCAAATAGTGGCAAATTTGACAAAGAAACATAATATTTAGCTTAAAATAGTGATGCAAATTGGCATATTGCTCACAATTCTATAGAGTTAAAGAGTAAACAAGTAAAAACGTATATAAAGTTCGGCCGGCTCCACTATGGAATGCATTCCACAGAGGTTTCGATTTTCGTACAAATGGAGTAATATTACAGGAAAATATATTTTTTTAATATAGCCAAACCAAAACAAATAAAAAATATAGAAAAAATAATTTTATAAATAAATATAATATTTTTATTATTACGAACCACGCTTTTAAGGCAAGGCTACCAATACGTTTACACTGTATATAACGAAATAGTATTTCAAGTCAATTTAAAAAATAAATATTTTTATATTTTCAAAAAACCTTACATACCATAAATATTAATAGTGGATGCTACAGTTGCTTGTATTTCCATTATATTTTAATTCTAAATGTACAAATTATGAAAATTTATTATTTCATGTACATAGTGCAAAATAACCTAACTCCATGATTCAACCAATTTTTGACGTACAAGTAAAAAGTTCAAATTTTGAAAAATCTTTTTATTTCACTTGTCTATCAGCAATGTATACACCGAATTCCATGATTCTACGATAGGCCATTTGGTTGGTACCATTTTTATCCCCCTTTACGTATTTTACCCCCTTAAGAGTATGTATACACCATATTTCATTCTTCTAGATGTTGTGGGTTGGTTGGTACCATTTTTATCCCTCTATTTCCATTTTACCCCTTAAAAGTACGAATTTGGAAAAATAACTTTTATATACTCAATTAAATGAATGTACGTGTTTATATCTGTCGTCGTTTGATAGGTACCTTTTTGTCCCAATTCACCCCCTACGAATAAGAATCACTTTATGGCGCACTTTTTGTTATAGGTGGAATCATATCAAATTTGGACGTCCTAGCTCCTTTCGTTTAGAGGCAAGCGTGCTTTCAACAGACGGACGGATGGACGGACATGGCCAGATCGTCTTAGAATTTTTTGACGATCAAGAACATATATACTTTATAGGGTCTCAGGTCGATATTCCAAGGTGTTACAAACGGAGTGACAAAGTTAGTATATCAGTTTTCGTTAGGAACGTTACCATAACTGGCAATGATGCCAGGAAGAATAATTTGGGCCCCTTTAAATATGGATATTTTGCAGATAGTAGGGTGGACGAAATGCATATTAATTTAATTATTCGTTCAAAGAAAAATTCAATATCAGTATTACCTAAAACTTTCGAGGTTTAATAAAAAAACTTATATCGTAAGCGCCATAGTTTTTTCAGTATTTGTAGTCGCAAGTACAATATTTGTATCGCAAGCGCCAAAAGTACCGTATGATGTAAGCCAATGATAAATTTTTAATAATAATTCTTTGGGTACGGCGGAATTAAAACATTTTACATTAAAACATATTTCATTTTATGCAAATATTTCAAAATAATCAATAAAAACCTTCTCCTGTAAAATGTGTGTTTTGGCGCTTGCGATCATTCCGCGCTAAGGGCTCGATATATCATGGCTGTTTTTCTTTAAGACTGGATAACTAAGCTGCGATAACAAAAATCTAAATAAAATGTTAAAATTTCACTCAAAATAGAAAATTCTTTTTTAAAATTGTCGCCAAAAGCAATGTGTGTGTGAAAACAAATTTTGAAAAAATAATTTTGTGTTAAAATTTTTTGACTTAGCCTGGATAATTATCCAGTGTAAGTCAAAATGATGGATATCGAGGCTAAGTCCAATAAAGTCGACACAAAATATTTTTTGTAGTTGGCGACAATGTGAAAAAATATTTTTTTATTTTGAGTGAAATTTTAACATTTTATTTATTTATTTTTATTAACGTTTTCGTTATCGCTGCTTGTTATCCCGGCTTAAAGAAAAACAGTCCTATCATTTGGGATAGAAAAATGTGTAACTCATTGAAGGAGTGACTTAATACCCTAAGTATGTTTGGACCAAATTCGTTTTAAGCTGTTTGAGCCATGTCCGTCCGCCCGTCTGGCTGGTGAATACGATAACTGTCGAACAGAGTTAAGGAATCGATACAAACTTTGCATATTTTGCCCAAACTTAGTTTAATTTCGAAGCTTTTGCTTTTGCACGACCCCTTGCAATGTTAAATTGAAACCAATGTAACTTCCAGACGGATATTCGGAGTCAGCTATATTATGTTTTTATAATTACATTAAAGGTACAACATATGGCGCGTTTTGACACGTCCTTTCTAGTACCTCCCACATAAATGACCTCAACCTACATAACATTAAAGCTGTTATAACATATATACGGATGATCGGAATATTCTGAACTATGTTTTTAGGCGTTGCATTCACCATAACCCACATATGGTTTATGACCATATGATTAGTCGAAATCATTTGCAATTTGATATTATTATTTTAGTTTATTTTATTCTCTGCAAAATATCAAAAATTCAGAGTGGGGTGACCATAGGAACAGATATTAAAATTGTTTTTCACAATCACGTGCGATTTTGGGAAAATCCAAAGTTGTAAATAAAGCTCTTCTATCTTAAATAGCAAAATTACACTCCAACTTATACAAAAACAAGTAAGGAAAGGCTAAAGTTGGGCGGGCCGACTATATGACACACTCCACTTTCTATCCGAATATAATTCAATTCGGTAAAAAATAACCATAGGCTAATATGATCTGATCCAATTTGTCAAATCGAGAAGAATGTTTGTATCGTGGCAATATCCAAAAATGGAATAAAGTGGCCCACTTGCACAATAGGTTCTTCCAGTTCAAGTGTAACGTGTTATGCTCAATTTGAAGAAATTCAGTGAAAATACGTGGTTTCTGGGGCGGAAAAAGTTAAGCCGGGAGCGAAATTTGTATGGGAGCTATATATAAAAAAAATTTGAGTATTCCGGTAGAGCACGGTAAACAAAAAATACAAACTGGATATTTTTTCAAAATTTTCCTTTTCGCGGGAGTTGAGCTAAAATAAGAGTGAAATAGGATAAATGTTGGCTGTATAAGGTCAAAAGTTGTGAAAAGTACCTTTAGAAAATCCAGAGAAAACTAAATCCATTTTTGTCTCGTAATTTCGGACTAAAAAAGAAATATTTGTGAGAGAATTGTTTCAGAAACCCAGAATAGGAAAGTTGATATAAATGCAATTGCATCCACGAATTTTGGATATTTGCAACAATTTCAGTTTTTTATGCGACTGACAACATATATGTATGTTACAAGCGACAATGGTCCTTAATAATATGCTCAAAATCGTTAAATTTACAAAACAAAAATTTTTGTATAAGTTGGCGTGGAGCTAGAGGTTTAAGGTCTACAACAAAAATTATCCTCATAAAATTCTACAATACTACAGTTCTGACAACAAGAATTCTCTCAGACTTTAACTTACAACATTTGTCCACTTAGTTCAATGATCTCATCGACCAAAAAAAGAAAACTGCTGGACTATAAGTGTATTCTGCACAAATGATATATTCTGCGACCCTATAATTCAGAATTATAGGGTCGCTATTCTGCTCCAATCAAAAGGTCTTAATTTGTTGGACAGTGTAATTAACCGAATACAAATATTAAACAAATAAGTGCAACATCTAAAATTTTTGGATTTTGGAAACTAAACAAAAAAGTGAGTTGGAATTGCATACATGGAATTGTTATCTTCCTTGAGCTGCAAGCTGTATAAATATGATAGCGACTAACCTTCGCAGTCTGCTTGCGAAACTTCAGCACCCTATTATCATCGGAAGCCGACCCACACTGACTATAAATTTGAATCCTACATTTATTATATATATATCGTCGGCTGAAAAGCAAAAAAAGTAACTATAAAAAATCGTTAATCGTATTTTGCATTGATTACGGTTGATTTGACTAAATGCACAATCTGACGAAATTTTATATTTTATTTTGTATTCGAATATTTTATTTCATAAAGTAGCTATATTTTCACTCCCACAATAAAATTTACATTTTTATAAAGAGTGATTTTTTTGAGGTTAGGATTTTCATGCATTAGTATTTGACAGATCACGTGGGATTTCAGACATGGTGTCAAAGAGAAAGATGCTCAGTATGCTTTGACATTTCATCATGAATCGTCTTACAAACGAACAACGCTTGCAAATTATTGAATTTTATTATCAAAATGCGTGCTCTGTTAAGAATGTTCATTGCGCGCTTCCATTTTATGGTCAGTTTAATCGACCCACTGAAGCGGCTATTCGGGCTATTGTGACTAAATTTCGCACCAAATTTACATTGTTGGACATTAAACCACCAACACGCTTACGTAGAGTGCGAACTGAAGAAAATATCGCAGCTGTATCGGCCAGTGTTAATGATGACCACCAATTTTCGATTCGTCGCCGTTCGCACCAATTGGGTCTCTGTTACTCAAAAACGTGGAAATGCCAAAATTGGACTAAGCGGATGGACCACCTAAGACGCAGCCGCGGTCAACATTTAAATGAAATTATCTTCAAAAAGTAAATGTCATGGACCAATCTAACGTTTCAAATAAAGAACCGATGAGATTTTGCAAATTTTATGCGTTTTTTTTAAAAAAAAAGTTATCAAGCTCTTAAAAAATCACCCTTTACTTGCATATGACAGATTTTTAGTGTGTCGACTTAGTTCGGTGGAATATTTTGTTTATCAGCGCTTCTCATTAGTCGTATGTGACCGCTGGTACTAATATGAACCCTGATTTAAGTCAAAGACATACATTCGTTGTGAAAGTTCTGACGAGATGGGGTAGTGCCCTTCGAAACTGCGCAGTCAACTTTTAGCTGCAACAATAAAGGTCTCACTTTGCCTTTTTGCTAATTTTGGGTTCTGCTGAAGACTTCAGCACAACCTTTGGTCTTAAACCAAAATAAATGACAACACAGAACTACATAATTTCAGAAAATTATAGGCCTCCAAAAATATAGAATTTATTAACAAAATAGGAACTTCATGATTGAACGATTTTGGCTTCTCCTGAAAACTTATGAAATTGTGGGTTTTTGCACTTTGCATTTCAGGTGACGATATATTATTGTAAAGTGCTTAATATACGATACATAGATATTCCTCTTTGTTTATAGTTTGTATATAGTGACCTATTAGAACCTTTCAATGTAAGGATTGGGGGGCCATTTAACATTTTAAATTACAATCGGCTATAAAAAAGTACTGATTATTTTTTCAAATTTCTGTTTTTATTGGAAAGATTGAACTTTGTCATGTAATAATGGAATACAATATCATTAATATGACTACCACGACAGGCTCGGCAGTACCTCATCCGATCAACCCAATTTTTTAGTAAATGGCTCAATGATGCCACCAGACCAAAATCCACACCAAACAGAGACTCGTTGTGGATGCATTGGTTTCTCAATAGTCACTTGTGAGTTCTCTGAACCCCATATGCGGCAATTTTGCTACCGAGATTAAAATTAGCTTTATCTGAAAACACGAAAATTTTCCACGTAAATTTCCTACAGTTTGCCTTAAAGTAAGTTTTCTTTCTTTTTTCCCAAAAAAAGTGTAACGCAGTATGCTTTAGCCGCGCCACTTCTTGCACCTCCCACACAATTGTCTCTATCCTAGGTAAAATTAAATCCTTCATAACTCCTATACCGGAGCCTGAAATCGATTATGACTTCACATTTGATCATGTTTTTACATTTATTTACGAATGTGGAAGCTGTGTCCCAACTTTCAGTACCTCCCACACACATAATCTGGCACTATGTAAAATTTAAGTCCTTCCATACACATGTTCTCTGAGAGTGAGGGTATATATATATAAGTCGCCTGCATCGCCTTCCCATGTTACATGTAGATTATAAGCAAAACTTACTATGGTTTCAAATATTTGTAAAGGGTGATTTTTTAAGAGCCTGATAACTTTAAAAAAAAAAAAACGCATAAAATTTGCAAAATCTCATCGGTTCTTTATTTGAAACGTTAGATTGGTCCATGACATTTACTTTTTGAAGATAATTTCATTTAAATGTTGACCGCGGCTGCGTCTTAGGTGGTCCATCCGCTTAGTCCAATTTTGGCATTTCCACGTTTTTGAGTAACAGAGACCCAATTGGTGCGAACGGCGACGAATCGAAAATTGGTGGTCATCATTAACACTGGCCGATACAGCTGCGATATTTTCTTCAGTTCGCACTCTACGTAAGCGTGTTGGTGGTTTAATGTCCAACAATGTAAATTTGGTGCGAAATTTAGTCACAATAGCCCGAATAGCCGCTTCAGTGGGTCGATTAAACTGACCATAAAATGGAAGCGCGCAATGAACTTTCTTAACAGAGCACGCATTTTGATAATAAAATTCAATAATTTGCAAGCGTTGTTCGTTTGTAAGACGATTCATGATGAAATGTCAAAGCATACTGAGCATCTTTCTCTTTGACACCATGTCTGAAATCCCACGTGATCTGTCAAATACTAATGCATGAAAATCCTAACCTCAAAAAAATCACTCTTTATAAATATTCGCGTACTATGCGAAGCTAAATTTGGCAGAATTACTTTTTTAATTTTTTCTCGAATTTTCGCCATTCGAAACAAATTCACAAAACGAAGGGATTTACCTTTAAATACCGCACCAGTCAAATAACGTTTTAAAAGTTCATGCTCTTCATGATCTAACAGTTTTGAATATTGGCAATAATTTCAGCTTCAAATTGCTATGGAAAGTTCTATGGCTCTAATCTATCACTCTGCATGATTTAACCTCTCATCTGAACTGATGGTTGGTGTCTTGGCTAATCGTAAGGTTTGTGGTGAGTTGATGTATGTTGTGTGAGTGTTGAACTATGAAGTGTCGATTAACATTGGTATGGGCTTTTGTGTCTGCAAGTCATACATGCTTATGCGAGTGTGTGTGTATGTTTGAGGTGACATACAGGTTTAGTGGGTGAAAGAGATGGAAACCGCCATACCATTTGTTGTATGACACATTTGATTCACACACACTCACAACATGTACCCAACCAAGCCCATGCATTCAATGGGCGCCTAAATGCAAGCAATGCTTTTCTAGTGAAAACCACAGTGGTGGTTGATACAACGGAAACGGTGCCATGTTGTGTGTTGTTAATATTTAAAACGAAGCTCTTTTAGGTCTTCTACAATTTTAATATGTTTGTGGGTTTTTATGTTTATTTAATAGATTCAAGTCTGGTATTCAGATTGAATTGAATCATTATTGTGTCCACTTAAGAGCATAAATATTCTAAACAAAATACGAGGGCTCATCATCATGTACTTATTATTTAACAAACATTTATGTTAAGCACTTATAAATAATTAAATAATTCTAAAAATGCTATTAATCATACAACACTTTGTAAGCCGCACAACCGAACGAAGAAAGAACAAAAGGGAGAAATACACAATTTCTATAAATGTTTTATCATCATAATGGGGCGGCGGCGATATAATGATGCAGATATTTTATTTTATTTGTTTGTTGCTGATGTTGTTGGTTTTTGGGTTCGAGTGTTAAAAGTTTGTATGCAAAAATAACCATCGCCATGATAAATAACTTAATATTTAACAGAAAACTGAGAATAACAAAAAAAACAACAACAACAACAGTGGCAGCAAAAACCATTTGGGTGTCCAGTAAAACTTGTGTGTGAAATATAATTTGATGTGAACATAAATCGGTGTGTGTGTGTGAGTGTGTTTTTTCTGTTTTGTTTTCTGATTTTGAGAAATTATTGCGCTTTTGAACTTTTAACTCATAAATCATGATAATTGCAAATAATTTGTCGTTTTTTCTTCTTTCACTTCGAACAAACGCTCGACGCGCACACACTCAGCCACACACACCGATTTTGTTGTCGTTGTTGTTTCGTTTTGACATTGGTCAATATAAGACTACCTGCCATTAGAGGTTGGCTAATTGGAGTTCTGAGACCGTAGATAGAGAGAGAGATAAACACGTTTTGTGAAATAATTTTTAATTACAGTGTAAACTTCAGCATAACAAAGTTTTGTGTAGCGCAGCGCACAGCAGCGTTACGAAAGCATAAAAACGCTTAACCACGACAGCGACAGTGACAGCAACAACAAACATTTCACTTGTATTTTCACATCAATACCCATCCCATCCCATATGAATGAAATTCTTTCACATTTTTCTATATTTTCAGTTGTCGTTCAATAACTTTCATAATCAATGGCCAGAAAGAGAGAGAGAGGGAGTCTGAGAGAGGGGCAGCATAAACAGAAAATGTTGAAAAGAAAGAAAAATCTAATCATCATCATAACGGATTACAAAAAAAAAAACAGAAAAACAGAAAAAAGAAAATCGGCTTAAAAGCACAAAATTACAACAAAATTAATACAAATAACAAAATCCAACGACGACTTGTCTGACTGTTTACCTTGAGAAGAGCACAGCCGTCACACAACCGCAGGAAATAACACTCAAGAAGAAGAAGAAAAAGCAACAGAAACCCAACATAAATCTATCATTTACCAAATCATGAATTAGTAAATCAATCAATGATGAATTCAATACTTAAGTGAAACTAATTGCGGTTACGAGCGAAAGAAACAAATAAATAAAAAACAAAACATATTTTGTTTCTTCAGCAAACAAAACACATCTTCGCTTGTTCATTCACTTTTCCAAAAAAACTTTCAGTGATAAATAAATAACAATGGCCAAGACACCGGGGCACACAATGCACTTCCCCGAACGAAAAACATTTCCTGCAATTTCAGGGCACACATTCTCCCAGCTTCATCGTTTACAGTCCCTCGAACAGTGCTTCGAAACGGTCAAAGGGTGGCAATTATTACATAAGTTTTTGGAAGCAAACAATGTTCAACTGATTTTAATAAACTAGAATTGTTAAAATCTTTTTAATGGGACTAAGAGGGAACATGATAAAAGTGGTACCTCCATACAACTAAAAGTAACAAATTTGTACTTTCACGTAGAAACAATGGTTAGGGAGGGAATAGTCACAAAAACAACTGAACAAAATTGATATTGGAGCTCATGAAAAATTGGAAAAATATATTGTTTTATTATTTTTTAATTTTTTATGGGGTTTATGATTTTTTCAAACAATTAAAATTTTTTTACGACTGTTCCGAAATCACTGTTTCTACATGAAATTGTAGTCTTGGTGATTACCTTAATTTATGGTATAATCGGATGTGACTACTAATGGCACCTTCGAAGAAAATTTGAATTTAAATCAAAAATTTAAAAAAATTATTATGCAGAAATGATTTTTTATATAAAGCTCCATCTTGTGCAAAAAACACATTAGAAGAGAAGAGAATATGTCGATATTTTTCTGCCAGGTGTGAGTAAATGGAAAACTTTAAATATATATATTTAGGGAAATTTAAATATTAAAAATTTTTAAAATTATTTAAATATTAAAAATTAAAGTCCGAGGCCAATTTTTGTTTCTTTTGTTCTGTTCTTCATTTATGAAATATTTAGTTCTGACATGACATCTTAATATATTTGAGGTGGGCCAAATAAAATTTTAAATTTGAACTACCGGTTACTTTGACTTTGAAAGGTAGAATAACATTCATTATTATTTTTATTATCAGTTTAATGTTTGACATTTACAAAATTGGACGGAAATATTAAAAACTTACTTCCAAAGTAGTGAGTCTTTAACGCAAACTGTAAGAAATTTACGTGGAAATTTTTCGAAACGAGATCGGCCTTCAGTTCAGCCTTCATGAAGTTCTTTTTCATCTCGATGGCTATGTCAATAAGACAAATTGCCGCATATGGTGTCCAGAGAACACACACACGTGACTATTGAGAGGCCAATGCATCCACAACGAGTCACTGTTTGGTGTGGATCTTTGGGTCATGTAATGAAATTGAATTGGGTTGATCGGACGTGGGAGTGCCGAGCCAGTCGTGGTAGTCATATGAATGACGTTTTCATTATTAAATGACAATGTTTAACCTTTCCAATAAAACCAGAGATGTGAAACAAAAATCAGTAGTTTTTTTAATGCCGATTCTAATTTAATGTTTTAAATGGCCCACACTGGTTCAGCTTCATACGATTGGTGGCATTAAATATAAGGAAACATCGTAGAGCTTTGAATTTTGGTATAGGCTAATATTTCGTTATTATAAAAAAATGCTGAAAATTTGAAAACAATCGGAGCACAACCACGCCTACTTCCCATATAACACAAAAGTTAAAAATCATTGTAGAGTCATAATTTTTGGCTCATTGCAAAAGTGTGTTTTTTATTTGATAAAAAATATATACAAATAAAGTGCAGCAACAGTCATGCCCATATTAAATATAAATATCTGTAAATAAATGAAAAATAAATAATAAAAAATTTATAACAAAGTAATTCGTGTACCTTTATTAACATAACAAATTTTTTACTTCATCAGAAAATTCCAATATATCCTTCTTGGGCTGGTTACGATATGAATTTATGTATGGATCTGAAGATGCTAATAACATATGCATTACATCTTGTGTTGATATGCGATCCGTTTTTCTGGAGTGGTTTAGACGATAACTTCTGTAATCTTTATTACGAGCTTCCTCCGACAACATGCCAAGTGGCAATATTGCTGCTGACACAATTTCACTCCCATGAATTAGCACTTTGTGTACAGTAATAGGCATATAGTACCAGCTGTACAGTTCTATATATCGTTCTGCAGTGGCCAAACAATAAACTTTAAATGTATCCGTATCTATTTCAAAATTACTATTTATTACAGTTAAAATTGTACTAAAGCGATGAATTAAATTTTCATCAACACCAAGAACATCTGCCGTCAAGGAAGGATTTGCAAAAAAACGTCGAGAAGTATTGCCAGTGTTCGATGAGCCCATTCCTTGTTTAACCATATCCACATTTAAAACCGATTTCAAATTTCTTTGTATTTCCGCTTTTGCTTTTTCTTTTTCATGCTTTGTTTCTTTAGTGACTCTCCACTTTGAAAAACTTTTGTTGTATGCTATATGCAATATGCACTCCATAAATTTTATCCTAGCATGTAAAGGGGAAATTCCAAATTGAAGCCCCTCCTCCGAAACTGTTTTTGTTCTTAATAATTCCAAATTATTCATTTCGCTAGGCTTACATTGACATATAAAGCATACAGACATTCCTGATGTTTGTGTGATTACATATGCAACTTTTCCATCAATCATGGTTAAAATAGGTGTATGCAAAATTTCATGACTTTTGCCATATATATTAACAACAGTTTTTTTCAAATTTTTAATTTCATTTTCTACCCTTTCAACTTCTTCAGAAATTACATTTGCTGTTTCTTTTACAAATTGAAATTTTATTGGCCTACATAAAGCTGTTGATGATGGCCCTGGGTTTCGCCAGTAATCAGATGTACCATCAATACATTTCAAATTAAGAGGAACAATACTTGTCAAAAATATATTTTTGTCATTTAAATTGGGATCATTGAATTTTTGGTGGTATTCGCTATGACCCGAAGATCCATCACAACCCCATTTAGAAACAAGTTGTAGTTGGCTTGGAAGTACATCCGTCTCAGCTTTCGTTTTCGCCTTCAATATTCTGGATACAGTATGATCTAGTAATTCTTGTATACTGACTTTACTATAGTTCTCCTGTACTTCAAAATTTTTAGGATAACATTCTTTTTTAGCACTAAGAACTTGATGGTATGAGGGGAAAATATCACATCCAATTTCTTTGGCACTCCATCTTAATATTTGATACTGTTGTTTTGATAAACAAGCATCAATAATAAGGCTTAGTGCTTTTTCTCGACTAAACATTTTCGACGTTTGTTCATCCTTATTTATTTTTTTTTGCAGCTGATGCAATAAGTTCTGCCGAATTACTATCACATAGCTGCTGTACTTTAATCCTTTTAGCACGAGTTTGGCAAAGTTCAAAGGTTTTAGAAGGCCGACCACGTTTGACTTCATGGGAACACATAGGTTTTTCATACTCTGAAAAATCTTCGCAAAAACAGTACATATTTTCCAACCAAACTTCATTTTGTTCAACAAATCTGTCTTTCATACGTTTTGCATTGACCCACTTAGTTTTCAGTTTTGGTAAAAATTGTTTACTTAAAAATGTTTTAAATTTATCTAACTCAATAATTGACAAATTTTTATTATTTGTTGAAATAATATCACAAACTACATTAATGTCCTTATCACAATCTAATAAAAGATCAGAAATTTCATAATAAGATATCTGAAGATTATCCATTTTTAATAATTTTTATTTCTATTTTTCACTTCTAAGACAATAATCGAATTAGCTTTATTCATCTAAACACAACTAATAAACAAAACACCTGTCAACTTCATTTCAAAATCAAAAAGCTAACTACAAAAACAATGCAACAAACAGTCACAGCTGATGCGAAAAAAATGGGAAGAAATGCAAATTTGTAAACCTCATGATCATGATAGACAACTGTTTTACTATTTTTTTCATATTTTATGTTTACGCAAATGTCAATTCAGTGCATTTTGTTTTGTTTTCTTTTTGTACCACCATTGCATTGTTGCTACAAAAGATGACCGAAAGTCAATTTTCAAAAATGCTTCTGCCTGACTTATAGTGTCATGGTAAACATGTGTGTTGTTGTTGCCTTTTGTAATCGCAACTGTTGCCTTTTGTGTGTTTTTTTACAACAAAAAAACGAAACAACAAAGCAAGCAAGCAAACAAAAAAACAAAAACAAACAATGATGCACAATAACGCGTTTATGAAGGCAATTTTTCCTTACTTTTTTTAGTTTTTTATACCGGAATTGCTTAGGGGCAAAAACGGGCAGCTGAATTTTTTATGAATCGTTAGGTGAGATTACAAGCTTTAATTTGATATAAGTCTCGAGCTAGAGCACGTTGGAGATCAAAAGATGCAATCGATAGAAGTTTGAGAAAATAAATATTTTTGCACAATTTATAGTAGTAAATACAAACAAAAAATTGAGCTTCGAAATTTTTTTTCTTTTTGAATATACATTTCTTATAACATCTAATTTCAGAAAAAAATAATTCTAGTTTCATTATAAGAGTATATCTGAAGCAAGAAGTGATAGAAGGTAGCACATATAATACGATAATTTCAAATGCATTCATTTTGGTCAACTTTGAATGCCTCTGGACAAAAAAGTAATAAAGATATCGACCTAAAATTTTTGGTTCATGCTAGTAAGATTGTTTTCTACAAACTATGAAAAAATTAGGTAGATCTGAGTACATGAAAAAAATGAATTAATGCCGCTCTTGAACCAGTGTGTGGCCCAGCCTATAGAAGGGGAAAACATGATTTTTGGAGGTGTTTTCAGGAGTGTTTAGCTCACTGATGGTTGAACCTGGGGACGATAATTTTGCAAATCATTTATTTTTGCGACCCACCTTAATATAGATATCCATAAAAAATGGTATTGAGTCAGAGGAGCCTACACACTGAATTTCATGATTCCAGTTACAGCCGTTTGGTTGGTACCATTTGTATCCCTTTTTCCCCATTTTAATCCTAAAAGTACGAATTATTTTTTTTTGTCTTGCGCGTCTACGCAGTCTGAGGACATATATTCCGAATTTCAAGATTTCATTCGCCCTGTTTTCCCCCTTAAATTTAGAAATAACTTTATATTGCGCGTCAACACAGCCAGAGTAATGTATAAACCAAATTTCATGATTTAAACTTCAGCCGTTTTGGATGGTATCTATCTAATCTATCTTTTCCCATTTTATCCCTTAAAAGTACGAATTTCGAAATATCCACTTATTCTACCATTTTTATCCCTTTTTGTCCTTAAAACCATACTAGCTTTTGGTTCACGTCCACGCTATAAATATGTACCAAATTTCAACATTTGCTAGATTAAAACATATTTTTATAGTGCAAAATTTATAAAATTTTTAATTTTTTTTATATATGCCCTGATTCCGAAAATTAAATTGAACATGAAGGTTTGCCGTATAAAAACAAGGTTATGTTCTTACTAAGACATTTTTAAAGAATCTTTCTATAGTTCGAAATCAACTTTAACAATATATATATAAAGGGTGTCTCAATAAATATTCATAGTATTTTTCTGATCCAGTTGCAGTTCTGTAATTCATCAGCTTTCGTCTACGATTGTTCCGATTACTGCGTATAATATTTTTTCCGATCTATTTTGACGTTTTAAACTCGAAAAAGATATTACAAAATTTTGTTATAGAAATCTTTTTAATTTTTTACTAAATATTATTTTAGTACTTTTGCATTGTTTTCTTCTTTAGGTTGCTATCAAAAAATTGAACAAAATATTTTTCCTTTTTTTCTTTCTTGGAATTTTTTGTGCCATAAAATAGTTTAAAAAAATATTTGTATACCCTCCACCTCCAGGATGGGGGTATACTAACTTTGTCATTCCGTTTGTAACACCTTAAAATATCGACCTGAGACCCTAAAATCGTCATAAAATTCTAAGACGATATAGCCATGTCTGTCTCTCCGTCTGTTGAAAGCACGCTAGCATCTAAACGAAAGGAGCTATGACGTCCAAAATTTCCATAATTGCGTCTTATATTCGTAGATCGGTTGGGCTTGAAATGGGGCGGCCCAAAGGGAAACAATTTTCCCTCACAAGGACTAAAAATACCCATAATAATCCCTAATATTTTAGCGTATTTAAACATGTTTTTTGAATATGTGTGCTATATATTTGCTTGATATTTGGTACGCGCATTCCCCTTATAGCAAAAACGTCCACCATAAAGTGATTATTATTTCTAGGGGGTGAAATGGGGCAAAAAAAGGATAAAAATGGTACATATTAAACAACAACAACTAGAAACACGAAATTCGGTGTGTACATTCCTCTAATTGAGTAGATACATAATATAAAAGTATTTTTTCCAAATTCGTACTTTTAAGGGGTAAAATAGGAATAGATGGATAAAAATGGTACCAACCAAACGGCTGTACCTAGAATAATGAAATTCGGAGTATACATTCCTCTGAGTGTGTAGACACGGAAAATAAACTGATTTTTCGAAATTCGTACTTTTTGGGGTTAAAATGAAAAAAGGGGATAAAAATAGTACCAATCAAATGACAGCAGCTAGAGTCATGAAATTCGGAGTATACATTCCTCTGAGGGTGTAGACACGGAAAATAAACTGATTTTTCGAAATTCGTACTTTTTGGGGTTAAAATGAAAAAAGGGGATAAAAATAGTACCAATCAAAGGACCGCAGCTAGAGTCATGAAATTCGTAGTATACATTCCTCTGAGGGTGTAGACACGGAAAATAAACTGATTTTTCGAAATTCGTACTTTTTGGGGTTAACACGAAAAAAGGGGATAAAAATAGTACCAATCAAAGGACCGCAGCTAGAGTCATGAAATTCGGAGTATACATTCCTCTGAGGGTATAGACATGGAAAATAAACTGATTTTTCGAAATTCGTACTTTTTGGGGTTAAAATGAAAAAAGGGGATAAAAATAGTACCAATCAAAGGACCGCAGCTAGAGTCATGAAATTCGGAGTATACATTCCTCTGAGTGTGTAGACACGGAAAATAGACGAATTTTTCGAAATTAGTACTTTCAAGGGATACAATGGTACAGAGGGATAAAAATAGTACAACTAAACGACCACAGCTAGAATGATAAAATTCTAATTGCATAGAAACGTCAAGGGGGTAAAAATGGTACCAACCAAATGGGCGCAGCTGGAATTATGGAATTCGGTGTATACATTCCTCTGACTGCATAGACACGCAAAATAAAAAGTTTTTTTTTCAAATTCGTACTTTTTCTTTTACGGCAAAAATTGGTTGAATCATGAAATTAGGGTATTTTGCTCTATGTACGTCTGATAATGGATTTTCAAAATTCGTACTTTTGGAATTCAAATAGAATGGAATACAACCAACTGTAGCACCCACTATCTACCAATATTTATGGCTTTGAAAATATTTTTGAAAATATAAATATAAGAAGCGTGGTTTGAAATAATTTAAATATTATATTTATTTATAAAATTAACTTTTCAATATTTGTATTTGTTTTGGTTTGGCTATATTAAAAAAATTATATTTTCCTGTAATATTACTGCACTTCTACGAAAATCGACAACCTCTGTGGAATGCAATCCATGGTGGAGGGTATATAAAGCTTTATTTACCCGACATGGACCAGTCAACTAGCAATTTAACGACTTTAGATAATTTTCTCCGAGTTAAAAAGAGAACATTGGTTTCTGGACTTGAACTTCTAGAATGTACCAGATCCGAGTCAGCACAAATTGTACTTAAAAACTAATGGCATTATTATTAGCTTCAAATTTGTCTTTATTTTGTTGATTTGGGTACTAGCTGTCAACATAATCTTCAAGACAAAGTTATGGAATTTTGATGTCTCAGTAAGTCATTCAAATGATTAAATCAACATATCCAAAACAGAGGTATATCAATAGACTTGATACTCACATAACAGCCTACATCAAACACTGAAGTTCTGGTTAGTCTTAAAGCATTTTTTACTATCTTACACTTGTTAATCCCCCTGGGTAGGGTTCTACAACAACTTTTGAGCGGACACTGTCGGTCAATCGGTTCAATAGTTTAGAAAATATATGCCCAACACTATAGCCATTGCTTTATTTGGAAGCACTGTGCGTGAGTGCGTCTATTGTAAAGGAAATAACAAATCCAAACTAAAATTCAAATTGAATTGGTGGGGAATTTTCAACACCTAAAGTTTTTCCATAATTCATTTTCCAAGTCTGTGGTGACGGTGATGGTGTTACCATAATAACTGCATGAGTTATGGCACCCACAAAAACATGCAGACAAGCAGACAGACATACAAACAAGCCAACAAACATCATAATCATCATCATTATCATCTTCATAACATGGTAATAACCACCTCGGTACGCATATTGTAGGAGTCAGTCAGTACGTGCTGCTGCAATCGGTCTAAGCCATCCAAGATTTAAATCGAATTGCTGCTCTTTAGTCCGCAGTACTTCTTGGGTCTTGTCACCTAGACTGAAGATTGCGGTTGGTTGGATGCTTGGTTTGACTGACGATAAGCACGAGTAACAACTCTATCTTATTATCACAGCTCTTTTAATTTTTCATAATGTTCTTTGGTTACACGATTTTCTAGATTACAATTCTGTGAGATATGTAATCCAGTACTTCGTGTAACTAGTGAGATTTTTGCAAAATGAAATGCTTCGGAAATTACAACATCTGTTCCCAGCTCAATTATAGTGGGTGGAATTGAGGAATGTTGTGGTTGATATTAATTGACTGTTGGAAAATTCAATTTTCTGCTTAATTTGTGGAGTCTTTTTTTTTTTTTTATTATTTTATTTTATTTGTACAAATTCCATATAAACAACTTTCCTGGCCTCAGCGCCATAGTGGCATTATTGAGGCAAGCCGGCAATATATTATTCTAATTTA
Organism: Polietes domitor; assembly: GCA_947397865.1. Taxonomy (NCBI): domain Eukaryota; kingdom Metazoa; phylum Arthropoda; class Insecta; order Diptera; family Muscidae; genus Polietes; species Polietes domitor. The sequence goes on along the minus strand of OX377622.1, from coordinate 8,078,971 downwards.
TATACAATTATATACAAATTCAAATTCAATTAAAAAAAATATCTTACAAAATTCAAATTTTATACTGAAGGTAGAAGCGTTTCAAATGAATTATATAGAAATTTCTTAAATGCAGTTTTAAAAGTTGAAATTCTGTTAACAGATTTCAAAGCTGATGGTAGGTCATTATATGTGATAGCACCCACATAATCAATACGTTGTTTTGTCCTTTCAAGTCTACACCGCGGAACTCTTAAACTATTTCGATTTCTAGTGTTTAAGTTTGTTTGGTTCTGAAAAAATTATATGGTGTGATGGCCAATCTTATTAATGCACTTAAACACGAACATTACAACTTGGTACTCATACAATCCATATATTGGCAGTATAGTCTTCCCCACATCCCTATACAATGAAATCGTTGGATAGGTCAATGGTAAATTATATATCGTCTTGAGAGCTTTGTTTTGCATGCATTGGAGAGATCTGAAAGAGCTACTGTTCTTATTGTTGGCGTAGGCAATAGCTAAGTATTTCAAATGCGATTGTACTAACGATTGAAATATCATGTGCTTCGATTTTTCATTTAACTTGTATTTCAATTTATATAATGAAATGATTCGAAATTATTTACGTCATATTTACATCATTTTCAAATAAAATAAACACTTGTTTATCTATTGATGCATTTTAAATGATAGCATAACAAAATTTTTCCCAGAATTTGTAATGTAAATTTACTAATGTCAGAATACATCAAAAAAATAAATATTATATTATGTCCGGGACTAAAACATTTATTTTTTGTGTGCATTGAGGGGCACAGTTTCATAAAATCAAAACTATTTCTTTAATAGCCTTGTCAGACTGCAGGGGAAATCTAGTTTAATTTGATTTCGAGCTAAATCGACCTCAAATCTAGTACTTTTCCCATATAAAATCGATCAGCTGTTCGATTTTTTGGAAATCGACCTAATTTTTAGACATGCAAAAATAAAAAAATAAAAAATTATGGTTATGTGTATAAACTATATAATAACAAGAAAGAGTTTAACATTTATTTCTAATTTCTCTGTCAATTCAAAAATGGAACAAGTTAAGTAATAAATGTGAAATATTTAAAAGTGTTTGCTAAGTTCAATTAAATTTTCAGGGAAAAAACGACGTTATATGGAGAAAACAAAATGAACTCCAGACCAGGAATGTGTGCTGTTAGCTCTATAGGAGGACAGTATAAACGGACACAAATGAAATAATGGCAGACGAAATGTTGAAAATGGTTTGTATTTTGGCCATCTGAAATACAAACTAAATTACACAATTTCACTTTATTAGATGTGTTTGTCTTCTAGAGATGAAAACGGACAGGAGGATCACCATCAAAATGGAAATATTATCAAAAAACGCATTCCATAATGGAATCAGTGATGGAAGAAAGCATAGTGGTCCATAGCGAACAGTTAAACAATAGCAAACTATAATAATAGTATTGCAGTTTTCTCTGCAAAACTATAATTTGAAGAATTGTGTTCCTTTTCCGACGGATAGTCTGCAATGCAGTTTATTTTTCCTTATTCGAATAAAAATTAATTGTACAAATAGTGGTTTATTGATTTAAATCATCATTTGTTAATGGCATGAACACACATTATAATAAATAATAAATACAATTTGAATTTCATAGAAAATAGACTTTCAATCAATTAAGGACGGGCATTGGAATACTTCAGCATGTTCACATTCATCTGCTCTAATAGGTTGAAATGATGTCCATTCTGCGTGTTGATCTGAACTGACCATCGGCAGATCACTGTAGCGCCATGCAATGCGTCAGCCGTACTTAGCCATTACCTGGTTCTTCTCGTACTCCATTTTGCTTTCAATTTTGCCCTTTTCCACTTCGCCGTCATCCAAGGGTTTCTGCAATTTCTCGACGACATCCTAGGGGCTGTCATCTAAACTGCTCAAACACCGTTTGCTTTGATAAAATACCCTCGGCCATAAAATATTGGAGTAGGTGACCACAAATATGTCTTCTTCGATCAGACATATTGAGCCAATGGAACGTCCAACGAAGGATTGTCACTTGATGTTGCAACTTGTCCTGTTTGTGCAATTATCCGTGTAATTTGTTTGTGGACGTTTCGCTTGCGAAAACTGGACATTTCTACCGGATGCAATTGTGAGCGATTCGGGTAAAAAGGTTTCGCAAATTACGCAAAAAAAAAACTTAAAAATAATTGCGTAAATAATTCCTTCCGGCAACTTTTCTTAAGGCCCAAAATTAACACATATTTTAATAATTAATTTAATTTTTCTTTATTAGAGTTTTCCATTGTTTGTTTTGTTTACAAACAATCGTATGACAAACTAAATCGACCAAATTTCAAAAAATTGCAGGGTCGATATCATCAATTCGATTTCACAAGAAATCAACTTGATTTCATTCATTTTTTAACTTAATGTAAAACGCAAAGCGAAAGCTCTCACTATTTTCTGTACATTTTATTGTTGTTACGCAAAAATCTCGAATTTTACTACCTTTAATAATAAAGGGTCCGCCATCTAACGTTTTTTTTTTCAACTATTCAACCGTTGGACTATTATTTGTAGGGTGGCCGAGGCAGCCATTTGAATGAAATTATTTTCCATTATTAACCGGAAGGATTGTACTTTCAAATAAAAAAAAGAAATTTGAGAAAATATTCAGTAGTTTTTTTATAGCATTTTCGAAAAAAAAAGTTATTTGGCGGACCCTTTACAACAACAAATTAACAAAATGTGTCGAATTCGCCGAAGGAACCCTTAATATTTGCACTTATATTCAACTAGCAGTGTCCGCTCCTTCGCAAGCGGAGAAGCCAGCTATTTGTTATCTGAAGTAGTGATGGTTCTATTTTTATCCCCATAAAAGTACAAATTAAAAACAAAAACAAAACAACTATAACGCCGTGCGACAATTTTACATTTATTTTTTATTATTTTCATACTTTAACAAGCCATACAAAGGCGATATGGGTATCAAATGAAAGAGAAGAATATCTATTAAAAATATTTTAAATACAATTTTTCTATATGTATTAGTTTAGTATAAAAAACAATTTCTAGTTCTCCCCTTATTTACTTAATTTATTTATATTTTACTATTTAAGGAGGAAAATTTGAAATGGTTATTAATGCAATTGGAAGCATGGAATTTTTAGTATTTTTAACGCACGTAATTTTCTTTCATTTGATACCCATATATGAAAATAAATTATTAATATATCTTTTGGAAATTAAAAGTCCTGTAAAAAGGAGAAAAGATCATCAAATGAAAAACTGAGTACATAGTTTTTCTACATAGTATCTCTAGTTTTATATGTACATGGTCTTGTTCAGGTCTTGGTTGGTATAATTTGTATTCCATTTTGTAAAGCTTCGAAAAATGCATTTGTAGCTGATGTATATTATATATTTTGATATCATTTATTTCATTCGTTAATCTGTATTCAAAATAACTAATAACGTAACGTTTGAATTTACCCCAACTACTTAAGTACTCTTTTTTTAAGAGAGTTTAAATATGTTGTGCGTCTACGTAGTCAGAAGAATTTACATGTCGAATATTACGATTGCATTTGCAATACCTTATTTAGTACTATTTGTATCCCTTTTGTCCCAATCACACCATAAAAGTAAAAATTCCGAGTCTACGTTGTCAGAGAATATACATATACGAATATACGAATTCCATGACTGTATATGCAATACTTAAATTGGTACAATTTTTATCCCTTTTTTGGCCCACTCACTCCTTAAAAGTACAAATTTCGAAACATTAATTTACGAAGGACGTCAACGCGGTCAGAGAATGTACATGCCGAATTTCACAATTGCAGCTGCAATACTTTAGATGGTACCATTTTTATCCCTTTTTGTCCCACTTACCCCTTAAAAGTAATTTTTTTCTAAAAACCCATTTATGTTGAGAGTCTACGTTGTCAGAGAATATACATGCCGAATTTCACGACCAGATGCAATACTTTAGTTGGTACTATTTTTATCCCTTTTCGTCGCACTCACCTCCTAAAAGTACAAATTTCGAAAAAAAAAAATCCATTCCAATCCATCCATCCACATATTGCACTTCTATGTGGTCAGAGGAATTTACACTTCGAATTTTACGATTCTAGCCGAAATACTTTAGTTCGTATCCTTTTTAATAACTCTTTTAATGTACTTTGTAACAATTCCTGGGTGACCAAAATGCAATGTCGATTTGACATGGACATACTGAGTTAGTTTTTATAGCCTTAAGAATAGGTTTCGACTTTTAACGAGGTTAAAATTTCTCTGCAACTTGGCATAGAATGGCTCATATATAGGGTGGACCGTGTAACATGTTTAATTTGAGCTAACGATTACTTTGTCTTAGAGAAGTAGAACAAACTGCGTTGTTATTTTTATTTTCGGGTTTATGTTTGACATTTGCAAAATAGGGCGCTAAACGCTCGAACACAATTGGGAACTATTAAAAACTTACTTCCAAAGTAGTGGGTCTTTAACGCAAACTGTAAGAAATTTACGTGGAAATTTTTCGAGAAGAGATCGGTCTTCTCATTTTCTATTGACACAGCCACCGAGATGTCTATGGCCCCATCATGTCGCTTTAGACGAATATAAATGTTCCCCAGTATGTGCTATACATGAGTCCCTCCCTTCAAGACCACGCCATCAATACCCATCGACACACATCCATACATACACAGGTGCATTTGTAAACGTATCTTATTTGTATCTCGTATCTGCCCCAATTTGCACATTTTAAGAGCACTTCATACAAAGTACGTATCACAAAGCAATATTGTCATGTTGCAGTTCCCGCATTCGAAAGTCGTCGCCAATCAACGCGAAATAGAGAACTTGTGGCACTTGGCACTCTCTTCAACAACGACAACAACAGAGTATGTAGTTCTTAAATAAGAAGACAGTCGTCGTCGGGAGGCAAAGAAATATAAACCGTTTATGGCTGGGCTAGGCTAGGCTATTGTCTTTTAGGTAACGCAATACGCTTTTCGTTCGATGTAGACAACAAAAACAATAATAACAACAACAGCGGCGTATTAACAGCGCAAAATAATAAACAAAAAGCTTAACGTTTTTACTGTTGACCACCTTTTGAAACTCTTGACTGATGTTGGGCACACACACGCACTTCGACTTACACTGGTTCGTGCAAGTACTCGTACTTATGTGCAACAACATCGGCTCTAGGGATGTCGTTGCGGACAGGGCCATATTTGGATAAAGTGGAAGGCTAAAACCGAGTGGCAAATTTACTCCTAACATGTTGGATTTCGAGCAACATCAGCATAACAGCTATATATTAAGTGAAATATGTTTAATTGATAAAAAACTATTATTTTTGCACATCGTTCTAGAGAAGAAAAACTTATTTTACTTTGGTGATTTTAAAATACTTTACTTTGGTGATCAATCTAATAAAAACAGACATTAATGATTTTATAAACATTAAATTCTGGAAGCATATAGAAGTGTAGTATCAGAGTCAAAATCCGTCGGTCAAAATTCAATAACTTTTGTTCTCGTACTCATTTTCGAGTTCCGTCTCCTTGTTGGACCATTCACCGAATTTAAAGCGAGTAATTCTCTTATCATTGTATTGGTGGCGTATAAGGTATATTTGTTGAAGATAATATCACTCATTCGCAAAGTTATCGAACTGACTGGAAATCACACTAAAATCAGTGGCCTTTTAGTTCTGCACAACCCTAGGGTATAATAAAAATAATAATATAATATAAAATGTATCGACCACCAGGTTGTCCGATTGCAACACCTTGAAATATCGGCCTGAGACCTATAAAGTATATATTCTGATCGCCACAAAATGCTAAGACGATCTAGTCATGCCCGTCCGTCTGTTGAAAGCACGCTAGCATCTGGACGAAAGAAGCTAGGACATCCAAATTTTCCATAAATGCGTCTTATAGTCGTAGATCGGCTGGGATTACAACTGGGCGAAATCGGTCCAAAGGGAAACAATTTTCCCTCGCAAGGACTGAAAATATCCATATTATTAACCCCTAATATTTTAGAGTATTTAAGCATGCTTTTTCAATATGTCTGCTTGTACTTATTGGGTATGCGCATTCCCGCTATAGCAAAAACGCGCACCATAAAGTGATTCTTATTCGTGGGGGTGAAATGGGACAAAAAGGGATAAAAATGGTACATATCAAACGACAACAGCTAGAACAAAACAAAGGAATTTTTTGATTTTCTCGAAAAAACGTTCAAACTGGCCGATAAACTGGAACTAGAGGGCTGAGATCTTCCAAAAAAAGGATCCTCATCAAATTCGACAATATAGTTCTGACAATAAGAAGTCTCTCAGACAAAACCCAATGTAAAAAGAAACTTAGACCAACTGGGCTATAAATTTATTCTACAAAAATTATCTACTCAACATGTATAGGGTTTCTGTTCCAACAATTATTTTGGGAAGTGCAGTTTTCTCAAAGAAGGTAGATTTTCTGGCCTTCTAGGGTAGCCTAACGCTTTATAGTTGCAATTTGCCGCTTTTCTAGGTTACATTTTACGAAATTATCGTTCCAAGTTCGACCAATTCATTGTCTCCCCTTCGCCGAATTCAAATCGAGTAATAACTAATTTCACTTTAGATTGCTATATATTATTCGATTTTGTTATCATGCTATTGATGGCGTATAAGTTATGTCTCATATGGATATTATTACTCATTCGCTCAGTTATCGAACTGATAGGAAATCACCCTAAAGTCAGTGACCTGCTAGTTCAGCGAACTGTGAACCCAGTGAAAAATGTCGAAACAAGGCAAAAATGAGCACCCTCTACCCTCCACCACGGAGTGCATTCCACAGTATTACAGGCAGATTAGAGGCTTTCAACTTTAGGAAAATTGTGATAATTTTTATGCACATCACAATATTTGTTAATTATTATAATATTAATAGTCCTCTACTATATAAATATAAAACTTCAAGAGTAATCAAAAAGTGAACATGAGACAGCAATCTTCAAAAGTATGCCCTAATTATCAGGTGCTTTCAGTCGTTATTAGGTACAAACAATTTCCCTCAGGGTCGATTTTCCAATTACTTGATTCCAGGTACTGCACAAATGCCCGTACCATTTTGATAGAAAAAGTACTAATATTGAAGATCCAATATGTGGAATGTACAAACTTATTTTCATTTTGACCATGCAACTACGGATTTGGAAAATGACCTCTTACTTTCCGCGTCTGCGCAGTCGGACGAATTTCATGATTCTAGCTTAGCCGCTTGATTTGTGCCGAATTTAACCCTACCATACCATTTTTATCCCCATTCGCCCCATTTTAAGCTTAAAAATACAAATCTTTTATGTTTCGCGGTTATACAGGCAGATGAATGTATATACCGAATTTCATGATTTCAACTTCAGCAGTTTGGTTGGCACCCTTTTTATCCCACTTTTCCAATTGTATGCCTATAAAGTTCAAATTTTTGTTTACATTTTTATCCCTTTTCGTCCGAAAAGTACGAATTCAAAAAATTTTTCTATTTTACTTATCTACGCAATTCGAGGGATGTACATTCCAAATTTAATGTTTCTAGCTTTTGTCGTATCATTGGTACCATTTTTATCCCTTTTCGTCCCAAATATACGAATTTCAAAAATCCCTCTATTTTACGTGTATATGCAATCGGAGGGATGTACATTCCAAATTTTATGTTTCCAGCTGCTGTCGTATTATTGGTACCATTGGTACCATTTTTATCCCTTTTTGTCCCATTTCGTCCACTAAAACTTTTATTTACTTTTTAGAATGTACGCAACAAATTTCGAGTGCATATAAAGCAAACATTAAAGAAGTTGCTTAAATAGTCTAAGTATTATAAGGTATTTTCAGTCCTTGTTAGGGAAAAAATTTTCCCTCTGGACCGATTTCGCCCACTTTCAATCCCAACCGATCTGCAACCATAAGACACATTTAGGGAAAATTTGAAACTACTAGCTCATTTCGTTCGGCAGCTAGCGTGTTTTTAACAGACAGACGGTCATGGCTATATCGTCTTAGAATTTTACCACGACCCAGAATATATACACTTTTTGTGGTCTACGAAGAATATTTCAAGGTAGGTAGGTAGGTGGAGGGTTTAAAAATGGCACAAAAATGTATCGATCACAAATATTTATTTCATTTTTAATTGTATTTTTTGAAAAATCATCAGAATGATAATTTCTTCAATAGTTTATGAAAACAATGCATAAAACTATAAAATTCGGAAAAAAAGAATTTTTATTATATATTTTTCTGAATATTTTATTGTTTTCATATCTTATGTTAATAAACTAATGAAAAAATAGCATTCTGATGATTTACCATTACAATTTTGGTTGATTGTTCAAAAAAATATATTGGAAAAAATCATAAAATATATAACTCATCATTTCACCATATCCAAACTCACACAGTCGATAAAAAAGACATCTAAGAACACTACTTTAAAAAATGTAATCATTTCGAAAATCAAATTAATAGAAAGGAATGAATGTATAGGGTCCGCCAAATAACTTTTTTTTGAAAATGTTATAAAAAAACTGCAGAACAGAGTTACAAGCCGAACCATAATTATCGGCGGCGGCGGCGCTGTTCAAAATGGGTCGGCGGCGGCGGCTTTCGGCTGATTTGCCGGCTCGTTCTGTCATTCGAATACCCCTATTTGGAAGGAACAATTTTCTTTTATTTTTTGGCAAGTAGTTCAATATTCGTTAATATTAGCCAATGTTCCAATAATTTAATATTATTATTAGGGTATCCAATTATTCTGACTTTTATGTTATTCATTTTTTCGTTTATTTGAAAACAAAAAAATTCCAATTAATCGAATAATGAAGTCGAGAGTTATTCTGTTAACCGATTAATCGAACAATTGTCCACTTAAATAAAATATAATTAATTAGAGTTATATAGACAAGACACGGCAGTTTACGGGTAGTTCAACTATATATTGAACGTTTATTATGTATCTGATTTTATTTAAAAATTGTAACATCAAATTCGAAATTCATTAGAAGTTGACAAAAATCTTAATATCTTATCAAAATAAAGAACCTTCCCTTAAATGAGCATAATATCAGAAGTTATCCATTGACTTTTTTCGAATATGGATCATATGATTTATAACAGAACTGACTTTATTATCACGGTGTTAACCTCAATGTTTCTATGCATTTACTATTCTGTGAAATTACTATTCTTCTTACTATAAATGAAGTCGGATAAATCGTTATTTTAATATCAGTGGAACATACAAATCAAAAATCGAAAAAAATTGTGGTTTTATATTTGGTGTACCCAAATAGAGCAAACTGGCTATTCAAAATCAATTTATCATACAAAGCATACGACGATTTCATTAGTTTTTTAAGACAAAACTTACAATATCGATTAATCGATTATTTGGGACAATTTATTCGAATTATTCGAAAATCATGATTTTTTATTATTCGAACAAATATTTGACAAAAATTATTAGATTAATCGAATAAAATTTAATCGGTTGGATACCCTAATTGTTAACTCATACAATTTTTTTTGGGTGAAAGAATCCATTCCCAATATGTATAATATGGATAGATATTGTTATTTATAGGAACACATGGCCACACGTACTGGAATTGACTTATATAAATGAAAGATAGATCAATATATTTCACAGCAGTAGGTTGTCTAAGTTGACATTTATATTTTCTTTTGTAATTTTAAGTGGCTTGTTTATTTTGGTAGTAAGATTTGACTGAGTTAAAACTCCGTCAAATCACGGCGGCGTGGTTGAAGTCGATATGAGTCGATGAAATCGGCGGCGTGGTTGAGTCGATTTGAGCCGATGAAATCGGCGGCGGCGCGGCTCGTGCAGAAACATGCGGCGGCGGCGGCTTGTCGGCTTAAAATCGGTCGGCTTGTATCTCTGCTGCAGAATATTTTCTCAAATTTCTTTTTTTATTTGAAAGTACAATCCTTCAGGTTAATAATGGAAAATAATTTCATTCAAATGGATGCTGAGGGCACCCCACAAATAATAGTCCAACGGTTGAATAGTTGAAAAAAAAAAAACGTTAGATGACGGACCCTATAAAAGCTGTAAAAAATCAAACGTGGCGCGAAAAAAAGATATAGTACGTTAAAATCGGTCAATTATTTCAGAAGTTATAGGCGAACACACCTTTCTGAAAAAATCGTAATTTCACCACTGTTAAATTATAATTCGCGAAAAAATTGGTTGTTTTCAAAAATACGTATAAAATATTTTTATGAGAAGAATATATACACAAACTTTCGAAACAATCCAAGCTAGGCGTTCAAAAATCGTACCGCTTGACCTGGAATAACTCATACATGTTCTTATTTTTTCCATGCTTTATATAAGGTTACTTTCTAAATATATATGTTTGTGTGCCACAAAATTTGAAATCAATTTTTGAAAGCTTTTTTCTCAACCAATTTTGCTCAAATTTTGCACACTTAATCATTTTCGATGACAATACAAGGAAATGGAAAAATTTGACCAATTGGACAAAGGGGCGTGGCACCTCCCATACGAAGTTAAAACCTATTATTGAATATTGTCAGTTCTATGACACCTAGAATGCTGAAATTTTGTGTAAGTGCATCTAGCATCAATTCGCATAGTTGTGCCAAAAATGGGCGGTATTGGAAAAGTGGGCGTGGCACCTCCCATACGAAGTTAAAACCTATTATTGAATATAGTCAGTTCTATGACACCTAGAGTGCTGTAATTTTGTGTAAGTGCATCTAGCATCAATGTGCATAGTTGTGCCAAAAATGGGCGGTATTGGAAAAGTGGGCGTGGCACCTCCCATACGAAGTTAAAACCTATTATTGAATATTGTCAGTTCTATGACACCTAGAGTGCTGAAATTTTGTGTAAGTGCATCTACCATCAATGTGCGTAATTCTGCCAAAAATGGGCAGTATTGGAATAGTGGGCGTACCACCTCCCATACGAAGTTAAAACATATTATCGAATAGTGTCAGTTCTATGACACGTATAGTGCTCAAATATTGTGTAAGTGCATCTAGCATCAATGTGCGTAGTTGCGCCTAAAATGGGCGGTAATGCAAAAGTGGGCGTGGCACCTCCCATATGAAGTTAAAACCAAAATTACACCTACTGTAATTTTGTGTAAGTGCATCTAGCATTAATGTGCGTAGTTGTGACAAAAATGGGCGGTAATGGAAATGTGGGCGTGGCACCTCCCATACGAAGTTAAAACCCATTTTCGAATATATGCCGTTCTATGGCAGATAAAAAACTGAAATTTTGCAGTAATTTTTCCTTCTACAAAAGATAACTAAAAAATAATTTCTAGGCCCAATAGAATTCTGCTTGCATAAAGCATGGATTTGAAAAAAAAATTTTTTTGATTTACTAGTTTCTTTTGAATATAGCACTTTTCAGGATTTATTGAAACAAAATCCTGTAGTTATGAGTGCCAGGCAATACCGGCACCCCTAACCTGCACCAACAACAACAAAGACCTAACATACATCGTACGGTAGCGTAGATAGGCTCACACAAGTAAACATATGTTGAGCTCTGGCTGTGGCAGTTGATTGTTGTAACATGGGCATGAATGTATGTATGTATGGCTGGCTGGATGCCTGCCTGCACTGAGGTATGGGGCATGTTAGGTACTCTCCTCGACATGTGTGTACATTCGTACGGACAATTATTTGTTTACATTTTGTTAACGCTTGCAAAACATAGCTTCGAAGTTGCAGCAGTTGCGGGGCCTGTAAACAAATGGGGGGGGACTGTGACTATTAACGGACCGATGGCTCGATGGCTGGTTGGTTGGACTGACTTCGACCGACTAGACGAACGACTTCACTCGACTCGTGTCTACGTACGTACATATCTATGAACACTTAGTACTTACCCATATGTATGTTAGGGTATGTTTTATGTAGGTATGCATGCAAGTACTTACATTTTAATGTATGTTTGTTTGATGAGCTTACTTATTGTGTATATGTTGTATTGGTTTTGTAGTTGCTGTTGTTGGTCATGTTTAAGTAGCTTTAATTCGCTCAATGGTTGACGTTTAAATAGTGACAATGGTCGCTCGGTCGGTCGATGGGCTGGCTGGCTGGATGGGAGATGCGTAGTACTCTCATTGTATCGTGTCGCCTGGTATCGTCTGTGGGTAAGTATGAACTATTTGTTGGAAGGTATGTATACGGTACATATGTACATACCTTCGAACAAACCGCATCGTTCACACATTATACCAAAGTTCCATATGGACATAGAGGGCCAATAAAAGTACGTGTATCTAATTATTCTCTAGAGAGTTTAAATTAAGGTGAATTTGTTTCCATCATTGGATAACTCACTCAATTTACACAAAGACGAATGTAAACACCAAATGGGGACCCGAAAATGAGGAGTTTGAGCACATTTTATTGGATACGTCTTAAATTCAATTATTTGTTATGAATTAAAATTTTAAGAATAAATTACTATAAAAAAATTACTTTGTATTGCAATTGTTTAAATAAATAAATATATATAAATATAAAAAAGTTCGGACGAACTTTATATACCCTCCGAACTTTATATACCCTCCACCATGGATTGCATTCTACAGAGGCAATCAATTTACGTAGAAGTGCAGTAACATTATAGGAAAATGTGTTGTGATTTATTTTGGTTTAAGATCAAAGGTCGTGTTGAAGTCTTCAGCAGAACCCCAAAATTAGCAAAAAGGCAAGTGAGACCTTTATTGTTGCAGCTAAAAGTTGACTGCGCAGTTTCGATGGACGCTACCCCATCTCATCAGAATTTTCGCAACGAATGTGTATATTTGACGTAAATCAGGAAAATGTTATTTTTTAATATAGACAAACCAAAAGAAATAAAGAAATCAAAAAAAAATATTTTTTTTTAAAAAAATATATACAATTTTATTTTAGTTTTTTTTTTTTTTTGTTTTTCGTTTGCATTTTTTTGGTCTGTAATCAGTATTTGATTTGAACTGGGATATTGTCCTGGCTCAAGACCATTTTGCTTCTATATTTAATAGAATGCAAATTTATTTACAAATGGCATGGTGACATTTATTACTTGGCTGCAGACTACCACGATCATGATTTCGACCATGTCAAAAGTCTTTTCAAGTTGCTTCGCAGCGACTTTTCAACATCAAACCCGGCCTCTATAAGGAGATGATTCTCACAAACGAACGAGAATCACAACTCACTTGCCGAAGTTGCGTTTAAATTATTTTTAACCACGCTTATAAGGCAAGACTACCAATATGTTTATATAGAGTGATTTTTTAGCTATTATCTTTTTGGCAATACTGGTTTAAACAGCTGACGCACGTTTCGTGTTTTGTTTCACTGTCAAACATCTTCAGTTCGGTCTATAATTTAACCATGAATCGTCTTACAAACGAACAACGCTTGCAAATTATTGAATTTTATTATCAAAATGCGTGCTCTGCTAAGAAAGTTCATCGCGCGCTTCCATTTTATGGTCAGTTTAATCGACCCACTGAAGCGGCTATTCGGGCTATTGTGACTAAATTTCGCACCAAATTTACATTGTTGGACATTAAAATAAAAAAAATTGGAAAATATCGCAGCTGTATTGGCCAGTGTTAATGATGACCATCAATTATCGATTCGTCGCCGTTCGCAGCAATTGGGCCTCTGTTACTCAAAAACGTGGAAATGCCAAAATTGGACTAAGCGGATGGACCATTTGAGGCGCAGTCAAGGCCAACATTTGCATGAAATAATCTTCAAACATTAAATTATAAGGACCGTACTATCGATTAAATAAAGATTTTATGCATTTTTCTGAATTTTATGTGTTTTTTAAAAACTTTGCTATAGCTTTTAAAAAATCACCCTTTACTATATATAACGAAATAATACTTCAAGTCAATTCAAAAAGTAAATATAAGGAAGCAATCTTCAAAAAACTTAAGTACCCTAAACATTGGGCGATAGTGGGTGCATTTTCATCTACAGCCTTTTTTTGGTTATATTTCCATCATATTTTAATTCCAAAAGTACAAATTTTGAAAATCCATTAACTCTCACGCACGCTGTGCACTTCATGATTATACCAAATTTTGCCGTTAAAGTAAAAAAAGTACGAATTAGCATTCCATTCCGACCATTTGTATCCCCTTTTCCCATTATACTCCCTTAAAAGTACGACTTTCGAAAATATCTTATTTTTACGTGTTTACACAATTAGTGGAATGAATACACCGAATTTTATTATTGTAGCAGTAGCCGTATAATTGGTACTATTTTTATCCCTCTGTTCCGTTCTATTATGCGTGTCCACGCTGTCAGATGAAGGTTTCCTTAATCTAGCTGCAGCCGTTTGATTGGTACCATTTTTATAATCTCTATTCCCATTTTACCCCATTAAAAGTACAAATTTCGAAAAATCGCTTTATTTTACATGACAACGCAATCAGAGGAATGTATACATCGAATTTCATTATTCTAGGTGCAGCCGTTTGGATGGTACGATTTTTATCCCTCTATTCCCATTTTACCCCATTAAAAGTACGAATTTCGAAAAACCTTTTTATTTTTCGTGTCTACGCAATCAGAGGACGGTATAACCAAATTTCATGACTCTAGCTGCACACAAATTGTTTGGTAAAATTGTTATCCCCTTTTACCAGTTTACCTCCTAAACGTACGAATTTCGAAAAAATCCCTTTATTATACATGAGTACGAAATCAGAGGAATGTCTACACCGAATTTCATTATTTTAGCAGTAGCCGTTTGATTGGTACTATTTTTATCCCTCTGTTTCCATTTTACCCCTAAAAGTACGTGTTCTGAAAATTCGTTTTATTTTGCGTGCCCACGCTGTCGGATCAAATTTCATTTTTCTAAGTGCAACCGTTTGGTTGGTACCATTTTTATCCCTCTATTCCCATTTTACCTCTCAAAAGTACGAATTTGGATAAAATACCTTTGTATTATGTATCCTCTCAATTAGAGGAATGTACACATCGATTTTCGTGTTTTTACACATTAAATATTGGGGGATATTAGGGGTATTTTTAGTCTTTGTCAGGGAAAAATTTGTCAGTCTAGACCGACTTCGCTCACTTTCGTATTCTGGGAAAATTTGGACGTCCTCGCTCCTTTCGTTTAGAAGCTAGCGTGCTTTGACGGACGGACGGACATGGCTAGATTGTCTTAGAATTTTATGACGATCATGTGCCAGTTAGAATGATAGTGGTCTAAGTTACACTTTATCCGTTCTGAGATATTCCATAGCTTATGTTTGAGTCAATTGAAAAATATTTTTCCACGGAAGCACAAAATTTTTTCTTAGAATATTCTACTATTATATCGAACTTTTATATATAGAAAACGATAACGTTGGTACCTCTAATGGAACCATTACGTTCAGAGGTTGTACTGACTTAGACCACTTTCATTGAAAAAATTGAACACACAAAATTTTTAATTTTTCTGGCAAAGTAATATTTCTTTACCAAAAATTAAAGAAAACAAAAATATTTTATTTAAAGAAAATTTAAAAAATATATATAAATATTTACAGGTTGTTCGTATAGAAACTTTATATTGAAATAATTTTTTACTTTTCAAATAATTTCATTTTATATGTTATTCAAATTATCTGAATCTCCTAAAATGGACATTATAAATAAAAGATGTTTGTTTGCATCGCCACACATCAATATTAGTGGATATAGACCACTTTCAAACTAACACTAAAGACAATTTTGTTGTGTATAAAATGAGAAATGTCATTGTCAGGGTACATTTTTTATAAATGTCAAAAATAAAATTTCTTAAATTAGAGATATGAGCAAAGTAAAGAGAAAAATTGGCATATATTATTCTAACTGGCACATATATACCTTAAAGAGTCTCAGGTCGATATTTCAAGGTATGGCAAAGTTAGTATACCCCCATCCTGTGGTGGAGGGTATAAAAATAATAAACATTTCCACTGCAATTGACTAAATAATTTAAAAAATATAAGATTCATGCTGTGAACTTTTTTATGATCTCTCTGTATGAGAGTGTGTCTAAAGCACATGAGTATGAATGACTGCCGGTGAGTATGTGCAGCAGTTGACGTTGTTGAATAGCGATGCCCATAAATGCATTGTTTAGCGAGTGTGTGTGCGTGTGTGTTTTCTGCTAACCCTTTGCTTCTTCTTCTGTCCCAGTGTATTTTTATCTCTCGGGCGAAAGACAAAAAAATTAGGGACAATAGGGAAAAAATTGGAGTAACAATAAACGAAGAACGTCGCACACACACACACACCAACCAACAACAGTAACAACAGTTAAGTTGGCTGTGAAAATTTCTCACTTTTGTTTCAACTTTAAAGTTGCAACGTCGCAAACTAACTATTGCATTACACTTTTGCAATGTGAGAGCAGCCCACGTATGACGGTATGTGAGTTTGCACATGTCTGTGAGTGAGAGTGTGTGTGTGAGTGTGCAATTATGTCTTAAGTTTAACTTTGTTCGAGTTTTAATGGGTAACAGCAACAGAAATAAACACAAAAAAAGAAAAACGTCAACTCGATGTAAAGAAAACAATGAATGGCAGCTCCCAGGGGTGGGTGGTTGGTTGGTTGGATTGATGAATGCTGTCTCGGGATTTTTAAACTCTTTAAACTCCAGCTATTTGTGCCTTAAAGCCATACATTTTGCCAGCCTCTTAGCTCCATTGAATAGTTACGGTACCGTTTTGGTGCCTCGGCTTCTTGGCTAAATTTGTAGTAAAAAGTCATAAATTACCCCAAAATAATTAAATTCCATTTTGTGAGTGTGTCTTTGAAATCGCCAGTCACCAGCCAAGAGACAATAACGACGGCTGGCTGTTGGGATGGCTGATGTGTCGGTCAATAACATGAAGTTTTTGAATTGAATACCTCACCTTTCAAGCTGCAGACTCAATGACCACCACCACCAGCTCGGCTTTGTAACATTAATGTGCATAAACAATCAAACACTGCCCATCATTTGAATAAGATCACGAAAGTTTCTAGAATGTGTTAATACAGTTGGAGGAAAATTGCTTTTGTAACCAGATTATTAATGTCCAACGACTGTGATAACTAGGTATTAAGAACATAAATATTTTTTTGATAGCACTATGCAACAACCATTTTACAGAAAGGCTATGCATTTTCTGGTGTATTTAGGCTTTCTAAATTCGAAAACGATATTAAAAAAAATTTGCAGATATTTTTGTACTAAAATTCCAATATTCCTTGAAGGTAACTTTAAATTTTTATACTTTCATATTGGAAATATATTCTATTAAAGGTAATTATTATGGTTAAAAATGTTGCGTATTTCACTTTCACATAGAAATATTGGTTTAGAAATAGTCTTCAAAAAATTTAAAAATTAAGAAAAAATCGATTTTATCGAAAAAATCATAAAAGATAAAAAAATCTGAATTATATAAATATATATAAAATTATCTACAGAAGAAAACAATGTCAATATGATAAAGATATTTTTTTAATATTTGTTTAAATAGCACGAAAATCCCTTTTGATTAATTCCATGTGAAACGGAACAATTTTCCGATTTTTTATTTTATAATAAAAATTTGCAAATTTTTTCTTCTGATAAAGGTAAGTAGAACTGATTTTCCTGATTTTTAAAAAATATGAAATTGTAATTCGAAAATCAGGAATTTTGTCATAAGTAGGGTTTGGGGTCCGGGAATTCCCGAATCATTTTTCCGGGAATTCCCGGGAAAAAATTTTCAATTTCCAGGGAATACGGGAAATATTAAAAAATAATTTATTTATTATGTTGATCAATAATTTAATGTCACTCTATAAATTTAAATTTTTAGATGTATTTCAAATTTATATATTATGAGTATTTGTTTATATTATATTACTACAAACTAAACTTTTTAAATTCGCTAAATTTTTATTTTATGCGAAACCCAGTTAGGGGAATAAAAACTTTTTGTGAGGCTATTTGCAGGATCTTTATTGTGAAATAAAAATATCATGCCGACAATATCATGGCTTACAAAATGTAAATTTTCTTGTTTTCCTAGAAGAGTCGAGGTGAACATATTCTTAATGAACAATTTACTTTACATATGTAGCCTGAAAGAAATGGTCTAAAAATAGGAATACAATAAAATTTGTTCGCCTGTAAACTTTCAAGAGAAATCTAATAGGAATATAAACCGTAGCATAGGTGTATTTCAATGGCCATTTGTAAGAATTAATGACTGGACTATTTCAATATTTTTATTTTTTATGAATTTATTAAATGAATATTTATTTTTTATGTTTCTATTGTTTTTACAGTTTAGAGTATTTCCCCTGTTTCTATAAAATATTTTGTCTCCAGACGAATGAATATTCTAAATTAAATGTGTCATAACAATATCCGTCATATGAGTTATTTGTTTCCTTAATCGTTTTCATTTTTGAATCTACTGTAGGTGACAGTCACTTCTACCAATTGTCCAATTCTGACGATTAGTCTACACATATTCAAGTTTATAATGAGAAAATGTAATTTATAATCAGAATATGTAAGTTCATGATGAGAAATGTAAATTCATAATAGTAGCATGATAATTCACATTCAGCACTGTAAATTCGTAATGTGAAATGTAAATTCATATTGAGAAATATAAAATCATAATAAGAACATACAAATTGATAAAGAGATATATAAATACAAAATGAGAAAATCCAAATTGATAATGAGAAAATATAAATTCTTATTCAGGAATATATATTCATAAAATATAAATTCATAATCAGGAACTGTAAAATTTATAATCGAAGCTATGTATGTACGTTTTTCTATGGATATTTTCGTAGGAACACATATTTTATAAATGTTCTCATTATAAATTTACATTTTCTCAATATGATTTTATATTTTCTCATTATGAATTCATATTTTCTCAATTTGAAAACGTATTTTCTGATTACAAACTTGTATATTTCATTATGAATTGGTATGTTCCTATTATGAATTAATTGTACTCAATGAATTATGATTTATATATCTCATTATGAATTAACATGCTCCTATTATCAATTTACATTACCCATTATGAATATATATGTCCCTAATATGAATTTACATTTCTCAATATAAATTTGTATGTTCCGAATATAATATGTAGGTGAAGAGTAAAATATTTGTAAAATGAAAAATAATTTTTAAAATATTTTGACAATAACATTCATTTTTAATTCGTAATATGACAGTATTGAAAAAACACACAAGTTATTAAATGTTGATATTTTAAACCATATTGGACCTATAAATAAATTACTTTTTCTTACCCTATTTAACGTCTCTTTATGGGTCAATTTGACACTTTTTTCGAAAAAATCCTTTCAAAAAGAACATTTAGGAAAATTTCATTTGGGGTCACCAAAGACACCAAAAAAAAATTTAAGATTTGTTTCCTAAGATATGAATAGAAAAGAAGAATATTTACTGAGATTTTCAGAAAAATCGAAGTCATGTATAAATGTTGCTATCCATTTTGACATGAAATGACTTCTTTAAGAAATTTCCGAGCATACTTTCAGTGATAAGAATGTATTTTTACATCCTAAGGATAAAGCAAGGCCTGATTGAAGAATGTCTATAAATAAATGTAGAAGTTATGACACTTCTTTATTACTTTGCAATTCAATTTTATTTTATTTAAATAAATTCTCGGCTATAACATTTTGAATTTTCTGACAGACTACATGTTTCCGAGTCTCCCTGTTATTTTGTCAATCTACCCTCAATAGGTTTTGTGTACAGGGTCCCGAGTTTGGTCACCTCGGGTGTGAAGAAATTTTAAATTCTCTAATGAAAATTATTGATCATTAGAGTTTTAGAAAGAGTTACTTACCTACAAAATAGTGTTTAACATCAATACCAGTTCAATCAATTCCACAAACAAAATTCCACATCTTGATTTTAGTATTTTGAATGTATCGAAAATACTACCTACAATTATACTATATTAATTGCTCGATTTCCAAGAGAATTCTAGAATATTTGGACTCAAAAAAGTCAATTTTCTCAATTATAGAAGGAATTTTTCCAATATCAATTTAAAATTTTCAATGAATATATCTAATTTCTTTTAGAATGATCCCAATATGAAATGGAAAATCTCAATATCAGTTGGAATTTTCACAATTTGAAATGGAAAGATTAAATTTTAAGTGGAATATTATCAATTTGGAATGGAAATTCTTAACTTCAATTCGAATTTTCTCTAATTGATATGCCTATTCTCAATTTCAATTAGAATTTTCTAAAAATTCAAATGCAAAATCACAATATCAAATGGAATTTTCTCAATATGAAATGGAAATTCTAAATTCCATGTGGAATTTTCCCAATTTCAATAGGAAATGGTGTAGAATACATTTTAGGAATTGTGAGATTTTTTAAAAGGTATCTCAAAAATGTTTTGTTTTCATTATTACCAACTGTCCCACATTTATTAGTTGAAAACTTTACGTTTGCATACGAGCAGCGTTACTAGTGGTGGATAGTGGCAAAAACGTGGCATCACTATTATCGACATCTTAGATCTAGATCTTAGTCTGATATTTGGATCCATTGATCATAGCGTTTCATTATTTTCATTGTGCACTGGAGTGTTCTCTAGAGTTAATGTCGAGAATAGTGATATTAGCTGCGTTTTCGCCACTATCCACCGCTAGAAGTGCTGCTCGTACATCTAAATGAAAATTTGTTGGAATTATTTGTTTAAAATACGACTTTGCCATTTATAACTTTGTTTTGTATATTTTGAATTAATCCACCATTTTGTATATTCTAACAAAGAAAATTTTAGATGAGAAATTTTGATCACTCTGTTTGTTAACTTTCACATTGAATAGACGTGATTGTTTTTTTTTTTTGTACATGGCCTCCCAATAAAACTTATTTTGAAATGTTGTGAACTACACCCCGATCCATTAAAGTTGCCTTATTCAAATGCCCCGCAGTGTCCCACTGTGTACATAGCATACATATTTATGAATGACTCTTGCTTTGCAGCGTTTTGTTGTTTTTGATATCCCGCAAAAATATTACAAGCACCTGACAAATCGTTTAAGACTTCATGAGCCGCTGGCGTTTTTGTTGTTGTTGTTATTTGATTGGAAACGACTTTTACTATGTCCATACAATCCCCACAATCCATTAGGCTTCCTCACTTTCCAAGCCAAGTTTGTTTTCCTCTTTTTCTATCGCCAACATTGTTTATACGGCGAGACAGACGGCGGGTAGCACCTACCAGCCAAAAAAATAAAAAAAAGCGGCAAGGCAAATTTCGTACAATCATTTATTATGGCCTGGCCAAATAAATAGAAAAGAAACGAAACGAAACGAAACGGTCAAGTCCAGTCAAGTCGAGTCACCACAAATATCTTTGATTTATGTAGTGATGCTAATAACGGTGTAAACAAAAGCTCCGTATTGGTGGCTGTCATCCATCTGCACCGGTGAGATGATGAGGCTGCTGATGATGGTCCCACCAACGGTCAATGGATATGATTGCTCGTCCGTCCATCCGTCTGTCCCATCTCAGAGTTCATTCATTACAAACTCATCTTCGCTGAGCGTTGAATCAGCTTGTTTTTTTCTAATGTGACATCTATTGGCAGTTTATGGATTCATGGATGCATCGTCGTCGCCGCCATCTATGGCCGGCATCTCTGGGGATGCATGCGTATGTATGTATGTATGTATGTAATTATCGCCTTCATTTCATTTCATTTTTGCAATCAACTTTAACAACAACAACATCAACAAATATAAAACATCATCTTCATCATCATCTTCTTTCTTTCTTTTTCTGTCGTCGTCGAAGACGTCATAATGCGATTATTATGGAGTTCATTTGGCACTTTTTTCCATCATCTTTCTGTTCATGTTGCTACTCATCCTGAACGGGGCGGGGGGATGTAGGGAGGGAGTGAGTGTGTTGTTATCATCTGTCGTACAGGTTGTTGACTTTTGCTATCATTTGTTAAATGTTTTTTTTTTTCGGTGCAAAGAAAAGAATCACAAACAGAGCCAATTTATTTTGGGATGATTCGTCGTTATTAATGATGATTTTTCCGAAAACTTCATTCATTTTGTGTGCTGACCAGACGATAATTGTTTATTTTTAAACTCGCCAGAGATTCTCACGCCAGAAGTCATGGAGAATTCGCGCAGAGAATAACTCCAGGCAACAGTATGAGTTACTGAATGAATAAGTTACTGGAGTTTAATCTAAAAGTTTTGGTCTTCTATCCAGTTCAGATCTGTTAAAATTTTATGAAATTTGTGGTCCAACAAAAATGCCTAAAATTCATCAAACCGGATAAAATAAAGCAAATAAAGGCATGGCGACCATTTTAGTAAAATCTCAAATTTTGGAACAGATTTTCCCCACTTTGGGAATTCGGGTATTTTTGCACGATCGATAAATCTAGTAATTGTGTCATCACTTTGATCTGATTTAATTAAATTTAAGAATTTTTAACTCATATTTTTTTTTTGTAAATTTGGGAACAATTTAGTTTTAGTAAAAACCTTAATAACTCAGTCAATTGTTGGCGGATTTTAAAATAAATTCGCCAGTGGTACTGTTTTCTTACAAAATAATATACAAAATCATTGCCAAAGTTGAAAATACCGAAAAAATTGTGTTTGCTGGACAAATACACACCTATCTCTCAAGTTTTCTTAAATACTGTATACAGGGTGGGTCATTTAAAATTGTAACTACCGATTAATAGTATTAACTTTTATTTTTGTTTTCAAGTTTGACATTTGCAAAATGGGACGCGTCCGATGCGTTTTCGGTTCGTCCAATGCGCTGAAGATTGTTTGGCAGGAGATGAAGAATTTTACCGAAAAATCGTGTTTTCAGGTGGAGCTCATTTTCATCTTGGTGGCTATGTCAATAAGCAAAATTGCCGCATATGGGCTTCAGAGAACCCACACGTGACTATTGAGAAGCCAATACATCCACAACGAGTCACTTTTTTGGTAGATTTAGGGCTGGCGGCATCATTGGTCCATTTTTCTTGATTCCAAAAATTTAAGAAAATGACCTGGACGACTGTTGGTTTCAACATGACGGGGCCACATGTCACACAGCAAACGCAGCCATCGATATTTTACGCACTGTTTTTGAAAATCTGTGAGCTGTGATTTGAGCACCTTGGATTATTTTCTGTGGGGAGCCATGAAATTGAATAGATTCGAGCCGGATAAATTGAAAATGTACTGCAAAATTGGGTTGATCGGATGAGGTACTGCAGAGCCAGTCGTGGTAGTCATATGAATGATATTGTGTTCCATTACACAGTGCAACACGAAAAAAAATAACCATATACGGACACCGCTACATGATAAAAGACCAAAAAAAAAAGACCCGTGTTTTTTTCCCCCAAAGTCATGCACTTTTTTTTTATGGGCCCCCAGAGATTTGAGGCCTCGGTGTAATTTTTGGAAAAAAGTGATCATATTCTCAGGCTCATATCTTGCAAACCGTTCGGTACAAAAAATTACATATGTGTTGTTAATGTTGTTGGTACAAATGGATTGCGACTACTTCGCTGCTTTGAATTGTCATGTGTTTTGTTAGTGCAAATTTTTGGACCGACGACTTTGTTGTTGTTTGTTGAATGGCATCGATGATGTCGTGTGGGTAAGAAATACTGGAATAAACAATTTTTCACTTTTGCGGCTACCTAAGCGCTACCTAAACGGTGTTAAGAATAATTCCTAGGAAGTTCATATGTTCTAGAAAGTTGTTTATTGAGATCTTAGGTACATTTTTGTAGTTGATTGTTTCCCTGAATTTTCAACGGTTTGCTACCTATGGACCTGAACAGGGGAAAAAAGGTTAAAAAAAATCGATTTTTTTTAAGTTTTTTGCGATGAAGTTTTTTTGATTTTATATGTTCACAATTTTTGTTCTTTATGACAAGAGCTAGAACTTTGCCTCAGAGAGTAAATCAAAATTCCGAACGGTTTGCAAGATATGAGCCTGAGAATATGATCACTTTTTTCCAAAAATTACACCGAGGCCTCAAATCTCTGGGGGCCCATAAAAAAAAGTGCATGACTTTGGGGGAAAAAAAAAACACGGGTCTTTTTTTTTTGGTCTTTTATCATGTAGCGGTGTCCGTATATGGTTATTTTGAAATGACTTCAAAAATGTTGCACAGTGTTATTAAATGACAACCTTTCCAATAAAACCAGAAATGTGATTTTTTTATAACCGATTCTAATTTAAAATTTCTAAAATTTTCTAGAGCAGAAAATACAAATTTTGATTGAAAATTGTACTTTCACCGTAATTGTTTCAATTCTGGTTGTGAAATATAAGCGGAAAAATTTCTGAACTATAAATGATGAGGATGTTCTACTTTAAATAAGGGGTTTCTAGTGCAGGTTTTAGATCCTAAACTGCCTGACAATGGATGTGGACTCTTAGTTGTTGATCTGTATCAGCTCTAGTTTCTGACATACTGCGGATTTGCATGTGGCTTTATCAATTTTGTAGCTTACACTTAATCTACCTCTTAAAATACCTCTCACTTAGTGGCTATTGACCGATTTCAATTTCACTTTACACAAGAATCTGATGTTTTAAAATATAAGCCTTTCTGGAGCGAAATTTAATCTCTTGAACATTTTTGGGATAGCTAATAAGCTGACAGAAAGAAGCGTTAAACGCTTTTTGCGCCACAAGTGTTGGAGTTTTTGATGAAAATATAAAATAATTCTGAAATTTTCTCATATCAAAAGATCTGATTGTATTTTCACTGTTAGTCGAATGATATTTAAATTTGAATTAAAAAAATTAATTGCTTGTATAATGGCAATGTGTGATTTGTTACTTGATGCTATTGTTTTGACTAAACTTCGAAATGTTAGTTGTGGTTCGCATTCGTTCTGGGAGAATCATTTACTTAAAGAGTCCGTGTATTTTGTTGAAAAATCGCTGCGAAACCTCATGAAGAAGGGCGTCACGGGCCATCAAGATAGGGGAAGTGTGCAGCCAAGTAATAAATGTAAATTCTAAAAAATATGGATGCAAAAAAGTCTTGAGCCACAACAAACAATATCCCAGTTCAAATCAAAGTTTTGTAGAATATCAATAAATTAAATAATACAAATAATTGACATATAAAGTCGTCAAGCAATTTTGCATTTTATTCCAGCTTCTTTTGAACGAGGAACCCTTTTTAGCCTTTTTTAGGGGAAACAAGTAAAAACGGAGTTAAGTTCGGCAGGGCCGAACTTTATATACCCTCCACCATGGATTGCATTCCACAGAGGTTGTCGGTTTTCGTAGAAGTGCAGTAATATTACAGGAAAATATAATTTTTTTAATATAGCCAAATCAAAACAAATACAAATATTAAAAAATTATTTTATAAATAAATATAATCATGTCGATTATGCACGCCGACGGATGGCTGCGGATCGGATTTTTTCCGCAGTTGAGTATTTTGGTATTATCATCGCTGATTTGATGCGGATAAAGTACTTTTTGGTTGTTTTTTTATTTGTTTTAACCGAAATTGCTTCACAAACCTGTGGAAATATATAAAATTTATTCACTTAGGGAATTTTTCTACTTACATTACATCGGTTAACATGAAAACACTTACGGCCCTGTTCCTTTTTCTTCAAAATTTATAAAAAAAACCAATTGATGAATACATTATAAAATGTTAGAATTTCAATTATTTTATTTAATTTCAAATCTAAGAATATGTCAGCGCACTTTATTGGTTACTTTTGTTTGTCATTTGCTTATAAATGTCAATTTGACAGCTGTAATGTAATATCGACTTTATGTTGGTAATGCAGTCATCCGACGGATTACATAATACAATTTTCCTCACAAAGTGAGTCGAGTGCGGATCGAGTCAATCCGATCCGCAGCAAATCCGTCGGCGTGCATAATCGACATGAATATTTTAATTATTTCAAACAACGCTTATAAGGTAATGCTACCAATACGTCAATTCAAAAAATAAATATTCTTATATTTATATTTTCACAGCCATAAATATTGGTAGATAGTGGGTGCTACAGTTGGTTGTATTTCCATTCTATTTTAATTCCAAAAGTACAAATTTTAAAAATCCATTATCAGACGTACATAGTGCAAAATAACCTAACTTCATGAATCAACCAATTTTTACCGTAAAAGAAAAAGTACGAATTTGGAAAAAAAACTTTTTATTTTGCGTGTCTATGCAGTCAGAGGAATGTATACTCCGAATTTCATGACTCTAGCTGCGGTCATTTGATAGGTACTATGTTTATCCCCTTTTTCATTTTAACCCCAAAAAGTACGAATTTTGAAAAATCCGTGTATTTTACTTATCTATGCAATCAGAGAAACGTATACACCGAATTTCATTATTCTAGGTACAGCCGTTTGGTTGGTACCATTTTTATCCCTCTATTCCCATTTTACCCCTTAAAAGTACGAATTTGGAAAAAATACTTTTATATTATTTATCTACTCAATTAGAGGAATGCACACACCGAATTTCGTGTTTCTAGCTATTGTCGTTTAATAAGTACCATTTTTATCCCTTTTTTGCCCCATTTAACCCCCTACAAATAAGAATCACTTTATGCTGCACGTTTTTGCTATAAGGGGAATGCGCATACCAAATATCAAGCAAATATGAACAGTCATATCCAAAAAACATGCTTAAATACGCTTAAATATTAGGATTATTATGGGTATTTTTAGTCCATGTGAGGGAAAAATTTTTCCCTTTGGGCCGATTTCGCCCCGTTTCAATCCCAACCTATCTACGACTATAAGACGCATTTATGGAAAATTTGAACGTTCTAGCTCCTTTCGTTTAGATGCTAGCGTGCTTTCAACAGACGGACAGACGGACGGACGGACGGACGGACATGGCTAGATCGTCTTAGAATTTTATGACGATCAAGAATATATATACTTTATAGGGTCTCAGGTCGATATTTCAAGGTGTTACAAACGGAATGACAAAGTTAGTATACCCCCATCCTGGTGGTGGAGGGTATAAAAATGCAAAATAAATTTCTGAAGTTATCTCAAAATTCAATGGTTTATGAATAACAAGTCTCTGATGTTCTTTCAAGATTCGCGCTAAAAGTTTTCTCTATTGAAATAAAGCCGCATTGAATCACATATTGAATGTTAACAGCTTTTTACAATACAGCCATAAAAGTTAATTATATAAAATACTGACAAACTAATAAAACTAAGTCGTAAATTCCATAAAATTTGTGACACGTAAAAAATCATCCTTAAGTCTCGATATAATGATATTCGAATTTTAACAAATCTAAAATTTTTCCATTCAATTGTTTCATTTTTATGTATTATCGAGAATTTAATAATTCATTCCACGATCTTATTTTCTAAGCCACGAATGCTTCTTTTAGACATCATCAGTCATTTCTTCCCCATGGATGCCGTAGAAATGACGTGGTTAAATTATTTAATTGTTTTGGAAATATATATAATAATATTTATATTTTAAATTAGTCTATTTGAGGACGTTTTCTTTCTGTAATGCAGAAGCTACTGTTGCCTTCGGGTATGCATCCAAAATCCACATTGAACGGACTTCGTCTGTCAAAAAACCAAAATTTAAAAACATTGGATTTTGGTTGCATATTCGAACGAAGCATAAGACTTTTTTCAACTATTTGTAAAATTAGTTTGGTCAAAAGACACATAAAGAAAAACTTTCCTTTCTAATGATGATTTTTCACGTAATAATTATTATTGGCAAAACACAGAATATTCGTAAAAATAAACAAGCATTAATTGTTTGAAGATAAAAGCAACAATCTTCATCAGCAACCTAATCAAGAAGCATTTATTCATATTAATTGATTACTGAATTGATTTGACTCATTTCACTATCTTATATATTTTTTAAGAGTTTATCTTATGAATAGATTTGTTATGTGTATGTTGCAATGCACAAATAAAACAACAATATGTGTAGAAAATAATATATGCAGTCTCTGGATCCCGGGAATTGAAAAAATAGTTCCCTTATATCGGGGAACCAAAATTATTTACACGTAATTCGGCCCTTAAATAATCCTAGACTTGTTTTAATACTCCAATGGTAATAATTCTGTATCTGGCGTCCAATTAAAATCACCGCTAATCAAATGTTTGCATTTTTCATTATCACAAAAAACACAAAAACCAGCAACAACATTGTTATTAACAATAAAATAGTTTATTATAGCCAACAACGCCGACATCAGCTGATAGCAACTCAATAGAAACTCCATCCAAACGTCTGCGGCAACACATTCAACTCCAGCTGACTGACATCTGTCCATCCACAAGCAAGAGAGTCGTCATTCTGTTGGAGAAGAACTGACGTCGACGTTGTTGGTCTGTTGATTTTGGCAGAGTTAGACAAACATACAGACAAACAAACACTACTACTCATCTGCTCATCGTCGTGTTGCTCTCCACTTTGGCTAATTGAACGAGTACCAACCAACCACTACATATCGACCCATCCACTGCTGTTGTTGTAGTTTTCTGTTCGATTTAACGTTGTTGTTTGTTGCTGTGGCTGCTGCTGCTGCTAAAACTTAACAACAACAGCAGCCATTTGACAGTAGCGGCGACAAAATTCACAACAACCAACCGACGACTGCTGCCAAAGGCACTGTGGTTCGGAACAAAGAAAAACAATTCAACATTTATAAGTGACAATTTAATTTCAAATTGGATCACATGGGTATGAGAATTGAAAATGTGAAGAAAATTTTTAAAAGTAAATCAAGATTTTTAGAAATTCGTAAATGAAATCCTTTTCGATTTATGCATTAAATTCCGATTCCGGGCGAAATTGAAGAGAAGAATAATACGGGATATTTCGGAAACTTTAAAACCGATGAGTATACTTTGCATAGGTCTTTCTGGAGTAGGATTTAGGCCTTAATAAATTAGCCTTCTTAATAGTTTATACTTTTATTAACGAATCTTTTTGATTTTATTAGATTTGTTTGGGAAGCACTTACTACACTACACGACACTCAATCTGTCTGGCTGGATATAAAAGACATTTCCGAGTGGTGTGGTTCATTCAAAACGGTACCTTACGCTCCAAGCGTCAAGTAGTGCTCCCCCCAGATAAAAAAATCCAGATTCGTTAAATCACGACGACGGTTGGGATTTTTTGGGAAGCACTTACTACACGACATTGGTAAGATATCGGAAATTGATATTAGAGATCTAATCAAATATCTCAATCTGTCTGGCTGGATATAAAAGACATTTCCGAGTGGTGTGGTTCATTCAAAACGGTACCTTACGCTCCAAGCGTCAAGTAGTGCTCCCCCAGATAAAAAAACCAGATTCGTTAAATCACGACGACGGTGGCCATTTCGAGAAATAACACGTCCTATTTTCTTCGATTGTTTGACGTGCTGTATGGCATGTAGCGCCGTCCTGTTGGAAAAACACATCTTCTATCAACAATCCATTCAATTAGGGCACGTTGTCGCCGTCCTCATTTTCGAAAGAGTAAGGACCAATGAATCTATCGGTCCATAAAACACACAACCAGTCAGTTTTAGTGGATGTAAACAATCGTCGTGAATTTCTCACTTCAGATGCGACAAAGTTGCTTATTGAAATATCCATTGAGCCAAAAATCAGCCCAATAACTGAACAGAATATTGCGACAAAACAGATATTGAAATTTTCGTTAGTTTATTCATAATTAAATTACAAAGTGAACAGATCACAATTGACTAACAATCAGAACAATTTGTGACATTTAATTGTTATAGGAAAAGGAGATAGAAGACAAATCTACGTTACTTACAGAAGATTCTTCTACGTTTCTTCCGGAAGACACTTCTACGTAACTACCGCAAGAATTGTCTACGCCACTTCAAGAATATACTACTTTCTACTAATCACTTCTAAAAATAATACAACAAATAAAAAATTTAATTTTCAATTTCGATAATTTTTATTTTATTTTTGATATCAATTTTTCCATATTATACTCAAAAATATATTTTTTTCGATTTTTTTCAAACTGTAACCACCGACAACATGAAAACTATGCGATTTATCGATAACACGATCTTAAAATTATACAATTGCCTTTGCCTTCTTTGCTAATTTTGGGTTCTGCTGAAGACTTCGGCACAACCTATGGTCTTGAACCAAAATAAATGACAAGACATACAACATAACAGACCAACTATACATACAAACAACAACAATACACACGAGGTACAGTGAAGACGGGACATACCGTACAACAACAACCCTTGCATTGTTGCGAGCGATGCGAGCACATGCACAACATTGAATTGGCAAAGTGAGATTTTTAGTGTGTCGACTTAGTTCGGTGGAATATTTTGTTTATCAGCGTTTCTCATTAGAAATATGTGACCGCTGGTACTAATATGAACCCTGATTTAAGTCAAAGACATACATTCGTTGCGAAAGTTCTGATGAGATGGTGTAGCGCCCATCGAAACTGCGCAGTCAACTTTCAGCTGCAACAATAAAGGTCTCACTTTGCCTTCTTTGCTAATTTTGGGTTCTGCTGAAGACTTCGGCACAACCTATGGTCTTGAACCAAAATAAATGACAAGACATTATACAAAAATTTAAAAAATCGTTTTTTTAAATTTACCATTTAGATAACTAAGATAGTTATTAAAAATTTTTGTTTTCTTTTTTAAATTGACTGTAAAAAATAGATTTTTCAATTTACAATTTCGATAACTAAGATAGTTATCGAACATTTTTAAGTTTTTTTTTCAATATGACCAAATTCTACACAAAATTAGGTAAAAATAATACAAAAATTAAAAAATCGATTTTTTTAATTTACATTTTCGATAAATAAGATAGTTATCGAAAATTTTTATTATTTTTCTTTTTCGATTTTACCATATTCTACACAAAATTAGCTAAAAATAATGGAACAATTAAAAGAAAAAAACGATTTTTTTAATTTTCAATTTCGATAACTAATTATAGAATTTTTTGTTCATACCAAACTCAAAAAAATATATTTTTTTTTTCGATTTTTATCAAACTAAAACCGGCGATAACATGAAAACTATTGGAATTATCGTTAACATGATCCCAAAAAAATAAAAAAATTAAAAATCGATTTTTTTAATTTACCATTTCGATAACTAAAATTGTTACCGAAATTTTTTATTTTCTTTTTTTTTAATTTGACCCCATATTCTAAAATGGGCTAAAAATAATACAAAATGTAAAAAATCGATTTTTAAATTTACTCGAAAACTTTTATTTTATTTTTATTTTTTTTTTTCAATTTTCCAAACTTTAACTGCCGATAACTCGAGAACTATTTGAGTTATCGACGCTTGACCTAGTGACTACTACGATAGAAAATGTGAGCAGGATTGTAGAAATTTTCTGAAGGCGATCATGTTGTTTATTATGACTAATTCAATTGTGGCTTGGCACCACTGTGCGATAGCCAACAAACGACAATAACATCAGTGACATAGCCCATCAAAGCCAAACAACTAAACGAACGAACGTCCATTCATCCAGCGAGCCATCCATCCACCAACCAAGCAACAAAGCTTGACTCAAAACAATACAACCCAAACTGACTGAGGCGACCAGCGCCAGAGCCAAAGCCAGGCCAGGCATACAACCAACATTGGTTTCGACATTCATTCGCGTTCATACCTTCGTCGACAATCAAAGTGTAAGCGGAGTAAATGAATGAACGAACCGCCGTCGTACCGTGCCGACAAACAAAACAGAAAAAAAATACGTAGAAAAAAGCCAAACACCGAATAAACCAACGACAGCGACAACGACAACAAACAGCAGCAATAAGTGTTTTTTGTTTTTTGCATGCATCGACTCGTACATGTGCAAACGTATGTACGGTTACACACAACCACAACGTAACTGCTAACACGAATGACTACGACACGACAAGGTGAGGTGAGGCGATGCCAGTAGACAAAATACTCGCAGGAAGAAGAAGCAACAAGAAGTGATAAGAAAAAAATAAAATTGAAAATCAAATTAAAAAAGAGGCTGAGGAGCGAACGATCCCCCCTCCCCACCTCTCCCGAACTAACACAACAACATAAAGAAAAACTACGCTAAGAGCAGCTGCTGGCTGGCTGTTGTTATTGTTATGAGGACACCATAAGTTGTTGTTATTGTTGTTGTCTACGACTACGACACACCGTGTTGTGCCGCGCTGCGCTGCGATTACGGCAATAATAAAAAATAAAATAAACAAAGAAGACAAAAAACGAAAAAAAAAAACACAAAAACCGTTGAAGCGGAAATTGAATTGGAAAACAGAGCGCATTTGGTTTTAATTTGTGTTTTAGTCTCGATTTAATTCGACGTCGCGCTATCACAGAAAATTTTCAAAATAAAACAAAACCAACCGAAAAAAAAACACGGCAAACGTCGAACTGCCAAGATCCACAAAAAGCAACAAAAAAAGTAATACAACAACGTGCGTTTTATTTGTGTTTTCCAAGCATTTTCCTGCTCCAGCAACAAAAATTAGCTTAGCTCAGTGTTACAGTGTTTGTTCCGTGTGACGTGTGTGTGTGTTTCATTGAAGCAAGGAACGAACGAAGGAAAAAAGTAAAAAAAAAAAAGTTAAAAGTGGTATGTAAAGCGTGAGAAATACTTGAAAACAGCAGAATTGTGAATCAAAGTTTGGCGCTGTTTTGTTGTGAGTTTTGTTTTTTTTTTGGGGCCGGGAAACCTGTTCAGTTAAAATTTCCTAGTGGGTCAGTGGAGCGTGCGATGTGTCGCCGCCGTCATCGTCTCATTAAGCCTGATTAAATTATTCGGTGTTGTGTTGTTGTTGCTGCGGTTATTGTTGCAGCGTGCTGTTGTGGTCTGAGGAAAACCCGACCGAAAAAGTGAAAAATTTGTGGCCATAAAACAAAGTTACAAATTTGAATAATAAAAAATTAAACATAACCATACAAATAAATTACATACTTTGCATTTCATTACGCGCCACACAACCGAACCCCCCAGGAGGAGATATAAACCGAAAGAGTTGAGATTTTGGATAATTTGATTGTCTTAACGTTCAACAACATATTGTTGTAACATCACTGGCGTTTTCTGGATAAGCTGCAACATATTGTTGTTGTTTTTTTCTAAAGGTTTGTATTTTGTTTCTTCTTTAACTCATATTCACTGTCGAAACGTGCTCAATATCAACAAACATACATACATATCTATGTATGTATAAACATATGTGTGCCTGTAAAAATAATATAAACACTGAGGAGAGTAAACACCGACTGCATTTCACGCTCACCTAATTTAAAATGTGTATATCCTTCAACATAGGATAGATCAAACACCTAAACAAAATATCTAAAACATCAAGTAGTGACTTATCACATTCTTTAACTCCTGGAGAAAATAAAAAAACGAAAATGAAAGAACAAAAATGTGATCCAATCATCTAGTGATTGATGTTGTTAATTTATTTGTGCCTCGGCTACAAAAAATTGTCAAAATTTTAAATTATTTGAATATGTTTTTCTTTTCTATTTTTTTTTTTTTTTGGTAAAATTGTCGACTTTTGAAATGATCGTTTTTGCCTGAAGTTATTTATAAAAATTATAAAAATAAAATTATTATTATATCAAAAAAATCCACAATCGAATTATCTTTAAGTGTTTAAGTTTGGAAACTAATAATAAATAAGAAGTTTTGGGGGAAATGTTCGTTTCAGCCAAAATTTAAAGATTTTTTAAATCAAGAAAAATCGAAAATACATAGAGTTCGGCGTAGCACTTTGGTTGTAAAGCCTGATCTTATCCGAATGAAATGGAGCCATTTCCAATGAAAATCTATGGACAAATTTGCATAATAATCACAATTAAATTGATATCGAATTTTTGATAGATTTGGATTTGTGTAATCAAAAAATCGTAAAAAGTAAAAGATTTTTTTTTTTGAAAAAAAAAATCAATTTTTTCTTTTGTGTCTGCCTAGAGACCGTAATTTCTACATCTATGCACAGATATTTTAAATGTCGATATTATTTTTCCGTATAATGTTAATATTGTTATAAAAAAATGGAACGAAATCTTTTTGATTTTTTTTCTATAGGGTCCGCCAAATAACTTTTTTTGAAAATGCTATAAAAAAACTACTGAATATTTTCTCAAATTTCTTCTTTTATTTGAAAGTACAATCCTTCCGGTTAATAATGGAAAAAAAATTCATTCAAATGGATGCTGAGGGCACCCCACAAATAATAGTCCAACGGTTGATTTTTTAAGAGCTTGATAACTTTTTTTTTAAAAAAAACGCATAAAATTTGCAAAATGTCATCGGTTCTTTATTTGAAACGTTAGATTGGTCCATGACATTTACTTTTTGAAGATAATTTCATTTAAATGTTGACCGCGGCTGCGTCTTAGGTGGTCCATCCGCTTAGTCCAATTTTGGCATTTCCACGTTTTTGAGTAACAGAGACCCAATTGGTGCGAACGGCGACGAATCGAAAATTGGTGGTCATCATTAACACTGGCCGATACAGCTGCGATATTTTCTTCAGTTCGCACTCTACGTAAGCGTGTTGGTGGTTTAATGTCCAACAATGTAAATTTGGTGCGAAATTTAGTCACAATAGCCCGAATAGCCGCTTCAGTGGGTCGATTAAACTGACCATAAAATGGAAGCGCGCAATGAACTTTCTTAACAGAGCACGCATTTTGATAATAAAATTCAATAATTTGCAAGCGTTGTTCGTTTGTAAGACGATTCATGATGAAATGTCAAAGCATACTGAGCATCTTTCTCTTTGACACCATGTCTGAAATCCCACGTGATCTGTCAAATACTAATGCATGAAAATCCTAACCTCAAAAAAATCACTCTTTAGTTGAAAAAAAAACGTTAGATGGCGGAACCCATACCAATGTCTCCTATGATTTACTTTTTCCGCTCTAGAAACCACATATTTCAACAAATAACTTTTTTTTTGAAAATGCTTTAAAAAAAACTACTGAATATTTTCCTCAAATTTCTTTTTTATTTGAAAGTACAATCCTTCCGGTTAATAATGGAAAAAAAATTTCATTCAAATGGTTGCTGAGGGCACACCACAAATAATAGTCCAACGGTTGAATAGTTGAAAAAAAAAACGTTAGATGGCGGACCCTATATTTCATATAGTGTTTTCGTGCCATGAAAAAAAAATTGGAATTTTTTTTAAATTCTATTTTTAAACTTCTGTGAAAATTCGCATCATTTGTAGACACCATAACTTAACGTGGCCATCTCTTATTGTGCAAAAATCGGGATTTATGAATTCAAAATCAAATTTTATTAAAAAATTTTATTAAAGAAATAAAAAGAAAGTTATCCATAGAATCTGCGGGATGGTATTGTATGGGACAAAATGCACCAACAATATATAGCGGTATATGACCCAGAATATCATGCACATTATGGCTGTTTTTCTTTAAGACTGGATAACTAAGCTGCGATAACAAGAGGTCAAATAAAAAGTTAAAATTTCACTCAAAATAAAAAAATCTTTTTTAAAATTGTCGCCAACAGCAATATCAACGTGTTTATGAAAGCAACTTTTGAGCAAAACCATTTTGTGTTAAAAATGTTAGACTTTGCCTCGGTAATTATCCAGTGTAAGTCGAAATTATGGTTATCGAGGCTAAGTTAAAAAAATTCAACACAAAATATTTTATTTTAAATGTGTTTTGATACAACTATTAATATTGTAGTTGGTGACAATGTAAAAAACTATTTTTTTATTTTGAGCAAAAAATTAAATTTTTATTAACGTTTTCGTTATCGCAGCTTGCTATCCCGGCTTAAAGAAAAACAGCCCTAATAGAATTTCACTATATTTGTTGATTTATTTGTGCCTCGGCTGCAATAATAGTAAAAATTTAAAATTCTTTGAATATATATTTTTAATTTTTAGTAAAATTGCCTAGTTCCACATGTCAACATAACTCGAGAACGTTTTGTCTGATGTTATTTAAAAAACATCAAATTGAATTATCTTCAAGTGATCTATATATATAAAAGAGTTGCGTGATTGAATGACTGAGTTAGTGAGTGACTGACTGATCACTCCCCCAGACCAAATTTTTCGAAATTCGTGCTTTTAATGGATAAAATGGGGCTAAAAGGGATAAAGATGGTACCTCAGCAATGACCAAACGGTTTGGCCTAGAATCTTGAAATTTGGTACGAAAATTCAAAAATTCGCGCCCAAGAAAATGTTTTTCAAAATTTTTACTTTTTGGGGGTGAAATCGGGTAAAAAGGGATAAAAAGGTACCAACATCCTCGTGTATGACGCTACAATAATGAAATTCGGTGTGTATATCAGCTCATATCACTGATAAGAAGGAATTTTTCAACATTTGCACTTTTAAGAGATTAAATGGGATACAAATTGTACCACCGCCCTGACCAAACGGCTGGGCCTAGAATCTTGAAATTTGGAATGGGCATTACTCTTATAACACGATTACGACCAAGATAATATTATTCAAAATTCGTACTTTTTGTGGGTGAAATCGGGTAAAAATGCTACTAATTAAACGGATGGAGCTGGAATCATAAAATTCGGTGTGTACATACCTCGAAATGCTTAGAAACTGAAAATGACCGAATATTTTGAAATTCGTACTTTTAATAGGTAAACGGGGAAAAGGGGATAAAAAAGGTACCAACAACACGGATGACGCAACAATATTGAAATTCGGTGTGTATATTCGTTTTACAGCGCAGATCACTGACCAGAAGGCATTTTTCGAAATTTGTGCTTTTAAGGGATTAAATGGGATACAAATTGTACCACATTCCAGACCAAACGACTGGGCTTAGAATCATGAAATTTGGAACGGGCATTACTTTTACAATACGAATGTGGCTAAGAAAATAGTTTTCAAAATTCGTACTTTATGTGGGTGAAATTAGGTAGAAAGGGATAAAAATGGTACTAATTAAACGGATGGAGCTGGAATCATGAAATTCGGCATGTATATCCCTGAAAATGCTTTCAAACGCAAAATTAAAATATGTTATGTGAAAATATTGCTAAATATAATATTTAGGTTTAATTTTATGTATGTACGGATCGTTTATTTTGGAATATCGAATATACGTGTTGGGGTAACATAAGATGTATATAAATTTCCCCCATCTCCGAATTTAAACTAAGTCTGGGAAAAAATACTATGTGCATAGTTTGAATAAATTGTTTAAGTCCCTTCCAGAGTTTTCGTGTATACCAGCTAGCCAGACGGACGTGGGACGTACTTATGGCTTTAAATCTCTCCTTCAATGCGTTACACTTTTTTCTATCCCAAATGATATATATGCTCCTACTCTGTAGTGAGGGTATAATTATCACAGCTTTATATGATTTTTTAAAAAAATTGTTTGCATTTTGTGCCTACAAATTAAACTATGGACTACGTATAAATGGATGACACAGTGTAAATGGATTTCTTTTTTTAAATTTGTACAAGGTGTATAATTCGAATCGAAAAGTTAGTGTGAATATACCGCTGAATACGTAGCGCAAAGTAAAACGATTTTTCAAAAGTTGTGAGCGTTTACAAACGATTTGCCCTGAAAGTGATATCCTTAGACTAAGGCAATTTCAAAATATAAAAAAACAGTTTGAATACTGTCAATACCAACCCATTTGAAAAATTTCCGCGTACGAAGTAGCGGTTACTTAATTTCTGTAATTGGCGAATAGTTTCGAAACAATTTATAAACGATCTATAACGATTGTGGGGAAAAATATTAGTTTCAGCCAAAATATAAAGATTTCTTAAATCAAGAAGAAAGTTTGATTTTTTTTGCGAATGACTGACAAATTAGCATATTATTCACAATTAAATTAATTTAGAATTTTTGTTTGAATTGCATTAGTGTAATTAATGCTTTTAATATTATCAAATGAATGTGATATTAAAATCTGTTTAAATACCTTTTCAAAAATCGACAATTTTATTAAAAAATAGAAAAAATAGAAAATAAAGTTAGAATTTGAAATTCTTAATATTTTTGTAATTGAGGGATGTGGTATTGTGGGGAACAAAATACACCAACAATATATAGAGTTTATTAGAGGTTGGGTTATATGACCCAGAATAACATACACAATATGGCTGTTTTTCTTTGAGACTTGATAACTAAGCTGCTACAACAAAAATCTAAATAAAAAGTTAAAATTGCACTAAAATATTTTTTTAATTGCAGCCAACACCAATATCATTTAACATTATTTTATGTTAAAAATATAGGACTTAGTCTGGAAAAATATCCAGTGTAAGTCAAATTTACGATTTTCGAGGATAAGTCCAACAAAGTCAAAATAAAATATTTTTTTTGATAATTTGTTTTGATATTTTTTTAATTAAATTGTAGTTAGCGACAATGTGACAATTTTTTAGTTTGAATAAAAAATTAACTATTTATTAAAGATTTTGTTAACGCTGCTTGTTATCCTGGCTTAAAGAAAGACAATCTTACTGATGTGCCCCAATTACATAAATAGTCAAAATTTAAAAATCTTTGGATAAGTTTTTTTTTGAATTTTTAGTAAAATTGCCGATTAAAAAAAGTTGTCCCACATGTTAGCTGGAGAAGGTTATATAAGACTTTATTTATAAAAACATTTATGTATAAAAAATCCTCAGCCTATTTATGAATTTTTGCTTGATTGTGTAATGTGTAATTAGGGTTTGGGGTCCGGGAATTCCCGTCCATTTTTTTTTGGGAATTCCCGGGAAAAAAATTTTAAAATTCCCGGTAATACGGGAAATATTAAAACATATTTTTTGTTTACTTTGAGCACTAATTTAGTTTTGCTATATGAATGCATATATTTACATTACTGACAATAATAATGACCATTTGATACTATGGCTGACATAGTGCCAATACGTAGCTCCTCGTGCTATCTGGTTTAACTTTCTTGTTTCCCAGAAAAATCGACGAAGTAAAAGGTGAAAAACTCCTCAAAGAAGAATTTACTTTACTATGAAACCATTAAAAATAAAATAGGAAAAATATTTAAATTGACAACTGGAAACTTTCAAAAGAATAGAAATTTCTAATATAATATTTAAATTTAATATAATATAATATATAATAATATATAATATATATAATATATAATATAATAATATATAATATAATATAATTTAATATAATATTAAAATTAAGAACTAATGATGTTTTTATTTTTTATGAATTTATTTAATTTAAATTAAAATTTTTTAATGTTTATATTGCATTTATAGTTTAGAATATTTCCCTCTCTTTCTGTAATATAAATTTATTTTTTTTATTTTCCTCTCTGAATGAAATGTTTCATTCCCGTTTTCTCGGGAAATGAAAAAAGTCCGGGAAACCCCAAACCCTATGTGTAATTAATATTTTTGTTCTTATTAAATGACTTATTATTGTTTAAAAAATATCTTTAAATAAAAACATAATGTTTATATCCACTATTTGATTTTGAATTTTCGACTATTTTTTAATAAAATTGGACAACAAATTCTCGAACTTTGTGAACTTCTGTGGTACAACCTTTTTAAGAAATGCCTCAATGAAAATAAGATATAAATGTATCCATAAAATCTTTACTACTTTTCTAATTGGTGGCATATCACACCAAAAATATATAGCTGTTATTAGACAAAACGTTTTTAATTTTTTGCATAAAAATGTCATAGGAATTATTAGGTAGAGATATTGTTTCAAAATTAGTTGCAAAATATTTCGTATTTCTTGGGTGACATTTCGCAATTTAGAGTTATGGGCTGACTTCAACAAAAAGAACAGCCATAACTCCTACATTTATGCATAGATTTTCTTCAAATAGGCCTTGTTTTCTCCGTTAAGATATCAGCTATTCAAAATAAAACAAAATATTTTGTTAACCAAATTTTAAAAATCATGATTTTTTTAAATCTTTTGAGTCTAAAGGAGGATTATAACTTCTACATTTATCAATTTATCGCTTAAATGTAGACATTGGTTTCTTCGCTAATTTTTCTCGTGCCGGCAAAAATTTTGAATCGACAATTTCATTAAAAAATTAAAAATAAACTTAACCATAGAATTTGAAATATTTACCATTATTACAATTGATAGATTAGATATTTTTTTAAAACTAAGTCTTTTGCAAATCAAACTTGTTATCTTTCTAATATACATTTTTTTGTATTTTGCATTAATTATTGTTCTATTTTAATTGCGAATTATCATCTTTCTTTTTTCTCATCGTAATGATTTGACTCGATAGTCTGAATGCATCATCACTGTTTTGGATTTGTCAAACAAATTTCTTTCTAAAAAATTCAAACTCAATTTCAAACTCAGCATTTTTTGTTTCCCCGAGTTATAGGGGTATATGTTGTCGGTTAAACCAACTTCAACCGACAGCAAAATTTCCAAATGTTTTGTCAGTCCGTTTCCAGAAATGTGAAATATTTGCCGGAGTATGAAGTGAGCAAAACAAAAGCAAAAAATGTGTACAAAATATTTGTTTGTTAATTATATTAATTATAAACAACAATTACTTTACATTGAAAAATACACTTAAAACACGACACGTGCGGCGGAACAATCGCAGATTCGGGCATTTTAAAAATGTTCATAATATTTTTAGATTCAAAATTCTCTTTTTCCACGTAGAAAAAATACCTGATTTACGTCAATTTAAATAAAACGATTTTCAAGCCCGTGCAAATGCTCATTTTATATTTTAAAGAGTGATTTTTTTGAGGTTAGGATTTTCATGCATTAGTATTTGACAGATCACGTGGGATTTCAGACATGGTGTCAAAGAGAAAGATGCTCAGTATGCTTTGACATTTCATCATGAATCGTCTTACAAACGAACAACGCTTGCAAATTATTGAATTTTATTATCAAAATGCGTGCTCTGTTAAGAAAGTTCATTGCGCGCTTCCATTTTATGGTCAGTTTAATCGACCCACTGAAGCGGCTATTCGGGCTATTGTGACTAAATTTCGCACCAAATTCGTGTTAGTAATCGTTAGTAATCGTGTCTATGCAATCAGAGGAATGTATACACCGAATTTCATTATTCTAGGTGCAGCCGTTTGGTTGGTACCATTTTTATCCCTCTGTACCAATTGTATCCCTTGAAGGTATGGATTTTAAAAAACCTTTTATTTTTCATGCCTACGTAGTAAAAGGAATGTATACTCCGAATTTCATGACTCTAGCTGCGGTCATTTGGTTGGTACTATTTTTATCCCCCTCTTTCATTTTAACCCCATAAAGTACGAATTTCGAAAAATCCGTTTATTTTCCGTGTCTATGCAATCAGAGGAATATACACCGAATTTGATTATTCTAGGGGCAGCCTTTGGTTGGTACCATTTTTATC
The DNA here is from genome assembly GCA_947397865.1 of Polietes domitor. Taxonomy (NCBI): domain Eukaryota; kingdom Metazoa; phylum Arthropoda; class Insecta; order Diptera; family Muscidae; genus Polietes; species Polietes domitor. The sequence continues at coordinate 8,037,387 of OX377622.1, read as the reverse complement.
ACTCTATTCCCATTTTACCCCTTAAAAGTACGAATTTGGAAAAACAATTTTTTTATTATGTATCTTGTAAATTAGAGGAATGTACACACCTAATTTCGTGTTTCTAGCTGTTGTCGTACCATTTTTATCCCTTAAGGGGAATGAGGGGAATGAGCATACCAAATATCAAGCAAGTATAAACAGATATATTCAAAAAACATGCTTAAATACGCTAAAATATTAGGGTTTATTATGGGTATTTTTAGTCCTTGTGAGGGAAATTTTTTCCCTTTGGGCCGCCCCATTTCAATCCCAACCGAGCTACGACTATAAGACGCATTTATGGAAAATTTGGACGTCCTAGCTCCTTTCGTTTAGATGATAGCGTGCTTTCAACAGACGGCTAGATCGTCTTAGAATTTTATGACGATCAAGAATATATTTATAGGGTCTAAGGTCGATATTTCAATGTGTTCCAAAGGGAATGACTGGAGGTGGAGGGTATAATGAATGTGTTATTTGTTGAGTTTTGCAATTCGCAGAAAATAGAAAAAACATGAAAGAAACTGATGTTTAAATAAGAAAATGTCAATACTTGTTCACTTTACGAATAAGTGCCCTGAAAACTGATCATCTGAATTTAATTTGTCAGAGGGCTGTGATTTTTCTTCATTTCTTATAGATCCTTTTAGTATAAAACTCAATCTTCACTTGAAAGGCTTTTTTAAGAACATTTTAAACATTTTAGCAAAAACATGAAATTTAAGCATTTGTAAAAATCGGAATTTTATATTTTTAGCCACTTGAAAGTTCATAAGTTCAGCAAATCAAAATCTGTATTGCAATCAGAAGCGATGACTGATGCAAATATGAAGTCCTCCCATTCATTCTTCTTCATTTCGAATTTTTATAATCTCTAGCTAGAAACTTCTGCCGCTGCATTTTTAGTATTTTGCTTACAATTTCTTTTTACAATTCAATAGTATTGTCTATTAATCTGGCCAAGGGCCAGGTGTCTGGTTTACCGTGAATTCGTTGCTATGGTGATAAACAAACTATTCTATTGAAAATCGATACTAATTTGAAAGGGTTGGTTAATAATTCCAAACTATGCCGGACACGGAAATCAATTGTTTGTAATAGGAAACATTTGGGGAAAACAGGTGTCAATCTTACGTACTACGAGAAGAGAAGGGACTACAGTGGTGGGTAAATTTCACATAGAACGTTAACGTGAAATAAAATTAGAATTTGAATTGTTCGGGTAACCCGAACACAACATTTTGAAATATTTAATATGCCAAATATTTTTAGGTGGCAATATTGGGGGAAAAATTAAAAAATATAAATAATAAAAATATTTTTGTTAAATTGAAATTCCGATTAGAAGTTGACATTTTACGCGCTATTTCAAACAAATTTCTCCAAAATCTCATATTTACCCAACTGTGTAATAGCTAGTTAAGTATAAAACAATGTTTTTTTTTGATATCTATGAATAAATATTAAAGTTATGACCCTCCTCCTAAACCGTGAAGATTTATAGCCCTCGCCCGAGAATGGTAGGACTTATACTGTCAAAATTATAATACAAATATTAATGTAACATCGAGAACAAATGGAATTTTAGTAATCGTTCGAGTTAGAGCATCAGCAAATATTATACACATTCATTTGACAACATTTTTGTTACATAGTATTATAAGAGTAAGGAGACACAGAAATTTGTTAAATGTAAAAGATCTATATATGAAAGGACCCTTTTTATAATAGCTGGAATTTTAACGAAGAAAATCTATGAATAATTGGGAAGTTGGGGAATAATAGTAAATATTCAGTTATATAAAGGACCTTCATATATAGATCCGAGCTACTATAACATAAATCTAAATACTATGTTATCTAATTTGTAAAGCGGATTTTCTGAGAAAACTTAAAATGATTTTTTTTAAATTCTTTTGTTTCTACCAAGAGGTCCATAACTTCTACACTTATCCACTAATCATTTACACGTCGACACGGTTTCTTCGGTATAATGTTAGGTATTTAAAATACTACAAAATATTTTTTTTTTTAATTTTTTATTTTTTCTGTTTTTTTTTAGATTTTTTCGTGCCAGGAAAAAAAGTTGTTTTCTTTTTTTTGAAAAAAAAAAAAAATAATTTATTCTTGTGTGTCTGCCAAGAGGGCCATAATTTCTACGTGTAACCATAGATATTTTACATGTCGATACTGTTTTCTTCGGTATATTGTTAGTTATTAAATTTTTTTGGTGTTTTTCTATTTCCTATAGATTTTTCCGTGCCATGAATTTTTTTTAAGATTATCGGACCTATACTTGCACCATGAGAGTACAACTATTAAAGCTACCTTTCATAAAAATTTATAGTTGACCAAAACAAATAAAAAATTATCTATACAAATTTGTATGCTGGTTTTATGAATTTGTATGCCTATGTGCACGCAAATAATACTTTTTTAGGTTTCGGACATAACATTTTCATTTGTTTTGATTGTTGCATAGATCAATCAACTTGAGAAGACTACTCACGTGTTAAAACTTCAACATTTGAAGTGGGATTGCAGGCAACAAGGACAGCTCATCACTGAATTTGACTGAGTCTTCAAAACTAATTCTTACTTCAGTTCCCACTGTTATTACTTCTTTCATTAGTCTCCCGATTGTATCTGTTGCCTTGTCACCATCTTCTTCAAGTTAGCCAGCTGATGTATTGAACAGAGACTCGGATTTCTAAAAAAAAACAATTTTACTTTTTTATTTCATATGAAATATGGCAGCAAAATCAATCTATTGTTAAAATTTGATATTTATTTAAAATAATAAATAGATGAAATGAAAAAAGTATTTTAATAAGATTCTTCACAATGATAAATGGAAGATATTGACGCAACATCCTCTTGGTGGTATATCTGGATACAAAAAATCGGGCCAAATTGGAAAATATAAGTAATTAGGCTATTTTTCGGCCTTCTATAGAGTGGGCCATTTAAAATTTAGAATGGACTGATTATTTTTTTTTTCAAATTTCTGCTTTTATTGGAAAGGTTTAACTTTGCATTTAATAATGGAACACAATATCATTCATATGATCAATCAACCCAATTTTTCAGTACAACCCAAAATCCACTCCAAACATTGACTCGATTTGGATGCATTGGCTTCTCAATAGTCACGTGAAGGTTCTCTGAACCCCATATGCGGCAATTTTCTTATTGACATAACCACCGAGATGAAAATGAGCTTAATGAAGGCCGATATTTATTCGAAAATTTTCCTTTTTCCAAATTCCTTCAGTTTGCGTTAAAGACTCACTACTTTGGAAGTAAGTTTTTAATATTTGCCAATTTTGTTCGAGCGTCTCATTTTGCAAATGTCAAACATAAGCCTGAAAATAAAATTAAAAATTAATATTTTTCTACCTTTCAAAGCCAAAGCAATCGGTAGTATAAATTTAAATTTTTATATGGCCCATCCATAGTTTGAAAATTTGAAATAAAAAGGAATAAAAATTATTTAAAAACGGATTTTTACACAATCACCATATTTTTCAGCTTTAACCTCCCTACGAGTTCAAACCGTATTTTGTAGGACATGAGAAATCGTAAGATGACTTAAAAAAATTTGAGAAGAATTGAAAAATGTGGGCGAAATTATGTTTCATTTACAGATCGATCGTCTACTTTTAGAACCGTCCTCGTATAAATTTTAAGGTGTCCCGCAGAATATTTTGTAGAGTTGTATAAAAATAATTAGATTTCTATATCTCGAAAACGAGAAAATAATAATTTGAATCACCCAAGAGGTGCCACAAAGCAACAAAGACAATTTGTGTACATGTCTGTGGTTGCATGAAACCAAAACAAAAAAATCCTTTTTTAATTTCTCAGCATGGATGACTAACGAGACACAGCTCAACATAAATATGTCTGTGTGTGTGTGTGCCCTGCTGCTATCGCGGCACAGACTTCAGGACTCCACGTAATTTCGAGTGCTTTGCAGAAAATACAATGACTAATCATTTTTATTGGTCGGTAAAGCTACCTTCCCTGCTCTACCCTACCCTTGGACAACAAACTCAAAAATAAAAATGTTTAAATTAATTGTACGAATGTATGTGTATTGCTATGCATAGGGGGAATTGAAAACAGGTTCTTGCGAAATGCGAGAGTCCTTGAGACGGACAAAAGAAACAAAGAAAGCGGCGAAGAAGGGGTGGAACAACCCTTAATTGAATTTTTCTTTGAACCATGGGAAACCATGAGAAACCAAGCTCACAAAAACCTAACGAACAAATGACGTGATTAAGAATAATTAATTTCCCCGTAGAAGCGCTACACAATTTAAGATAAATTGACGGCTACGCGTTAAGAAATTTATTCGAACACAGAAGGGGTGTCTTTAACATTTTGCAACACTTTCTGGTTTGGATAGCGAAACATTTTATGTTATGTGTCAGATAAACACTTACTTATCTGGGGAACACTACATACGAGTACATAGATAGGTAAGAAGAAGAAGAAGCAGAATGTTATAAGCCAGCTTATGGGTTTGTAGTTGGCCAACAACCAAACAACCAACCAGCCAACCAACCACTTATGCCGCCAATATTATTGACCCAATTACAGGTGAATAACTTCCAATTGTTTCACATTTTCTATTTTTTTTGCTGTTGTTGTTGTTTTGTATCCGTGTCCCGCTTGTATTTCGCTCGTCGACTTGTATTTATGCCGGTTGGTACTGATGGTGGTGGTGGTTCGACTGTTGCCAGTATTTCTATTAAATTATCATCAATCAATTGTTGATTAGCAGAGCCGTAGCCAATGTTTCACCCCTCTGTCGGTCCGTCCATCAGTTTGTCTGTCTTTTTGATTACCGCCGTAGTTCTTGACCGCTCACTAATTGCAATAGAATGGAACCAATTGCCAAATTTTCCATGGCTCTGCTTTTTTCCGATCTACGGATTATAGTCTTAATAAATATTTATTTTTATTTTTTTTACTTTTCGAAATATTTGTTGTTTCAATTTGTTTCAGTGTCTAATGCCAATGAGTGTGTTTGTGCGACGACATTTAACAAATTATATTCTGAGTGATCTGTCAAAAGAGCCAAGAAAGTAATGACCGACAACAAAGCCAGCTCTTGAATAAAATGTATAGCACTGTGGCTAGCCATATTTGTCTCTAATATTAATATACGAGACCAGATCCATAAATCGCCAATCTGAAGATGAAAAAACAATTTTGTTTCCAAAAATTTAATTTTGTCTTAAAATTTCTCCATTTAGAATGTATAGGGTGGGTCGATTAAAACTTTATATTAGAAACGGATATAAAAAGTACTTATTATTTTTTCAAATTTGTGGTTTTATGGGAAAGGTTCAACTTTGTCATTTAATAATAGAATGACAGCCACGACTGGATCGGCAGTACCCCATTCAATCATCCCTACTTTTCAGTACAGCCCAAAATCCACACCAAACTCGTTGTGGATGCATTGGCTTGTTAATAGTAATGTTTGGGTTCTCTGAACCCCTATATGCAGCAATTTTACTTATTGACATAGCCACCGAGATGAAAATAAGCTTCATGAAGGCCGAACTGAAGGCCGATCTCTTCTCGAAATTTTTCCTTTTTTCAAATTTCTTACAGTTCGCGTTAAAGACTCACTACTTTGGAAGTAACTTTTTAATATTTCCCAATTTTGTTCGAGCGTATAGCATAAATGTCAAACATATAAATATAAATAAAAGAATAAAAATGTGTGTTATTCTACCTTTCAAAGTCAAAGTAATCGGTAGTTCAAATTTAAAATGTCAAATGACAAACCCTTTATTCAAAAGCGATACTAAAAACTTTTTATGGATTTTTTTATTTAAACATACATTTTTTAAATTCCCTTACTACTTACATACATTTTTATTTCCGAGCAAAATTGGGAAATAATAAATTTAAGTAGAGAGTTTTTCACGCAAACTGTAAGAAATTTACGTGGACAATTTTCGTGTTTTCAGGTGAAACTCATTTTTATCTCGGTTGCTATGTCAATAAGCAAAATTTCCGCATGTGGGTATCTCCCAGTGGCCCGGACGCGACATTCGCACGCCTTAAACTAAGCCAAAAACGAGAAAGAAACTCAAAAAGTCGATCAACCTTTTAAGGGACTAAGCGGCAGTAGCTAGAAACATGAAATTCGGTGTGTTCCTTGCACTGACCATGCAGAAGAGCTACAAATAGATATTTTTCGAAATTTGTACTTTTAAGGGAGGAAAGAGACAAAAAGGGATAGAAATGGTACCAATTTAAGAATTGCAGCTAGAATCGTAAAAATCGGTATTTACATTCCTCTGACAACGTAGACTTGCAATATGAATTGATTTTTCGAAATTTGTACTTATAAGGGGTGAGCGGGACAAAAAGGGATAAAAATGGTACCAACTACCTAGAATCGTGAAATTTGGTATATAAATTCCTCTGACCATATAAAGCGAAGTAAAATTGGATTTTTCGAAATTTGTACTTTAAAGGGCCAGCGGGATAAAAATGGTACCAACTAAAGTATTACGCCTAGAATCGTGAAATTTGGTATGTAAATTCCTCTGACCATATAAAACCGAAGTAAAATTGGATTTTTCGTAAATTGTACTTTAAAGGGGCGTGCGGGACAAAAAGGGATAAAAATGGTACCAACTAATGTGTTGTAGCTAGAATCGTTAAATTTGGTATGTAAATTCCTCTGACCATGTAGAAGCGCATTAAAATGGGATTTTTCAAAATTTGTACTTTTAAGGCTTACGAGGGACAAAAAGGGATGAAAATAGTACTAATTTAAGTATTGTAGCTATAGTCGCGAAAATTGGTGTGTAAATTCCTCTCACTACATAGAAGCGGAATATAAATGCATTTTATACTTTTAAGGGTTGCGCGGGACAAAAAGGGATAAAAATTGTACCAACTAAAGTATTGCTATAGTAGTGAAATTTGGTATGTAAGTTCTTCTGCCCATGTAGAAGCGCAGTAAAATTGGATCTTTCAAAATGTATACTTATAAGAGGTGAGCGGGACAAAAAGGGATAAAAATGGTACCAACTAAAGTATTGCAGCTATAGTTGTGAAATTTGATATGTAAGTTCTTCTGACCATGTAGAAGCGCAGTAAATGGGATTTTTCGAAATTTTAAGGGTTACGAGGGACAAAAAGGATTAATAATTGTACTAATTGTAGCCATAGTCGTGAAATTTGGTGTGTCAAGGTAGAAGCGCAAATCCTAATGGATTTTTTCGAAATTTATACCTTTAAGGTGTGAGCCGGACAAAAAGGGATAAAAATAGTATCAACTAAAATATTGCTGCTATAATTGTGAAGGGAAGAGCGGGACCAAAAAGGATAAAAATGGTACCAACATGAGGATTACAGCTAGAATCACGAAATTTAGTATGTAAATTCCTCTGACCATGTATGTAGAAGCGCCATCCACATGTATTATTTTTCGAATAAAAGGCTCTGCGGTTCTAATTTTTTGTTAAAAACTGGGTAGAACATGATACAAAATATATATACGAAGGGAGTTCAGTTAGAACAGTGCACATCGACAAGCACATTCCTTTGACTGTATATGAGCGCTATGTTTCCAATTTACTGTTTTAGAAAAGAAAATCAAATAAATACTATCCTAAAACAGAGACGGATAATAACAAATACCTGGCTTTTTCGTGGGCGAAGCAGCGGGTACTGCTAGTTGAACATATAAGCGGATGTAATTAGACCTACATTTCCAAAATGAAAATACAAATATTTGACACCTTTAATATTTGTATTTTCATTTTGGAAATGTAGGTCTAATTACATCCGCTTATATGTTCAACTAGCAGTACCCGCTGCTTTGTGAAAATTGTTGCAATTGTGAAAAGTCGCTTTAGAATTTAAATGTGCAAAAATTGCAGATTTTTTCTCGACTGACTAGTTATACGTTTCAAGCGAGCTTGGTACCTAATACACATACAAAAAAATCTGCCGGATTCTTTGGATCGACCTCGAACATCTTTTTACCCATAACTCCCGGGAAAATGAAAATTTTGCAAAAATATCCAATTTGTATTTTTTGTTTAATAAACTAAAACCGAAATACCAAAAAATCTTCCAAAAAATAGGGGCGAATTTTACTAGATTTTTTTTTGTATATGTAGGCGTGTAATTTTCCTATTTAAGCGTGAAAAGCTTTATATACAACTTTGGTGAACCCCATAGAAAATTTCCAGCAATTTAAAAAAAGGGGTCAAATTGGCCCTTAAAGAGAAGAGCTAGAGGGTTAAGATCTTCCACAAAAATTATCCTCATGAAATCAATATAGTTCTGACAAAGGGAACTCTCTCAGACATTAACTAACAACACTTTTATCGCTTAGTATAAAGCTGACTCCGGTTAAAAAATTAAAACTTTGGCTCACTGTGAAAAGAAACTCAGACCAGCTGGACTATAAGTTTATTCTGCAAAAATGGTCTACTAAGGCATGCCTTTTCAGAATTATAGGGTGGCTACTCTGTTCGAAAAATGCTGTTGGTCAGTGTTATCGGTACTTAAAGCATCGATTTCAATAGAAAAAGAATAGGGCTGTTTTTCTTTAAGCCGGGATAACAAGCTGTGATAACAAAAAATGATAAAAAAAAATTTAATTTTTCGTTCAAAATGAAAAATTATTTTTTCACATTGTCGCCAACTACAGTATAAATATATGTATCAAAAGAAATTTTCAAAAAATATTTTGTGTCGACTTTATTGGACTTAGCCTCGATATCCATAATTTTGACTTACACTGGATTATTATCCAGGCTAAGTCAAACATTTTTAACACAAAATTATTTTTTCAAAATTTGTTTTCAATTTTGGCGACAATTTTAAAAAAGAATTTTTTATTTTGAGTGAAATTTTAACATTTTATTTAGTTTTTTTTTATCGCAGCTTAGTTATCCAGTCTTAAAGAAAAACATCCATAATATAGCTGCTCAAAATAAATTTATTTTCTTGTGATCCTCGATCGAAATGAAGGAATAGCGTTTATTTAAAAAAAAAATCATATTTTGGGGATTTATTTTCCCTGTTTTGGGAATTGTGTCCTACAATATTTCCCCTAGTTAGTGAGTATGAAATCTCTTGGGGGGAGTACGCCTCCACGCCTGTGTTCAGTTTGAATTTATTCTGTAAATATTGAAATTATGATACGATTGCGATCTTTGTGGCCGTCGTTGGTTTTCAGGCAGTTTTCAAATCAACGTCAACGCCGCTGGCCTGGCTTGGCTGCTGACTGCAATCGTGACAATTGTGTGAAAATTTACAATTTATACATAATTTATTATTGTTATTGTTTGTTGCACGTTTGCATTATTGCAATTTTACAATTATCTGTTTTATGATGGCTGTAATGACTGTGATGAGATGATGGCTGACTCGCTGGTGGGGCTGAAATGAATTTGAGTTTGAGTTCGGATTTGGATTTCGACTTGATTTGCTTTGATTTCAATCAATTACCTTCAAAATAGCAATTTTGTTCCCAGACCGTTGATGTTGTTGTTTATGGCTGGCAGGGATTTGTGTCATGAAAGCCAACTGGGATCACTAGGCAGGCGCAGCAGATTTGCATCGGCCACACAAATTATAGCGAGCAATTAGACTTAAGGTTATGCGGCGGCGGCGGCCACAACAAAACAATAACTAACGCCGTCGTCATAGTTAAATTTAAACTGATTCGCCGGGCCAAGAAAATGGAACGTAGCCAAAGTTAATGCTTGGCCATCACCATCATCACATCGTCATCATCGTGTTTTGGTCGGGGCAAAGTAAACTAATGATGTAAAGATTAGCACCGTTGAAAATTGGAATACATCAACAAGTACAAGCTGAGAATGGCCGTCTGTCCGACCATCCAACCCATTGCCCTCCGTGTGCGTAAAGTACGTTTTCTATTTTTTTATTTTTATTCTGTAAATTCCAAATTCCAAATGTATGTTAATGCTCGGTTACATGTGCCCCCTGTTCGTTCGCTCGCTCGCTTAACATGATGATGATTTGGCAAAATTGAATACCGGTTGGAAATTTGTGTTTCCATTTCAAAGCCAAACTAAGGCTAAACTAAATCATTGCCCCGGGGGCAATTAAGGGACACACAAAAGACAACAATCATCGCATTCAAGTTTTTTCTTTTTTTCTGTTTTTTTTTTGCCTAAATGGAGCGTTGTTGCTGTATCTGGATATTATCTTCATCTGTTTGTTAGAATAAGGTTGAAGCGTTTTAATGTCTTCTTCTTGTTCTTATGCTTGTGTATTTGGCTTGAGTGCGTTTTCCAGATTTCGTTGAATGATAGTGCGGCGAGCGTTTCTGCTGGTGATGAAAGAACGTGTTGGCTTTTAATTGTTGAAGTTTAGGGTTAATTACCAGCAATATTTTATGAAATGTTCTTAATAATTTACCAGAAAGAAGAAAAAACAAACCGGCTGTCCACAATTGCCAGCAAATGAATGAATATGGGTTAAATTTCGATTTTTTTTTTCAACGGCGTGAAAGGGATTCGGCAACGGATTTATTGTAATCACGTGATATTTTATTAATGTGACCATTTCTTATAGCGTTTTATTTTCTGACAGAAATTAAAAGATTTCTCTCCGATTTTACCTTCATTATTTTAGGTCCTTCGATATATTTGCCCATTGGAGAGACGTGATAAATATTAGACAGATAATGTTTATAAAATGGGAAAATCCTTGCCAATATCTATCAATAGTATTGCTACAGCTCGAAATGTTAAAACGTAATTGTCAGTCTTTGCGAAGAAAATTTATTGTTCGTTACACTTGAACCGGATAAAATACTTCCGAAATGAAGAAAAATAGGTAAGTCGGCTAAACCGACTTATATATACCCTCACTCTCAGAGAACATATCTATGGAAATTATAATACTTAAATTTTACGAAGGACCGGATGACTTGTGTGGAAGGTACTAGAAGGTTCATGGCATTTGGTCCTAGCTTCAACAGTTATAAAACAATTGCAAAAACATGATCAAATATCAAGCCATAGTGGATTCCATGCAACGGTATAGACTTTATGAAGGATTTAATTTTACCTAGGATATTGACAATTGTGTGGGAGGTACAAGAAGGGGCGTGACTAAACCGAAAATATTTTGTTGGTCTAAAGTGATTATAAAAATATTTTCAAATATCAAATTTCAAATGATTTTGACTACCCGCATTAAGTTATATCGATTTTATTTTAACCAAGGCTTATGCCACTTTGTGTGGGAGGTACCAGAAGGGGTGTGGCAATATCGCCGATATTTCACATGAATGCAGCATATATAAAAGAATTATCAAATATTAAATTTCATAGTATTCCGATCATCCTTATAAAAGTTATAACATCTTGAATTGTACGTAGGTTAGGGTGATTTGTGTGGAAGGTACAAGAAGGGGCGTGACAATAACCGCAATATTTTGCACGCTTAAAGTGATTATAAAAACTTTATCAAATACCAAGATATAGCCGATTCCGAATATCTGTGCGGAAGTTACATTGGTTTTAATTTAACATAGGAATATGGGTCATTTGTGTGGGAGGTACCAGAAGGGCGTGGCAATTTCGCCCATCTTCGAACTTAAGCTTAGTTTGGAAAAAATATTACTGTGTACAAAGCTTGAATTGATTCCTTAACTCCATTCGAGAGTTATCGTGGACACCAGTCAGCCAGACGGACGGACGGACATGGCTCAAACATCTAAAAATGCTGTGAAACGGTCCAGACATACTTGGGTTCTTAAGTCACTCCTTCAATGCGTTACACTTTTTTTCTGTCCCAAATGATATATATGCACCTACTCTGTAGAGTGAGGGTATAATTATGTTAATTGGCGTTTTCAGTTTTTCATATCATAATTTTTCAGGAAATTGGTGCAAATATTTATTGGCAACCTACCATAGCGATATAAGTGACAAATAAAAGAGGGAAATATCTGTTAAAAATACTTTAAACCTCATGATTCTATCTGTATGAGTTTAGAACCATTTCAAATGTACCCCTTAGAACTCAAAATATGGAGAAATTAAATAAATTAAGGGGAAACTTGGAATTGTTGTCAATGCTAAACTATTACAGATAGAAGTATGCAATTTAAAGTATTTTTAACACATCTTCTCTTCTTTAATTTGACACTTACATCGGTATTGTAATTTGCCAATAAGTATTTTTTAAAAAATTCTATCCTTTGAAACTTTGTAGTCATTCCAAAGGACAATAGAATGAGTAAATTAAAAGCTGTAAACGCCAATTAACTCAATTTTTCTACAGTTGCAGACGTATATCCCTAAATATTACATTGTGCCTATTTTTTTATGCATACACCCTCGAAAGCGCTTTGGCAATGGAAATTGGGGGAACCTCACTTAACTACACACACACACTTCGTACTTCATAACCTGCGTGGGGATTACTCATCAGTGGCGCTTCTCTGTAGGGTGCTTGTGTTACCACACTGTTATACATGTGTTATTTATAAACCCGAAAACCTCACAAAAATAAATTATTGAAAAAGAAACGTAGGCGAAAAATATGCAATATGTGGAACAAATTTTGATTACTTCTTCTTCTAATTACTTTGAATTTGAACAGTCGAATAACATTCATTTATATTTACACACTCCACGAGAGTATTATGTCTTTGTGCATTTGTTTGTAACACCCAAAAAGAAGGGAAATAGACCCATTGTTAATTATACCGATCGACATAGAATCACTTTTTAAGTCGATTTATCAATGTCCGTCTGTCTGTCCATCTATTCTTGTAATCACGATGCAGGTCGCAATTGTAGACAGAACCAAATGAAACTTTGCACAACGAAGTTTTTCGGGACGGGAACGAACGCTATTTAATTTGAAGAAAATCGGTTTAGATTTAGATATAGCCCCCATACGAATTTCACTTCCGATCTGACTCTTTTCACTCTAGATACCACATATTCCAACAGCTGTTCTTCAAAATTGACAAAACATCTTATATTTAAACTAGGAACACATGTGGTGAAAATAGGTCAGATCGGTTCATATTTATATATAGCTCCCATTAAAATTTCGATCTCGATTTGACTTTTTCTGCTCTAGAAACCACATTTTTTAACAGATCCTCGTAAAATTAGGCGAAATATCTTATATTTGTACTACAAACAGCCATGGTGCAAATGGGTCAAATCGGTTCAGATTTATATATTGCTCCCACACAAATTTCACTCCCGATTTCACTTTTTCTACTCTATTATCCACATACTATAACAGATCTTCTTCAAATCTTTCAAAATATCTTATATTTCAACTAGAAACACCCATAGTGAAAATGGGTCGGATCGGTTCAGATTTCCATATAGCTCCCATACAAATTTCGTATATCTGGGAGATACTTTTTCCGACACAGAAACGAATTTTCACCGAATTTCTTTTTTCTGCAAAATTTCAAAATCAATTTATGATTTTAAAAAACACCGATAAACTTTCGTAATGTTTATACTTCTCAAAATACACATTTTTGATTATGTTTCAATATATTAATGACAACAATAGGTCTGGTCATTTCCTTTTCCAGATATACTCTGGTGTCGTAACAGGATTTCCGTCAAAATGTCACGCCCGTTACCAATTACCAAAATACCAAAGGGAGTCAATGTAACGTCGTTCGATATATATCGACCGATAGCAGTGTTGTCTACCATAGATTAGATTTTTGAAAAACTGTGCAATGATAGGTAATTGTTATATATATGGGGCTGAATCGACTATAGTGTGATTATCAATTTGGCTTCAGGAGAGGTTATAGTACTCAGCGCCCTGAGACAAAAAATCACAAAAACAATGAGTGGTGAAAAATCTTGGAGTTGAATTTGTATTTTGAACTAATTTTCACATCTCTTTTAACTGAATATAATTTATAGTTTTTGTGTTGCTTGTTTTGTGATCGATCTTGATTTTATTTTTTTAATGTTAGCACAGACTTAATTCTGGAATGGTTTTCAATAAGGAAAGGGGAATGTTTTTATTTGTGCTTTATCTAATAAAACCACTAAACTATTAAACTAATTCTACTATACACTCAGAAAAAAGTATGCCATAGATTAAGTAAATATGTACTAAAACTGAGGAAAAATGAACTTCGTCCAGCGCTAAGGCAATAATTGCTCACATCAAGTACAAACTTTTCTTTGAAAATAGGACATGCTTTGAACTAGCTTCCACTTCAACTTTTCCTTAAAACAAGTAAAATTTACTTAAACTGAGGAACATTTGTCTTCAAATCAAGTAAATCTTTAGTTAATCCGAGGAAAAATTTTAAGAAAATTTACTCAAATCAAGTAAATTTATACTCAAACTGAGGAAAATATTCCGATTTTTTTCCTCAATCCAAGTAAATTGTTACTCAAACTAAGTAAATTTTTAGTCATAAGTTTATACTCAATCTGAGGAAAATTTTTCCTTAAACCAAGTAAATGTTTACTCAGCCTGACTACGACTTTACTTGATAATTGAAATAAATTATTTCGTTTCAAAGTATGCAACACTCATGTGAAAAATGACAACATGGAATAGTTCTCAAACGTTTCATCTTACTTATACCATAAAGAGTTGAGTTATTTCACCATGAATGCTGCGGAGGCTAGGTAGGCGCCTTCGCAGTGATTGTTTAGAGTAATATTTGAAGTACTTATGAAGAAAGTCTTTGCTAACGAACGAGAATTGCTTCTTAGACTACTATTCATGTATTTTTCTAAACAAACTGAAGTATTTTTTATAAGTTCATTTATACTTGAATGTATGATGAACATGGTATAAATTTAAGTACATATATTTACTTTATTTGATGTAATAAACACATTTTGAAGTAAAAACTTCCTAAATGGATTTTTTCCATACAAATATTTTCTTCATTATTTTCTTTCATAAAAGCTAGTAAATTTTCTTCCGCATAAGTATGAATATACTTAATTGTCAGAAGTATTTACTAGATCCGAAGAAATGTTTTTAAGTAAATTTACTACCCTATTTTGATTATATGTAATATTTCTTCTGGCTTTGAGATAAGGAAACTGTACTCATATCTAGTTAATTTTCCTTCTCGCAAGGAAATTTTAACTAATCTGGAGTAAAATTGTTAAACTAAATTGGAGTATGGATTTCACTCAGATTTAAGAATGTCATTTTTCTGAGTGTAGTTTTTGTCGTAACTCTTACTCAGGTTCGAGATCATTTGTTTTTTGTTTCCTTAAACAGAAAACAAAGTATTTTAAAAAGAAGTGTATGACATTTGTTTGGTTCGGTTGCTAGCAAGGCAGACGATCGTTTCAAGGGACGCTACTCCCCCAGTGTAATGCAACAACTACTCTGGTGAATATCAAATAATAAATAATGAATGAATATTAAATACTAAAACAACTAAACAGACTAATTCTACTATTTTAAATTTCGTTTCTGCTATTTCAAGATGGAATGGTACATTTCAAACATTTAGAATGCAATTTTTTGAGCCACCCTAATATACATATCTTTGGAACCGACTAAAATTATAAATTAAATGTATTTCAAACATTTAGAATGCAATTTTTTGAGCCACCCTAATATACATATCTTTGGAACCGACTAAAATTATAAATTAAATGTATTCAAAACATTGCGTATGAAGAATACACTTCACAGTGTAGGATATTAACGACCGAATTGATGTCGGCTTTTTACTTGTTTTGATGTATGTGGGAGGTGAAGATCGCTTGGAATATATATTGTGTCTAATTCTAATTTAATTAGGACATTTATCATTTGTATAATGAAACGTCTGTTCTTTAATTGCAATATCGTTTAAATTAAATCTAGAATTGCTGGCCGGGTAATGACGCCGAATTAATTTACCACTTACTAGAATAAAGTCGGAACGTAAAAAAGAAGCTAATTAAGCCACAAACAGGTTGTATCACTTTCTGTAGATTCTTCTATAAAAATAACGAGATTGACTTTAATGAGTAAAACCCTCACCGAACAGACTTCTCTTGGCTGAGATAATCAAGCTATTGCTGTAAGTTTAGAATTAGAGGCGTTAGAAGGACTATACTGAATTACTGCAATTGGATTCTATCCAGATATTTTCAGATCAAGTAGCCTCTTCATGTCATTCCATTTCCCTAGAATTATTATTAATTAATTGTTTATCTGAAGATAGTGGTTTTTCAGCAAGAGAAACTCTTGAAAATGACACGGAAACAACACCTAATTTCCCTTAAACAAGAAACGATGATGTCTTTGCTGCTGATGATGCTTATCTATCTCTCTTCCCATGTCCATGTCCAACCTCTGACTCTGATCTCTGATGATCACTTTAAGTGAAATAATCATTTTGGCCAGATTGGTCAACATGCCATTCATTGTCGAAATCACAACTAAATCTCAGCACTTTCCAGTGTCTGTCATGTTTGAATGTATGTATGTATGTGTATGTATGTATGTACATGTCTATATGCTATTTGCTATTTAGACCTCCAAATAATTGGTGATTTATTAAGTTTGAAAAACTTTCTAACGATTATGGTTTTGTAGGTTAAATCAAACAAGATTTCAACTTATCTCACAGTCAAAATCAGCTCTAAACTTGGCTTGGACTGACCACAAGTCAACCAAAAAAAAATCAACAGCAAAAAAGATACAACAAAAGAAGAAGCAGTCGCAGCTTCAAGTAATGTGTGTGTGTGCAAAATGAGATACAATAAAAAAAGGAGAGAAAAAAATAGAAATTCTTAACAATTTTCAAAGGCAATAGCGTTGTGTGTGTTCCACTGGAGTTTCGTTTTGTTATTGGGAGGGGGTTTGGTTTTTTCCGCTTTTTTGCATTCAAATTCATTAACACGTCAAAAGAGAAAATCATCATCATCACAATCATCGCATCACATCGTCTTTGACATCGAATTCGACATCAGCATCGGCACCGGCACCGGCATCAGCAGATCAACCTCAATGATGTCGATCGACATCATCTGGGGATGAACCAACATGAATGGAATTGCCCCGAGGGTGATCCAACAAATGAATTTAAGACGATTTGGAGGGTAAGTGTAAAAGTAGTCGCCAGGTTCAACACTGTCCACACCCGTCCCGAAAAAAAACTCAGAAATAGAAATAGAAAGATCAATGAAAGCCACAACTCGGGGAAGGAGGAGGAAGACCCAAGAATCACCAGCCACCAACCATTAATAATTCATACGCCAGCAATAAAACAAAACGCCCCCTCCACCCCTTTCTGGTATGGGAGTCTACCCACCTAAACAAAAAGCGCAAAAATACAGCACAAACCCCAGCGTTGTGTCCGTCCGTAGTTTAAACAACATTTATGGCTTATTTAATGCTTCGTCAGGTTTTTCAGGCACACCAGCCAGAGGAGCCAGAGTCAGTAAGTCGCCGCCTTCGTCGTCGTCGTCAAAGTCGTCACACATGCTTAGGTTTCCAGCAATAAACCAAACCAACAAAAAAACCGCCAACAACATGAACAACGCCACTAAAGTGTAGATGAATATGACAACAACAACACTTCACCAGCTTCAGATTACAAAAAAAAAGAAATTCCACAACAACAAATATGGGAAATTGAAGTGTTGAATGGACCCCATATCCATAGCTCCTCCGAGCAGCGTGCTGTGTTCGACATACTCCTCGGATGACAAAAAGATTAGATTTCAAACAAAAACAAATTTGAGAAAAGCAAAAAAAAACTATTTTAACGCTTAACTGCCCGAGCTGAAATAACAACGGCGGCCGCCCTACGGCTAGTTTGGCTTAAACATAATTATAATTCCATCGGTTTTATTCTTCCAGCCGCCGCCGGCCATTAAATAAGTGCTTGCCTGCGATATGTCTACCGAAGAAAGAAGAAGGCGGTCATAGATTTAATTATTAGAAGTGTTGCTTTGCCTAATCACACGTCTACGTAGCCGAGAGTGTCGCGTCTAAAAGCTTTAGGGATTTTCTAGGCATCCCACGAAGTAACATAGGCGGCTTGAAAAAAAAGTGGACCCTGGCTCGTGTTTACTGAAATTTCAAAATATAATAACCACTCTTGGCCAGAACTAGGAATGCAATATTCAAAATCGGCTCAAGATTTTGTACTGGAATAACACTATTTGACAATAATTTAATCGAAGCATTTTCTGATGTAAACTCGGAAATATATTAAATAAGTAATGGTAAAGTTTGTTTTAATAAAATTCCATTTTTTGGAGTTGACTTTAGTATTTGGGCTAATAAATTTGGGGAGCTTAGACCGAGCTAGTTTTTTTTCTAAATTTTTATGGGGGTTTTCGTGCCAACAGAATTTTATTGAGACTGTTCCTGAACATATGTGAAATTCACAACATTTCTAGCCATTATAATTACCTTTAATTGGACATATAAGCGGGTGTGATCGAGTTATGTTTCCAAAATGAGAGTACAAATATTAAAAAATTGGAAAATCGGAATTTTAGTAAAAATTAAAAAATATATCAATAAACAAATTGTGTCAATTTTATGTCTCTACACAATTTTATATTTTTGTCGCAGAGAAGATCAACAAGTTTTTTTATTTTAGTGTAATTAACAACTTCAAAAAAACACGTAAATTACTTTTTTTGGAAATGAAAATTTTATTATAAACATAACACTGGGCGACCAAAGTCCAAATTACCTGAAATCTTGACTTTGCACTCTCATAAGGCTGTTGGATGATTAGACTGTTCAACAGCATTTTTAGAACAGAGTAGCGACCCTATAATTCTGAAAGGGCCTGTTGAGTAGATACTTTTTGCAGAGTAAACTTATAGTCCAGCTGGTCTGAGTTTCCTTTTACAGTGGGCCAAAGTTTTAATTTTTTGGTCGAAGGGAGCATTATACTAAGCGAAAAAAGTGTTGTAAGTTAATGTCTGAGAGAATTCTCATTCTCAGAAATATATTGTGGAATTTTATGAGGATTATTTTTGTGGAAGATCATAGCCCTCTAAATCAAACTCAAAAGAGAAAATCAAAAAAGTCCTTTGAGGTAGGATATTTTAGGATTAAATGTTCTACGAAAATGTTTGCCGGAAAATTTCAAAGATTCCAAAGTTGTAAATGAAGTTCTTCACGCTTAAATTACAACTTATACAAAAAATATACTAGGGTTTAAATTGTTCCATGTTTTCTGTAAGATCGACTAAAAATATGGGTATTTCGATAGAGCAAGGTAAACAAAAAATACAAATTGAATATTTTTGCAAAGTTTTCACTTTTACGTGAGATATGGCTAAAATGATTTTGTATACCAACGGATCTGGCCGAATTTTTTCATGTGTATTAAGAAAAAATGTCGTAGTCAGTCGCGAAAAAAGCAGCAACTGTTCCAAAAAAAACAATATTCGTGGTTGCTATTGCATTTATTTCAACTTTTTTATTTGGGTTTCTGAAATAATTCATTCACAAATATTCCCTATTTAGTCAGTAATCACATGCCAAAAAAATATTTTGGTATAGGAAAAAAAGATACGCAAGTTTTTCTAAACACTTTTCACAACCTGCACGACCTTACGTCCAACATTCATCCTATTTTATCCTATATATCTATATATTTTGTCTAATTCCTTTTTAATAAGAGTGAAATAAATTTTGACTGTAAAGTCAAAAATTGTTAAAAGTCGCTATCTGCTCCAATCAAAAAGTCTTAATTTGTTGGACAGTGTTATCAGCTGATTTTTCTTTTTCGTCGGATTTAAAAAAAAACTTAGATCTTTGGAACGATAGATACACTCTTTAAGGAATCTTGAAAAATCTGTGTGTAGTTTCCCAGCAAACACTTTTTCTAATATCTCGCCATTTTTCATCTTTGGTTAGCGTGCTACTTTTGATTTTGTTTCAAAAGGCGCCTAGGATTGAAAAGTCACCTTGGTTTTAAAAATCCGCCGATAACTATCTGAGTTATTGAACTAAACACTAAAACAAAATTTTTACAAAAATACTAGTTCAAATCTCTCAAATTTTACGGATATGTTGAAAATCTAATTCAAGAAAAACAAGTAAGGAAAGGCTAAAGTCGGGCGGGGCCGACTCTATGATACACTCCACTTTCTATCCGAATACAATCCAATTCGGTGAAAAAGTGAAAACGGGAAGGTTTTTTGTATCCTCTAAATGTATGTGTTTGACAAAAAAATGTTAAATCGGAAAGGACATGTGTATGAGGATATATTGAAACCTGGAACGAAATAGGTGAAATATAACGTGTATAGTTTGGACAAAATCAGTTAAACTTTTTGGAGCAACATTTGTATTTGGGCTATATTTAAATCTGAACCGATCTTATCCACTTTCACCATAGTTTTGTTTAGTTGGACTATAAGATGTTGTGCCAATTTTAAAGAAAATCGGGTACGATATGTGGTTTCTAGAGCGCAAAAGCCAAATCGGGAGCGACATTTGTATGGGGGCTATATCTAAATCTGAGCCGATCTAGACCGCATTAGCCACAGGTGTTTTTAGTTAGATTATAAGATGTTGTGCTAAATTTAAAGAAAATCGAGTACAATGTGTGGCTTTTAAAGCGGCAAAAGTCAAATCGGAAGCGACATTTGTATGGGGGCTATATATAAATCTGAACCGATCTTACCCAATTTCAGCATAGGCGTTTCTAGTTGGATTATAAGATGTTGTGCCAAATTTAAAGAAAATCTGGCTCAATATGTCGTTTCTAGAGCGGAAAATGTCAAATCGGGAGCGACATTTGTATGGGGACTATATCTAAATCTGAACCGATTTGCCTCAAATTAAATAGCGTTCGTCCTTGATCCACAAAACTTAGTTGTGCCAATTTTTGTTAAGATCGGACTATAATTGCGACCTGTAATATGACTACAACAATAGATGGACATTGCTAAATCGACTCAGAAAGTGATTCTAAGCCGATCTGTATAATAAACGATGGATCTAACTCGTTTCCTTTTGGGTGTTACAAACAAATGCACAAAGACATAATACTCTCGTGGAGTGTATAAATACTTAAAATTCACAAAAACGGTAAAAAGGCATGGTGACGACCATTATAGTAAAATAATTCCAAACTGTGGAATAAATTTTCTCCACTTTGAGACTTCAGCTATTTTTTTTTGCAAAAATACAAAATCTGCAAGTCAAGTAAATTGTTCAACATTTTTATCTGTTTCTGTGAACTTTAGGTAACTTTAAAACCGGTTTAATGTCCGTTTTTTTGGGGTGTCTGGAATATTTCTGTCAATAAATCGATTGTTTAACGCGCTAAAATAGGACAAGTGGCGCCAACAACATTTCATGCATTTGGGGCACGAAATAATCGGAAATCATGACTCTTTAGCGTTCGTAATTCTCAGAGAGTTAGTGACCATAAAACATACCAAACAGTCGGTTTTTATGGATTCGTGAATCTCTGCGACATTTTTTGCTTATCGACTTGGCCATTGAGCAACAAGTGGGCTCAATCACTCAAATCGAACTGTGGATTGATTTCCAGTTGATTTTGTGTTCACTATCAGAATGATTTAAGGAATAAAAACTTCGCACATAGTAAGTTTTCCCAAAATAATCTACGTTTGATGATGGTCGAAATTGACACGTCGCTTTTGGTACCTCCCACACAAATGGTCCATATTCCTACATTAAATTAAAATCAATGAAACTTCCTCACGTTTGTTCTGAACTTTGTACTTTGGTATCTATACTTTGGTATGTGGTAAAGTTTTTATAATCACTGTAAGTGCACAAAATATGGCGGGTTTTGCCTTCTAGTACCACTCTACGACAATTAACAAGTAAAATAGTTCATTATTCTAGGTGTAGCTGTTTGGTTGGTACCATTTTTATCCCTCCGTACCCAAGTACGAATTTGGAAAAACCTTTTATTTTTCATGTCTACGTAGTCAAATGACTCCGAATTTCATGACTCTAGCTACCGTCAGTTGGTTGGTACTATTTTTATCCCCTTTTTCTATTTTGACCCCAAACAGTACGAATTTCGAAAAATCAGTTTATTTTCCGTGTCTACACAGTCAGAGGAATGTATACTCCGAATTTCATGACTCTAGCCGCGGTCGTTTGATTTGTACTATTTTTATCCCCTTTTTCCATTTTAACCACAAAAAGGACGAATTTTAAAAAATCCGTGTGTTTTACTTGTCTATGCAATCAGAGGAATATATACACCGAATTACATTATTCTAGGTACAGCCGTTTGGTTGGTACCATTTTTATCCCTCTATCCCCATTTACCCCTTAAACGTACGAATTTGGAAAAAATACTTTTATATTATGTATCTACTCAAGTAGAGGAAAGTACACACCGAATTTCGTGTTTCTAGCTGTTGTCGTTTAATATGTACCATTTTTATCCCTTTTTTGCCCCATTTCACCCCCTACAAATAAGAATTACTTTATGATGCACGTTTTTGCTATAAGGAGAATACGCATACCAAATATCAAGCAAATAAAGGGTGATTTTTTAGCTATTATCTTTTTGGCAACACTGGTTTAAACAGCCGACGCACGTTTCGTGTTTTGTTTCACTGTCAAACATCTTCAGTTTGGTCTATAATTTAACCATGAATCGTCTTACAAACGAACAATGCTTGCAAATTATTGAATTTTATTATCAAAATGCGTGCTGTGTTAAGAAAGTTCATCGCGCGCTTCCATTTTATGGTCAGTTTAATCGACTCACTGAAGCGGCTATTCGGGCTATTGTGACTATATTTCGCACCAAATTTACATTGTTGGACATTAAACCACCAACACGCTTACGTAGAGTGCGAACTGAAGAAAATATCGCATCTGTATCGGCCAGTCTTAATGATGACCATCAATTATCGATTCGTCGCCGTTCGCAGCAATTGGGCCTCTGTTACTCAAAAACGTGGAAATGCCAAAATTGGACTAAGCGGATGGACCATTTGAGGCGCAGTCAAGGTCAATATTTGCATGAAATAATCTTCAAACATTAAATTATATGGACCGTACTATCGATTCAAATAAAGAGTTCATGCATTTTTCTGAATTTTCTGCGTTTTTTTTTTTTTGTAAAACTTTCCTATAGCTTTTAAAAAATCACCCTTTATAAACAGACATATTCAAAAAACATGCTTAAATACGCTAAAATATTAGGGATTATTATGGGTATTTTTAGTCCTTGTGAGGGAAAAATTTTTCAATTTGGGCCGATTGCGCCACGTTTCAATCACAACCGATCTACGACTATAAGACGCATTTATGGAAAATTTGAACGTTCTAGCTCCTTTCGTTTAGATACTAGCGTGCTTTCAACAGACGGACGGACGGACGGACATGGCTAGATCGTCTTAGAATTTTATGACGATCAAGAATATATATACTTTATAGGGTCTCAGGTCGATATTTCAAGGTGTTACAAACGGAATGACAAAGTTAGCATACCCCATCCTGAAGGTGGAGGGTATAAAAATCGATTCAAATGTTATACATCTGAAACTATAGGTAAAATGGAGTTTACTGACGTTTTTTATTTTTTTTTTTTTCAAAAATTATATATAATACTTTTTCGGTCTCTAAGATACCGGTATACGTGTCAAATAAAAGAAGAGGATATGTTTTAAACATACTTCCAGTTTTCATGCTTCTATCTGTATTAGTTTAGTATTAACAACCATTTCAAGTTATTTATTTTATTCATATTTCACTTTTTAAGAAGGAAAACTTGACATGGTTCTTAATGCTGAAATAATACAGATAGAATCATTTCATTTGAAGTATTTTTAACAGATATTGTACTCTTTAATTTGATATATTATACCGGTATCATAGGGTGTGAGTAAGTATTTAAAATAATATTTGAAAAAATTATTACAGGATGAAGAAATGAAAAACTAAAAACAGAAATGAAAATGTAACAAAAACACTAAATAACTCAATTTTGCCTATAGTCGATCGGTGTCATTTAAGCTGGAGGTCTTGATTTGGTTTTTATTAATTTTATTTATTTCTTCATATTCTCCATCTGCTGAATGACATCTTCTGGAGTTACATGTAAGAGTGACAGTAAACAAACGCTACCAGCCTATTTTGACGATGATTCCGTTTTTCAGAACATGATCCAATGAGACTCTTATTTAATTTGGCAACGTTAAGAATTCTCAATTTTTAGAATATTTATATTAATTAAACTTCAACAGAATGTTACTGAAGTTTCAATCAAAGTTTTAACATGTATCTACTACTGCTGCTTAGTTAGCCCTTAGATATAAATATATTTCTAACAAGGTGATCTAGAACTTGTTCTCGCATTCGAATTTCAATTTACAATTGGCCAGTGGTCATCTCTATCCTTCGTCATTTCCTGTCAATAGCAATGGCATTATCGCTTCTGGCCAACTCAAGATAAATCATTAATCTTTTAATAATTATTATTATTTATATATTTTGAAAAACTAATCTATTGAGAATCTCCGTTAATGTTAAGAGTTTGTCTTGTTGTTGGGGGGCCTTGTGTGTGGTCGTGAGTAGTTTTTTTCTTCGATTATTTATTTTTAACAAAAACACGATGTTCGTTAATTAATTTATTTGTTCAACAAGTACAGGTGGTGTTTATTTATGGAAGGTATGGCGAAAGGTTTTTTTCTGCATTGTTGAGTTGAATTGTTGCTCGCATCGCTACAACACACGTTTAAAGTTAATGTAATTTGTTAAGTTAAATTTAAACAATTTATTTCTCACAAGACTACATACTTTACCACATTGATGGGTCACATGCGACGGACGGACAGACTTTCTTGATGTTTAGCTACAAATAACACTGTCTACATACGAGTGAATGTGACTTCAGTAATAAATTAATGAATGAATGAATCTGAAAAATGCAACTTGCGCATTTTTTTCGTTGCCATTTTTCTTATATGAAAAATGCATTTAAGCAATTTTTGCGAACAACTCAAAAACACGTTTAATCATCAAATTATTCATGATGATTATTTATAGCCAATGTTGCGCCGCTGTTGCGCTGTGTTAATAATTATATAATGGCAATATAGTAATAATAATTTCTTATGAATTCCATCTATTCGTTGTAAGCAAATTGTTTTATAAAAGCAATTTGTACGAGCCAAACACACAACAACACCGCAAACGCTGAAACCAACATCATTTTTTGGTTAAGACATCATTAGACAGACCAATAAATGGACAGACGGACGAACGGACGGACATAGGCGAAAAGTATGGCCAATGAAATGGAAAACTCCACCTTGGTGATTATTTCTCATGTCATGAATACTGGCGATTGCGTGTCTGATGATGGTCGGTCGGACTCTTTTAAGCAACACCCAAACTTATCTTAATCTCAGCTTTTTTGTTGAACTTGCTTTAGCGGCGGAAGCTGCCAAAATGACGCTCGACATGTTGTTATTATTTATTTAAGGCATATCCGCCATATCGGTTTTCGGAGCTCCTAGAAATTATTCTAAAGGGTGATTTTTTAAAAGCTATAGGAAAGTTTTTCAAAAAAAAAGAACACATAAAATTCAGAAAAATTCATGAAATCTTTATTTGAATTTATAGTACGGTCCATATAATTTAATGTTTGAAGATTATTTCATGCAAATGTTGACCTCGACTGCGTCTCAAATGGGCCATCCGCTTAGTCCAATTTTGGCATACTCTTTCCAACATTTCGGCCGGTATCTCACGAATAAATGCTTCAATGTTGTCTTCCAATGCGTCAATTGAAGCGGGCTTCTCTGTATAGACATGAGCTTTAACATAGCCCCACAAAAATAGTGTAAAGGCGTTAAATCGCACGATCTAGGCGGCCAATTGACCGGTCCCGACCGTGAAATAAAATGTTCACCGAACTCGTCTCTCAATAAGTCCATTGTTGCGCGTGCATGTGGCACGTCTTGTTGAAACCACATGTCATGCTAGTCAAGCTCTTGCATTTTGGGCAAAAAAAAAGTTGGATATCATCTCACGGTAGCGCTCATCATTCACAGTTACGTTACGATTCGCATCATCTATGAAGAAGTACGGTGCAATGATGCCACCAGCCCATAAACCGCACCTAACTGTGACTTTTTCTGGATGCTTTGGTAGCTCTTGCAATGCTTCTGGCTGATATTCACTCCAAAATCAACAACTCTGCCTATTTACGTACCTATTGAACCAAAAATAAGCTTCGACGCTGAACACAATTTTTCGGTAAAAAAAAGTGGATCTTCGGCCAACTTTGCAAGAGCCCATTCACCAAAAATTTTACGTTGCGGTAGGTCGTTCGGCTTCAATTCTTGCACCAGCTGTATTTTGAAAGGCATCACACCTAAATCCTTCCGCAAAATTTCCCACGTTGTTGAGTAACAGAGGCCCAATTGCTGCGAACGGCGACAAATCGATAATTGATGGTCATCATTAACACTGGCTGATACAGCTGCGATATTTTCTTCAGTTCGCACTCTACGTAAGCGTGTTGGTGGTTTAATGTCCAACAATGTAAATTTGGTGCGAAATTTAGTCACAATAGCCCGAATAGCCGCTTCAGTGGGTCGATTAAACTGACCATAAAATGGAAGAAGCGCGCGATGAACTTTCTTAACAGAGCACGCATT
Source organism: Polietes domitor (assembly GCA_947397865.1). Taxonomy (NCBI): domain Eukaryota; kingdom Metazoa; phylum Arthropoda; class Insecta; order Diptera; family Muscidae; genus Polietes; species Polietes domitor. Next base: position 8,010,724 of record OX377622.1, on the reverse strand, counting down.
TTGATAATAAAATTCAATAATTTGCAAGCGTTGTTCGTTTGTAAGACGATTCATGGTTAAATTATAGACCGAACTGAAGATGTTTGACAGTGAAACAAAACACGAAACGTGCGTCAGCTGTTTAAACCAGTGTTGCCAAAAAGATAATAGCTAAAAAATCACCCTTTATAAGTTGGTTTACCCCATTGAAGCTTACTGACTTGTTTTTATCAAAAGTTGAAGGGTTATAACGTAAATTACTAAAATTTTTTACTACGAGTGAAAATTGTTGTCCCGTCCATTTTGTCGCGTCCGTATTTCTGCTGTACCTATTTAAATCAATTTAAGAGATAATTCTTATATTTCATAAATCTACGAACAAAATATATCCTCTGACCTCCATTTACATGTATATATGGAACAACAAAGTTCCCAAAAAATCGCAGAACTTTTCATATTTCTATAAGAGCTTCAAAAGTACAATTGTTTATAATTTTGTACTAATTTGTACTAAATCCTGACGATATATTCTTAAAGCAGTACTCCTTAAGCGCTTTAGAACACAAAAAAAGGCTGATTGACCTTTTCAGTTTCTTTCTAGTTTTTGGCGTAGTTTAAGGCGTACGAATGTCGCGTCCGGGCCACTGCCCTAAGGTCCCAAATCCATATTTTTGGCAGAAATTCAAAAAAGTTAAAATTGGAAAGTGGTAAATGTGTATATATTTTCTTTGTGGCAACACTCCAAGCAGTCAAGAAAGTATACTGGAGAAAATTAGGTGGCAACACCACAAGCCTGAACTTAACAAGTACTTCAACTTTGCGGTTCAAAAAAAGTGGGATTAATTTTGATATAAAGCAGTTTTACAAATTATTAAAATCAAGACTTAAAAAGAAAATAATAAAGTGACTATATTATGAAAATTGACGGCAAGAGTTAGTAGTTGAAAAATTATATTTAACATTTTAAGATTATTGTGGTCTTGTAAGTATTCATAGGTATTGTAATTTTGTGATTTGTAGAGAACATAATCTATAAAAGTTATATGTATGACTCAACTTGACTCAAAGTGTAAATGTGAAAGTGCTCGTCTCAGGTTGTAGTTTATGGTGGAATTAATATCTCGTCAGCATTTTTCGGCAAACTCCAAAAATTGTCATTTTATTTTACCAAAGTTTTTGATTAGCCATAGACATATATATGATTATATCTCTGAATTAGTTTTGTGTACGAGACCCGTCAATATTTTATTTAAAAGGTATTGAAAGTGCCTTTAAAATGGTATACAACATCATTCATCTTGTTGCACATATGTATACATTTTACTTTATTTCTTGAAATAATTATTTAAATTGCAGTTTAAAGTATACTATTTGTATGCTATATTTTGCTTTTGTAATAATGTTTAGACAAACACATTTCGTCAAAATAAACAACTCTTCATTCTTTTGAGCTTTCATAAAATTTAGTTTTTGGTCACCATGTACCAATACAGGGTGATAATTATGTTGGTTATATATTGAGTTTCTTTGTGAGGAGGTAGTGGGCGTGGTCCGATCGGCCCAATGTTAATTTTATTTTTGCGTATGATATGTTATGTATGTTTATTTTTCGACTTTATGCCATAAAAAATGGATTTGGGACCAGTGTGCACTGGGAGATGCCCATATTTATTTTTTTGGCGAATTTACACATGCGTTATATATTCGCGCGAAAACCTCACCACAAGGCGTTTTGAAGAATGTTATGATCTAACAGAAGCGTTTCGCATTGCCATCGACTGTAGGCTGATAAGGTTTCAGCTTTCTCTTCACGAACGCATTAGAATAATGTAAAAATTCTTTATTTAATTATTTGAAATTTATTTATTTTGCAGTTTCAAATGTTTCATTATTTTTATTGGTAAACGAAATTAAAATAGTAATAAAATTATTCAAAAATCTCCAATTCCTATCTTTATCTATGTTGTTATATTCAGCTTAAATATGCACAACTTTAATGGTCATTGTTAATGACAGTGACGCCAATAAAAGTTTCCAACTCCCAACAATCCGACAATCCCAACGCCATCGACACGACCGCCTGCCTATCCCATTTCTTTACAAATTTCGACGATATTCCCAAAATGTCTTATTACCTTCGGAACCGAAGGCACTCCCTCCCTATCTGTCACGGCCAAACACACACACCGCACTCACACACTGCACACACTCGAGCGGCGAATTATGAATGAAGTTTTCATTATAATAAAAATTGTTTTCAAATACAACAAAAACAATATTTAAATTTCTAAAAAAAGAAGAAATGAAACAACAACAACTCAGTGACGCACTTAAAGATAAACACGAGATACTCGATATACGCGACAATAACAACGACGAATAAGAGAAACGACTAGAAACGGCATTAAGTGCAGTCGGTCCGAGTCGACTATTATGCACCCTCAAACAGAGAATATGTTAAGTTTCTTAAATGGTGGGGGGTAATACCACTGCCTAAAGCATAAATTTGGGGTATTCATGAATTGATGTAACATCACATTTTATTGGCTGAGCAATATTTTAAAAATAAAAATCGGACCTATATTTCCAAAATGATATTAAACAAGTAAAAACGGCATTAAGTTCGGCCGGGCCGAACTTTTTATACCCTCCACCATGGATTGCATTCCACAGAGGTTGTCGGTTTTCGTAGAAGTGCAGTAATATTACAGGAAAATATAATTTTTTAATATAGCCAAACCAAAACAAATACAAATATTGAAAAATTTATTTTATAAATAAATACAATATTTTAATTATTTCAAACCACGCTTAAAGGTAATGCTACCAATACATCAATTCAAAAAATTAATATTCTTATATTAATATTTTCAAAGCTATAAATATTGGTAGATAGTGGGTGCTACAGTTGGTTGTATTTCCATTCTATTTGAATTCCAAAAGTACAAATTTTGAAAATCCATTATCAGACGTAGATAGTGCATAATAATCTAACTTCATGATTCAACCAATTTTTGCCGTAAAAGAAAAAGTACGAATTTGGAAAAAAAAAACTTTTTATTTTACGTGTCTATGCAGTCAGAGGAATGTATACACCGAATTCCATGATTCCAGCTGCGCCCATTTGGTTGGTACCATTTTTACCCCCTTGACGTTTCTACGCAATTAGAATTTCATCATTCTAGCTGTAGTCGTTTAGTTGGTACTATTTTTATCCCTCTGTACCATTGTATCCCTTGAAAGTACTAATTTCGAAAAATTCGCCTATTTTCCGTGTCTACGCAGTCAGAGGAATGTATACTCCGAATTGCACGAGTCTAGCTGTGGTCATTTGATTGGTACTATTTTTATCCCCTTTTTTTCATTTTAACCCCAAAAAGAACGAATTTTGAAAAATCAGTTTATTTTCCGTGTCTACACACTCAGAGGAATGTATACTCCGAATTTCATGACTGTAGCTGCGGTCATTAGATTGGTACTATTTTTATCCCCTTTTTTTCATTTTAACCCCAAAAAGTACGAATTTTGAAAAATCCGTGTACTTTACTTATCTATGCAATCAGAGGAATGTATACACCGAAGTTCATTATTCTAGATACAGCCGATTGGTTGGTACCATTTTTATCCCTCTATTCCTATTTTACCCCTTAAAAGTACGAATTTGGAAAAAATACTTTTATATTATAAAGGGTGATTTTTTAAGAGCTTGATAACTTTTTTTTAAAAAAAAACGCATAAAATTTGCAAAATCTCATCGGTTCTTTATTTGAAACGTTAGATTGGTCCATGACATTTACTTTTTGAAGATAATTTCATTTAAATGTTGACCGCGGCTGCGTCTTAGGTGGTCCATCCGCTTAGTCCAATTTTGGCATTTCCACGTTTTTGAGTAACAGAGACCCAATTGGTGCGAACGGCGACGAATCGAAAATTGGTGGTCATCATTAACACTGGCCGATACAGCTGCGATATTTTCTTCAGTTCGCACTCTACGTAAGCGTGTTGGTGGTTTAATGTCCAACAATGTAAATTTGGTGCGAAATTTAGTCACAATAGCCCGAATAGCCGCTTCAGTGGGTCGATTAAACTGACCATAAAATGGAAGCGCGCAATGAACTTTCTTAACAGAGCACGCATTTTGATAATAAAATTCAATAATTTGCAAGCGTTGTTCGTTTGTAAGACGATTCATGATGAAATGTCAAAGCATACTGAGCATCTTTCTCTTTGACACCATGTCTGAAATCCCACGTGATCTGTCAAATACTAATGCATGAAAATCCTAACCTCAAAAAAATCACTCTTTATATCTACTCAATTAGAGGAATGTACATTGTACACACCGAATTTCGTGTTTCTATCTGTTGTCGTTTAATAAGTACTATCCCTTTTTTGTCCCATTTCACCCCCTACAAATAAGAATCACTTTATGGTGCACGCTTTTGCTATAAGGGGAATGCGCATACCAAATATCAAGCAAATATAAACAGACATATTCAAAAAACATGCTTAAATACGCTAAAATATTAGGAATTATTATGGGTATTTTTAGTGCTTGTGAGGGAAAAATTTTTCCCTTTGGGCCGAATTCGCCCCATTTCAATCCCAACCGATCTACGACTATAAGACGCATTTGTGGAAAATTTGAACGTTCTAGCTCCTTTCGTTTAGATGCTAGCGTGCTTTCAACAGACGGTCAGACGGACGGACGGACATGGCTAGATCGTCTTAGAATTTTATGACGATCAAGAATATATATACTTTATAGGGTCTCAGGTCGATATTTCAAGGTGTTACAAACGGAATGACAAAGTTAGTATGCCCCCATCCTGGAGGTGGAGGGTATAAAAAAGGCACCTTCAACGAAAATTGGAATTTTGTAAGTATCCACAAAAAATATATTTTTTTTTTTATTTTTTTGTTGAATCGTGTTATTTTTCCACTCTTCGGATATCCAAAGATATCCGAAGAATATTTCACGATGTTGCCAACGGAATGACAAACTTAATATGCACTCCCATGCATGCCATCGTCTAGCGTGGAGGTTGAGGTTATACAAAAAAACACACACACGTTTTATGACTGTGACTGCGAACGAGCCAGAATCAGAATCACCTCCATGTTCTGAATGGCCTGTTTGAAGTTGTGGAATATCCAAAAGAGGTGACTACGAATAACGAGGAGGCGCGCGTGTTTGGGGCCAACGTTATTTATGTGTGAAAGCAGGGGGATTGAGGGATGCATTTTCCCCGACTAATTTATGGATAATTTAAAATTGGAGGATAATAAAAAAGAATCGAAAAGGAATATATATTTTTATAACTTTAGATATTGTTTTGCTTTTGGTCCCGAAGAGGAAGAAGGAGGGCGGGCGACTCAATGCCACTGATTAGACGACATTCCTGCTCAGTTTGTTGGAAAAGTTTGTGGCGATTGGTACGTGGTAGAGTGAGCGAATTTCAGACACAGTTCGAAACGTGACTTTTGTTTTTTCGATTTTAATAAAAAATTAAACAAATAAATACAATGCAACTATACACAACAAAATACAATTAAAACCTAAACATGGCATCACATTAATTTAAAGTTTTCTTTGCACTTCATTTCAGTCTGATTGTGACGGCGTATGAGCACTGATAGCCGCGAATTTTCTAAGAGCCGAGTGAGTGAGCAAAATAAAAATTGGATTGAATAAAACAAAACACAGTCAGTCGCCGCCGTATGTAAAAAATAAAACAAAAGTATTTAAATGCGATAAAAACGGAAACACACAAAAACGGCACGGTCGAAACAAGCCAAATCAAATAACGACTCAGAGTAAACAACAACAACAAAAGCGTTTGTTAAATAATTAGTAGACGACGACGAAGAAGAAGAAGAGCGAAATACCTATATTATCTCGCCAAAAATTCCAAGCACCGCCAAAAAGCAAAAAAAAACGCCACACCAAAATCAAGAAAGACAGCGCGCGGAGAAGTTCGTTTCGTTTATTGTTGCCAAACAATGCGCAAAGTGATAAAATCCTCCCTTAACAAGTGAATTATAAAAAAACATGTGAATAATTGAATTCTAAACTAACCACAGAGTGCAACAGAGTGTAAACAGAAACATGAATAAAATGTCTTTAAATAGCTGCGAAAAACTACCAGAATCCTCGACCCCAAAATCCTTGCTGGCCGCCCCCGCATTACCACTGACACCGCCACCAGCGGTCGCCTTAATACTACAACAACTACCACCCTTTGTAATCAGCACGGAGGAAGGAACTAGTTTATCCTCCACCAACACCACGATCACAACAACAACAACAACAACCACCGCCATTGCAACGTCTGAGTCGGCGAAAGATCTTCAGGACAGCTCGCGCAACTCGGACAGTGGCAAGAGCAGCAGTTGCAGTCCCACTCTGCTCGACTGCAGTTTCGACAGTGGCATAGCCGGGGTACTGCTGGATAGTAACGACATGCAACTGCACAAACGGATACAGCAGTGCCAGCGCATTCTGTTGGCGCTGGAACGTGAACGGGAACATTTCTGTGGCATAAGAAATCGATTAAGGTAAGTACCCCCCGCCCCCCAAACACACTCCACAATGAGTGCGATTTCCAAAGCATTCATAAATAAACATAAGTTTGGAAATTCTGTACATATTTATTTCTTTAATGTAAAGTGTACTGTCGCAGTCAGGGCATGGATTGTGATGGCCGAATAAATTAGAAACCTCTAGAAAGTTGTAACATTGTCACTCAAAAAAAAAAAAAAAAAAACACAGCAAAAGTATGTTAGGCAAGAGCGTGATATGATATTTTAAGAAAGAAGGCCTTAAAATACGAAAAAAATGGTCTACATGTTATCGATAACTCGCATAGTTATCGAGTTATCAAGGGAGAAACATTAAAAAAATTGAGTTTTTGTGTAAAATGTGTCAAAATGAAAAAAAAAACGAAAAACTAAAATAAAATTTTTCGATAACTCATCGAGTTATCGAATGCTAACGTTTAGAGAAATCGAAGTAAAAAATTGATTTTTTGTGTAGAATGTGGCCAAAATGAAAAAAATCGGAAAACTAAAATAGAAATTTTCGATAACTATCTTATTTATCGAAATTATAAATTTTAAAAATCGATTTTCTTATTTTTAGTTCATTTGACAAAAGCAAAAGATCTGTATATCTTTTGAGTTGTAAATGTGAGTCATAATTTTTAGTTATCGACGGTCGATATAAAATCGAAATATAAAATTGATTTTTTAAGAAAAGTGTGGTCAAAATAAAAAAACGATAAAAGAAAATATTTTTTTGCAATAACTTTCTAAGTATTCGAAATTATAAATTTAAAAATATTTTCTTTTAGTTTTTTCGTTTGCATTTTTTTTGGTCTGTAATCAATATTTGATTTGAACTGGGATATTGTCCTGGCTCAAGACCATTTTGCTTCTATATTTAATAGAATGCAAATTTATTTACAAATGGCATGGTGACATTTATTACTTGGCTGCAGACTACCACGATCATGAATTCGACCATGTCAAAAGTCATTTCAAGTGGCTTCGCAGCGACTTTTCAACATCAAACCCGGCCTCTATAAGGAGATGATTCTCACAAATATTTTCTTTTATTTTTTTTTACTATTTTTAGCTCTTTCCAAAAAAAGCAAAAAAAATCATGTAAAAATGATTCTAAATTGATTTTTTGTATAAAATGTGGTCAAAAGAAAAAAAACGGAAAAATAAAATAAAAATTTTCTATAGCTATCTTAGTTATTCAAATAATAAATTAAAAAATCGATATTTTTAGTTTTTTACTATTTTTAGCTCATTTGACAAAAAACGAAAAAAATCATGTAATTTTTAGTTATGTATTTATCACAGGTTAAAGTTTGGAAAAATCTAAATAAAAATTGATTTTTTTGTATAAAATGTGGACAAATGAAAAACCGAAAAACTAAAACAAAAATTATAAATTAAAAACTATATTTTTTTATTTCCAGCTTTCGATAACTTAACTTCTTAGTTATTGAAATTATAAATTAAAAAATCAAAATTTTTAATTTTGTTTTTTTTTTTTTTCATTTGACAAATAACGAAAAAATCATGTAAAAATGCTCGATAACTTTTGAGTTACAAATTTGAGTTATACATTTTTAGTTATCGATTAATCGAAGGTTCAAGATTGGAAAAATTTAAATAAGAAAATGATTTTTTGTGTAAAATGCGGTCAAAATGAAAAAACCGAAAAAATAAAATAAAAAATTTCAATAACTTCTTTAGTTAACGAAATTATAAATTTAAAAAATCGATTTTTTTAATTTTTACTATTGCTAGCTCATTTGAAAAAAAAAAACAAAAAATCATTTAAAAATGCTCGAAAACTTTCGAGTTATAAATTTGAGTTATCATTTTTAGTTAACGATTCGATAAGTTAGTTAGTTTGGAAAAATCAAAATAAAAGAAATAGATTTTAAAATGTGGCCTAAATGAAAACACCAAAAAACTAAATTGAAAATTTTCGATAACTATCTTAGATATAAAAATTATAAATTAAAAAAGCGAAAAAAAATCGTTTAAAAATGATTTAAAATTGATTTTTGTATAAAATTTTACCAACAAAAACGAAAATAAAAATAAAATTTTTCGATAACTACCTTACTTATCGAAAGATAAAAATAAAAAAATCGATTTTTTTATTTTTAGTTCATGTGAAAAAATCATGTATTTTTACTCTATAACTTTAGAGTTCTAATTTTTAGTTATCGGTTTATGAAAGGATAAAGTTAGGAATAATTGAAATAAAAAAAATATTTTTTTGTGTAAAATAAAAAAAAACCGAAAAAAATAAAATAAAAATTGTCGATAACTTTCTTAGTTATCAACATTATAAATTAAAAAAAAAACGTAACAAATCATGTAAAAATGATTTAAAATTGATGTTCGTGTTAAATGTGGCCAATATGAAAATAAAAACGAAAAAATAAAATAAAATGTTTCAATAATTTATTTAGTTATCGAAATTATAAATTTAAAAAATCGTTTTTTTTTAATTTTTTACTAATTTTAGCTCATGTAAAAATTGTCGCTAACTTACAAATTTGAGTTATAATTTTTAATTTTCTTTGAAGCGCATCTAATAACTATTTTTGTAATTACATTTCTTTGTAATTAAAAATGTTGGTATAAATAAAAATACTCATCAGTTTTATAGTTTATTCACAATCGCTAACTTTGGAAATTATCGATTACAAAAAAAGTTATCGATAACTAAAAAAGATATCGAAATTTTTGTCAACTTATTTTCTTCTCTCGATTTTCTATTTTAAGTCTATTGGAACGAAAAACATAGTATTTTTAACTTAAACGTCCGATAACTCGATAACTAAGCGAGATATCGATATCATGCCGACCATTTTTTTTCTTCTCATTTTTTATTTTGAGGTGATCTATCCAATTTATGGATATTTTGTTACAGCACGGTAAACAAAAAATATAAATTGAAAAATTTTGCAAAATTTTGGCGATACGGATCCTTTTTAATGGGATTTTATTTCAATTGGTATATTTATATATATAATTTATTTTCCTACTTTTACGATTCATACAAAGACGATATTGGTATCAAACGAAAGAGTAGAATATCTCTTAAAAATACTTCAAATTTCATATTTCTATCTGTATTTTTCTGTATTTTTTTAGCATTCATCAATCATTTATGTTTCACCCTTATTTATTTAGTTTATTCATGTTTTCTAGGGGGGAATTTGAATTGATTGTTAATGCTAAACTAATACAGATAGAAAAATGTAATTTGAAGTAATTTTAATAGATATTCTACTCTTTCATTTGATATCCTTATCGCATTTGTACGACTCGCAAAAGTTCGAAAATAAATTATTAAAACATTTAATTCTTTATAAATTAATGGTCCTGTAAAAAAGAGAAAAGATCACTCAATGGGAATACAGTTTTTCTACGTATGATCTCTAGTTTCATGGTCTTGTTTTGGACCAAAAAATTGTACCACACGGCGTTGAATACGAATATTGTCAAAATAGAGCCATAACTAACATCCTTCCAAAATTGTCATACATTTTATATGAAAATCAACATCAGTGAATTATGTTGTACTCTGAACAGATTACAGAGTTTCCGAATTATATAGACTTTTTCTCTTACCCATAAAAATGCGAGTAGTTATATTAATGAATTGTAATATATCATCGGAATCCCTGCCCTGGTGATCATAGCGAAACCAATGATCCGCCACCAACTCCAAATCTGGGGTAATTTAGAAAACGCTCACATACCTATGCAACTAACTACATAAATATGTATGCGATGTGATGTGCGATGCCATGTCATGCCAAGCCTTGATTTTTGTACAACTTTTTAGTCTATTGGCGGCCCGTATGTCTGTTTGTCGGTTTGCATTTAATTTCAGCTCGACTAGAAACGAACGAAAATAATGAAAACAATTTAAGTGTAACTTGAAAATTGTAACCCACCGTACGACGACAATGCCGTCGTACGTATCTCTGGCAATAAAAAAGCAAACGCCGCCGCAGTCGGAAAAAACACATCACCCAGAAAAATTACAATACAATAAAACTCGGAGTAGTCATAGTCATCGTCATCATCATGATCTGCGTCATACAGTTAGGTTGGGTCACACAGTGCCTCAAAAAACACCCTAAACTTGCATCATTTGTCACATGATGATGACAGTGACGATGATGATGTTTCCCTCCCGCCAAATAAACACACACATCTCCGATTTTTTTCATTTTTTTCACTGTCATTTTTCCATTATTCCGCTGGAAATTGTTTTGAGTTTTTTTGGTGGATTTTTATGTTTGCCAATCATAATTGCAAACATAAAAATTAATGTCAACTTTTGCATTACAAAACGACAACAACAGCAATGGCTGGCAACAATAACACAAGAAGTTGCAGAAAAATATTTTAGATTTTTTTATTTTTAATATTTCGTAAATATCAATTATATGCCTGAATTGCAATGATATTTGCAAATTTGTTATACGAAAAACAATTTCCTTTTTACGCAATGCTAATTAGAGCCATCAATTGAATTTGGGGGTATTAATTAAAATATTGCATTGCCTTCGTTGGAAATTTTATTAGACTCTAGTCTTTTTGTTTGCCTCGACCCAAAAAAGCTCTCCTTGATCCACTACAGTGTCCCACAGCAACATGCAATGGATTTTTGCACTGACGTGCATGAGACACATCATTTCCGATAAGATTTTTATCGACCGGCAGTACACCAATCCAATGATCATAATGTGGTCGACAACAACACGCAATGGCCATAATACATCGAATGGCTAGGCTAATAAAGTCAGGGGTCGTATTTCCGCAGCCATGCCATGTTCAATGCGGTCGTATATGGTCGTGTTCAAGAGCAAAAGTTTAAAAGTTCTACTACGTAAATTTGGATGGCCATGGGCCTTTTTAAAAGGGCCAAATATTTGTGGCGATGCACTCGTGAAGAATATCAATGAGTAGGTTACATCTGGCTGATATGTGGACAAATTCAAGAGCCAGTGTTTTTAGCTATAACTGTGTCAACATTATGATAGACTAGGTTTGGCACTAGGCTTTGGCACAGAAAAACATTTAAAACTAAGGGTAAATCTAGTTTTATGACACTGAATCCAATGGTAACACTATGCAATAAAAATTGTGAGTCCGAGACCTAAAAATTTAGTTTTTGTACGCATTGAGGCATTTTGATTCATAAAATCAACACACACAAAAAATTTTGATAATTATTTTTTTTTAATTTTTTTACTAAAATTCAAATTTTCGTCGAAGCTTTGATATGTGTACTCTCATTTGGGAAATATAGATCCGATCACACCCTCTTATTTAATTAAGGGTAATTGTGAGGGCTAGAAAGTGTGGTTGAGGGACAGTCTCAAAATTGCAAACAAAATATTTTTTTTCGAAAAATCGTTTTTTGCTGCCACGTAAAAAACATAAAAATAGAAAAAAAAGAAGGGTGCACAAAAAATATAATATGGCCCGATTCGCTGTATCGCCTGTTTAGTACACATTTATTGCATTTTCCTGGTGGAATGAGTAATAATATCCTCAATAAATATAATTTATACGCCACTGGCGATTTGATAATGAATAGATGAAATATGCATTCAAAAGAGCTGTTTTACGTAAAGTCGCGATAACTAATTATATTGAAAATGTTCAATATAATAGTCTGATAACTAACTATCCACTCTAAGTGGTATGTATGGGTTTCAATCCAATCGAATACAAAAAAATCAATTTAACATTATTTATTGCAAATTTGTGTAAAATAGAAATACAAGCATCTATATTGTAGTTGGAGACAATTGGAAAATATATTATTTTGAGTAAAAAAAAAAACAAGTAAAAAGGCGTTAAGTTCGGCCGTGCGGAATCTTATGTACCATCCACCACGGAGTGTATTCCATAGTATTACCGGTAGATTACAGGCTGTCGACTTTACAAAGAAGTGAAGTAACTACTAATATATATGCAATTGTAATCAAAAAGTGAACATGAGGGAGCAATCTTCGAAAATGTACTCTAAATATTAGGTGTATTGTCAGTCGTCATTAGAGAGAAAAAAATTTCCCTCAATTTCCTTGCAATTTCTAGATTCAGCTACAAACAGAGTGACTGTATCATTTTGATAAGAAAAGAGATTCATTATGTTTCGCGTCCATATTGGAATCAACACATCTAATTTCATGATTCTAGGTACATCCCTTAGCTTGGTACCACTTTTATCATTTTTTAAAATGATTTGAATTGGGATATTGTCCTGGCTCAAGACCATTTTGCTTCTATAGTTAATAGAATGCAAATTTATTTACAAATCGCATGGTGACATTTTATTACTTGGCTGCAGACTACCACGATCCTGATTTCGACCATGTCAAAAGTCTTTCAAGTGGCTTCGCAGCGACTTTTCAACATCAAACCCGGCCTCTATAAGGAGATGATTCTCACAAACGAACGAGAAGCACAACTCATTTTTTTTAAATGTTGATCTTAAAAGTACGATTTTGGAGAAACACTCATATTGTGCGTGTCATGATTCTAGCTACAGCCGTTTGCGTGGAATCAATTTAATCCCGTTTTGATCCTAAAGGTACGAATATCGAAATATATCTTTTTTTCGTGTCTACGCAGTCACAGCAATGTACACACCGAATTTCGTTATTCTAACTGCAACCGATTGATTGGTACCATTTTTATCCCTTTCGCCTCATTTTCAGCCTAAAAGTACAATTTTCAAAAAAAAACTTTATGTTTCACGTCTACACAGTCAGATAAATACATACACCAAATTTCATGATTTTGTCAAGCGGTTTGGTTAGTACCATTTTTATCCCTCTTTTCCAATTACACCCCTTTAAAGTACAAATTTCGAAAAATCTCTTTATTTTACGTGTCTACGTAATTATAGCGACGTACACACCGAATTTCATGTTTCTAGCTGTTGTCATATCAAAGGTTTTATTTTTATCCCTTTTGTCCCATTTCATGCCTTAAATATTTTTTGTACTTTTTTCTGGGGAGGAGCATTTATATGAAATTGTAATAAAGTATTTTATATTCAATCAATAAATATTAATATTTTTAAGTAAGACAATTAATGAGACTCCAAACATTTGCATTCATCCAAGAAGTCATCATTACACTGTACAAAAAATAAAGACTTTTTGATTGGAACAGAATAGCGACCCTATAATTCTGAAAGGGCATGTTGAGTAGGCCATTCTAGCAGAATAAACTTATAGTCCAGCTGGTTTCTTTTTACAGTGGATCAAAGTTTTTATTTTTTGGTTGAATGGGGCATCATACTAAGTGAAAAAAATGTTATAAGTTAATGTGGGAGAGAATTCTTATTGTCAGAACTATATTGTGGAATCTTAACCCTCTAGATGCTCTTTTTATGGGTCAATTAGACCCTTTTTTCGAGAAAATCAGAAAAAATATTTTCAAAATGGACATTTAAGGATTAAAATATTCTTCGAAAAATTTCGGTGGGGGTCACCAAAGACGCAAAAGTTGTAAAAAGTTAAATAGCAATATTACATGCCAACTTATACAAAACAAGTAAAAACGGCGTTAAGTTCGACCGGGCCGAACTTTTGATACCCTCCACCATGGATTGCATTCCACAGACGTTATAGGTTTTCGTAGAAGTGCAGGAAAATATATTTTTTTTTAATATAGCCAAACCAAAACAAATACAAATATTGAAAGAATAATTTTATAAATAAACATAATATTTTAATTATTTCATACCATTTTTTATTTCAAATCAAAAAATAAATATTTTTATATTTATATTTTTAAAAAGCTTAAATACCATAAATTTTGTTAGATAGTGGGTGCTACAGTTGGTTGTACAGGGTGATTTTTTAAGAGCTTGATAACTTTTTTTAAAAAAAAAACGCATAAAATTTGCAAAATCTCATCGGTTCTTTATTTGAAACGTTAGATTGGTCCATGACATTTACTTTTTGAAGATAATTTCATTTAAATGTTGACCGCGGCTGCGTCTTAGGTGGTCCATCCGCTTAGTCCAATTTTGGCATTTCCACGTTTTTGAGTAACAGAGACCCAATTGGTGCGAACGGCGACGAATCGAAAATTGGTGGTCATCATTAACACTGGCCGATACAGCTGCGATATTTTCTTCAGTTCGCACTCTACGTAAGCGTGTTGGTGGTTTAATGTCCAACAATGTAAATTTGGTGCGAAATTTAGTCACAATAGCCCGAATAGCCGCTTCAGTGGGTCGATTAAACTGACCATAAAATGGAAGCGCGCAATGAACTTTCTTAACAGAGCACGCATTTTGATAATAAAATTCAATAATTTGCAAGCGTTGTTCGTTTGTAAGACGATTCATGATGAAATGTCAAAGCATACTGAGCATCTTTCTCTTTGACACCATGTCTGAAATCCCACGTGATCTGTCAAATACTAATGCATGAAAATCCTCACCTCAAAAAAATCACTCTTTAGAAGAATAATTATTTTTTGAATTGACGAATTGGTATCCTTGCCTTATAAGCGTGGTTTGAAATAATTAAAATATTATATTTATTTATAAAATTAAATTTTTTAAATATGTTTAGATTTGACTATGTAAAAAAATTATATTTTCCTGTAATATTACTGCACTTCTACTAAAATCGACATCCTCTGTGGAATGCAAACAATGGTGGAGGGTATATAAAGTTAGGCCGGCCGAACTTAACGCCGTTTTTACTTGTTAGTAATGGCGTAGTTTCTACTTGTGAAATGTCAAAGAATAAAAGCTTCAAAAGTGGCAGCTACCGAAATACCGGGTGATTCAAAATAACACCTCTTGTTGGAACACCCTGTATTATCGACATTTTTGGAAGTTATTCAAAAGAACTTCCTCAAAGGATATTTGGATTTTGAGATGCGATTGAAATGTGGTTCCTACGGAAGTAATTATATTTTTTTTGCTGGGATAATGCTCCCTTCGAGCAAAAAATGAAAAATTTGACCCACTATAAAAAAGAAACGCAGATCAGCTGGACTATACGTTTATTCTACAAAAATCATCTACTCAACATGCCCTTTCCAAATTATTGGGAGCTACTCTGTTAAAAAAATGATTTTGGGATGTGTAATAAAATCTGACAGTTTTTGGCAGATCGCTCTATTCTATGGGATAGTGTGAACATGGCTATGCTAACTAGGCCTCATCATACACTTGTTCGTTCGTTCGATTCTTCGTTCTTCTTATCGTGGAACTTTCTTTCTGCACGTAAATACGGATACGTGTCTGAATGTATTGTAAACATACATAGACAGCAGACGAGAATATTATTGACTGAGTATTCCATTTCAATTGCTTTATATTCAGATTATTTACACTGTGACATTCGTCTCCCTAATCGCATTTTTCAAAAACTGAAAAAAAGAAAACAAAAGAATTTATTAAGCGACGGACCAAACCAAACAAACCAAAACCGATATCGACGGCGGCGACGACAAAGACTGCGACTGAGACGACGAGGAAATTATAAGACTGTCGACGTCGACGCAGTCACATGGAAAATGTGTGTCTGCATTCTTCGCATACAACCTAGCGCGGCGCACAGTGGGTTGAGTTGCCCTGTGCTGTAGTATGGCCACCTTAGTCAGTGATTCCCGCTATGATTTCTGGTGAAACCCTTCGTGAGCGATACCTGCCTGTGACTCGATGGCATTAATGTCTAATATTTCATGTTAAATGTGTCTTTAAATGTAAATCGCATAGCTTTTTTTTGCTTCCCCCATTTTATGACATTTTCTTTTGCCTCCATTTTCCAAGGGTTGAGAGACAGGAAAAAATGGCAAAACATGCAACGGAGGAGAATCGAGAAACGACTACCCATTGTTTAGTTCCGTATTTGTAATGAACACGCAACGCACAGATTTTTTTCCATTTTTTTGTCTAGAGAAAAATTAGAAGAAGAAAAATCAATAGAAAAAATTCCAAAAATTGAAAATTTTTGAAAAATTCATAATTAAGTTATAGTTTAAATACGGCAAAAAGCTTCAGTGGAAAAAGCTAACTCACCAAGAACTTCACACTTATCTGTGAATTATAAATAAATATTTTTCACTTTTTTGCATTCTGTTTGTTTATCAATCTAAGTGACGGCGATGACGATGGCGACGACGACTACAACGACATCGGCGCTTATCACAAAACGAAAATAAATATAATAATTAAAGTTGGAATACAACATTAAAGGTATGCCTGGCATTAAGGCTAAAACTATAAAGAGTTCAGTATCAAACGCGTAACAAACACCGTCCCACGTAACGTACGTACGCCTCCTCCCGTTCGACCGACCGTCCGTCCAATGCCATCCGAGAGTAGTATTATGACGATTTGATGAAAAGTGTAAACGGTATCAAGATTACAACCAAAAAAAATGAACTTTAACTAAATAAGCGATCACGTTGTTTCAATTAGTAATGCTTCAGAACGACCTTAACTCCGGAAGAGTAGACAAAATTTGATCTTACAAAAATCTTAAAAAAGTTAAATAAAATAATTGTGGAGTGGTGCTAATTAAATAGACCGTGACCGAAAAACCAAATCTTCAATCTCACATCTCCAGCTGTTTTATGAGAATATCAATGCTGCAGTGAAACGTTTTGGAATTGAAACATGCTTCTGTTTAAATTCGCTTCTGCATTTCATAATATTCATTGAAAAAATATAAATCCAAAAGCAAACAACCACTATGGAAACAATAATGTCTTTAAAAGTGAAACAACACGGAATAGGAACAACGATTTAAAAATGTCTTCTGTCTTCTTCTGTTGAATAACATCATATCCGAAAATTATTTGTGTTGTGAAACGTTTTGGAACTTAAACACATATGTTTTATCACTTCCTTTGCACTACACCAACAGACAAATGTATGTACACTAGAGTGGGTTGCGAAAAAAACGTTGCTGAGATTAACACCTCGTAACTACGCTAGGAATGTTTTATGATTATATTCAAACTCTTTATATTCTGATTTTAATTGCTAAGTCGTTTTGAATTTGAATTTGAGCAACATTTTGAATTTGAGCAACGGCATGGGTTAGATTGGCCGGACATGTTTTTGGCTTAAGTAAACCCCACAGAAAGAGTCTAACGGAGACAAATCGTACGATCTCGGTAACCAGTTCACACAGCCTCTGCATAAAGGGGCGTTTACACTTCAAACTTTATCATACAACTTAGAATTCACTTATCAGTAGAAATTTAAATTGAAACAAGTAAGAAGGCGTTAAGTTCGGCCGGGCCGAATCTTATATACCCTCCACCACGGAGTGCATAGTATTATCGGTAGATTAGAGGCTGTCGACAAAGTGAACATGAGGGAGCAATCTTCAAAAACGTACTCTAAATATTAGGTGTATTGTCAGTCGACATTAGGGAGAAATATTGTTCCTCAGGGCCTATTTCGCCCATTTGCTTTATATTTTTGATTGAGTCAGTTACAAACAGAGTGACTGTATCTTTTTGATAAGAAAATTACAAATTTCAAAAATCCGTTATGATTCGCGTCTATATTGGAGTGAGCGCATTTAATTTAATTTTAATTAAATGTACGATTTTGTAGAAGTATTCATATTGTGCGTGTCTAAGAAGACAGACGAGTGTAACCACTGAATTTCATGATTCTAGGTCCATCCGTTGGCGTGGTACCAATTTTATCCCGTTTTTATCCTAAAGGTACGACAGATATATATATATTTTTTCGTGTCTACGCAGCCTTAGCAATGTACACACCGACTTTCACTATTCTAACTGAAACCCTTTGATTGGTACCATTTTTATCCCTTTCGCTGCATTTTCCACCTAAAAGTACAAATTCGAAAAAATCCTTTATGTTTCGCGTCTACGCAGTCAGATAAATGCATACACCGAATTTCATGATTTTAACTTCAGCGGTTTGGTTGGTACCATTTTTATCCCCCTTTTCCAATTGTATCCCTTAAAGGTAAAAATTTCGAAAAATCTGTCTATTTTACGAGTCTACGTAATTATAGGGACGTGCACACAGAATTTCATGTTTCTAGCTGTTGTCGTATCATCGGTACCTTTTTTATCCCCTTTTTTTGTACTTTTTGGTGATTACACGTTACTAGAGGAAGGTACAAAACAAAATTCACGTGTATAAAAATCAGAAATTTTCAAAAAAAAAAAATGCTTAAATAGTCTAAATATTAGGGGTATCTTCAGTCCTTGTTGTTGTTGAATTTTACATGGATACATAATATATACTTCATGGGGTCTCCGATGAATATTTCAAGGTGTTACAAACGGAATGACAAAGTGAATATACCCCCATCCTGGAGGTGCAGGGTATTAAAATATAAGTTGAAATTGAGAAATGAAAAATTGAAATAGAGTAAATGCAAATTGAAATTCAGAAATGAAAATTTAAATTAATTTGTATTTTCTCATTTTCAATTGTTTATTTCTCAATATCAAATTTTCAAATATAATATAAGATGAGCCATTTAAATCTTTAAATTGGAATCGGCATTAAAAAAGTAATGATTATTTTTTCAAATCTCTGGTTTTATTGGAAAGGTTAAACTTAGTCATAAAACAATGGAACAAAGCATCATTCATATGACTAGCATGACTGGCTCGGCACTCCCTCGTCCGATCAACCAAATTTTTCATTACATGACCCAATGATCCACACCCAACAGTGACTCGTCGTGTGGATGCATTGGCTTCTCAATAGTTACATGTTGGTTCTCTGAATCCCATATGCGAAAATTTTGCTTATTGACATAGCCACCGAGATGAAAATGAGCTTCATGAAGACTGAACTGAAGACCGATCTCTTCTCAAAAATTTTCCACGTAAATTTCTTACAGTTTGCGTTAAAGACTCACTACTTTGGAAGTAAGTTTTTAAAATTTCTCAATTTTATTCGAGCGTATAGCGTCCCATTTTACAAAACAAATTTAAAATTTTAAATGGCCCACCGTATAAATAAATATAGAATGGGGAAAATCTTAATTAAGTCCAGTAATTTGTTAAGTCATAGCTTTTTTTCCCATTATGCTTATAATTTACTATAAGTATAATTATTGTAATAAATAAAATAAATAAATAATGCTGAATGTGTGTTCAAGTAGTTAATATCAGGCAAAAATCTTCTAAAAATTCAAAATTTCTTAAATACGCTAGATTACAAACATTATGACGAAGGGCTATGTATAACATTCTCTTACATATCTTGGCTTTATTAAATGAAAAACTATATTAAACAAATTTTGAAAGATTTTTTCTTACTAAAATTCCAATTATCGTCTCAGCTACCTTTAAGAATTGTACCCTTGGAAATATAAGTCCGATCACAATCGCTTATTTGTTCAATTAAAGGCTTCAAATGTTGCGAATTTCACATAGAAAGAGTTGTTAGGGAACAGTCTCCCAGAAATTTAGAAAACATGTATTTTTTTTTGCAAATAAAATCATAAAAATTAAAAAAGTATGGAAAAAATATTTTGTTTTTTTTTTTTTAATTGCTAAGATTCTAAAAAAGACAACAATGTCTTAGTTTGTAGAAGATCCATGGATAAATATAGAAGTTATGAAGCTTTTTTAGACGCAAAAGAATAAAAAATCATGATTTTTAAATTATTGGTTAAATAGCGCGAAAA
Source organism: Polietes domitor (assembly GCA_947397865.1). NCBI lineage: Eukaryota > Metazoa > Arthropoda > Insecta > Diptera > Muscidae > Polietes > Polietes domitor. The sequence goes on along the minus strand of OX377622.1, from coordinate 7,990,517 downwards.
CCCGCTTTACAAATTCAATAACTGAATATTTTGATTTATTTTTTAATACCTGGGATCTTAACAAAGAAAGTCTATGCATATGTAGAAGATATATCCCTTATTCTACAAAAATCTATATTTATTCATAGATTCAAAGAGGCATTATTTCCTAAGATACTAGCAATTAAAAAATAAAACAAAATACTTAGTTATCTAATGTGTAAAGGTTTTCTTCGCGGTAATTAAACAACAGTTTGTAATGATTTAAAAAACATTTACAAATTTATGCATAGATATTTTGTATATAGAATTTTTTTTCTTCGTTAGAATGTTATCTATTAGAAAATAAAATATTTTTTGCACTTTTTTTATTTGAAAGAGAAATATTTGTAGTCATCATATTTACATCTAACTTATTTTCTGAAATCGAACTTTTTTTCTGAAATGAGAGTACATTAAAGGTGTTGATTTTTTTAGTTTTTTTTTCGTTTGTATTTTTTGGTCTGTAATCAATATTTGATTTGAACTGGTATAATCTCCTGGTTCAAACCCATTTTGCTTCTATATTTTATAGAATGCAAATTTATTTACAAATGGCAGGGTGACTTTTATTACTTGGCTGCAGACTACCACTATCATGATTTCCACCCTGTGAAAGGTTTTCTCAGGTGGCTTCGCAGCGACTTTTCAACATACATACCCGGCCTCTTTAAGGAAATGATTCTCACAAACGAACGAGAAGCACAACTCACTGGCCGAATATCCGTTTTAAAAAATCACACTAAGTAGTAAAGCACACATGCCACCTTATAAGCATCTCATAGAGTTGCATATGAGTCATTCCACGTCAAGCCGTACGGTGTTTGACCACGATAGATGCAATTTTTTTGAAAGATTGTGTTACATACACAATCTTCTTCTTCTCATAAAATTATTGGAAAAAAATTGAAAAATTTTTTCTCTAGTTATGACCAATATAACAGAGAAAAAATACTACCTTTTTCAAAAGGTGTTTTCATTCAATCACCTGTAACTCCTGAAATACTTTACCGATTTTAATGTGTTATACCTTGTTTTGAAAGTAATTTCAATTACATTTAAAATATTCATGTGGAGCTTGAGCAGGTATAGATTTGATAGAGTTTTTGCTATTTTAATTCTTTTATTTTGATTTTCGAAATTATTACACCAACCCATGTTGAAATTTTAAAGTAGTGTGCTTAGCTCCACTTTTAAGCGAGTGTGTGAGTTTGAAAGTGGTGAAATGATGGCTTCTATATTTTATGAATTTTTTTGATTGCTTTTTACAAAATCAACCAAAATTACAGTGAAAAATCACCAAAATTATATTTTTTCATTATAACCTATTTTTTGGATTTTCATTGTTTTTATACCTTGTTTTTAAGAACTAATAAAAAAATTATAATTTGTTTAGATTTTGATTTTTCACTGTTATAAAAATAAATCGAAAAAAAATAAATATTCAAACAAAAATTATACGAAAAAATTGTGATCATTTTTTTTATTTGAGAAACATTAATTAAAAAAACTTTTCTGCTGGCCCAAAAAACCCCATAGAATAGAAAAAATAATTGGAGAAATATGTTTTCATTGTTAAAATTCTATCGAAGAGAAGAATGTCCCTCTTTGTAGTAGCAAATTTAAAAAATCATGATTTTGGAAATTATATGTCTCAATGTAAAAACTATAGGTTTCGGACAAAAAATATTTTGTTGTTGCGTAGAGGTAATTCGGAGTATTTTTAGTCCTTGTTAGATGACATTTTCCTTTCTTTCGAATGATTTATCTATATTCGAAATATTTAAAGAACAGCAGAAATAAAATGTCCTTGTCTTGAACTGCCACCCACTTTAATATATGGACATATAATTTTTTTTCTTTTTACCATTTCGTGCTGTAATAATATTGACCCATTTTTTGATGGAATCAGCAGCAGCAAATAAAAAATAAAGCAAAATAAATACATATATACATACATATGTATGTAAGTAAACAAACAAATAAGCATAACATCGCTGCGGTATTTAGTAGCTTTGCTTTGGTGGGAATTTTAATTTGTTTATCTAAAAAGTGTCATTATATAACCAATTGACGGGCTTCTGTTTCTACTGTCGTTTCTTTGCTTCTTTCGTTTCTTTTGGGTTGTGACTCGTTTTTATTAACTCTCTGAACACTTATCAGTTCAGTTGTATGAGTATGTGCGAATGTTTGTCTGTAATTGTTGGCCAATTATTTGCAATCAATCAATTCCCATCAATTATCACGTAGCATTTATGTATGCAGACTAGACTGATTACGAGTTTTTTCTTTCTTTTTTTTTTGAAATCAGGCGAACATATGTATGTACATACCTACATAGATAAATACATAAGTGATATTTGAAAATGAATGAAAAGTGAATAGAATGTGAGAGACAATAGCAGTATGTAAACATAGATTATAAAATAGTTCTGCTCAATGTCACACACATTAATCACACCATTGTCACTTAATTTCGAATTTAACTGACTTTCCGATACTGACTGACAGCAGATAACAATACTAGACAGGGGGTGGCAACCCCAATAAAATGACAAATGCCTATAACTTCAGTTGACAGTCAGACCGTAGCTATAATTTCTCCTACATTGATTAATGAACTAAACCAAAGTTTAAATTATTGAAACCACATTTGCATTATTTTTAATTGTGGGTACTTTAAATTATTGGTATTGATATATATATATATATATATTATTTTTCATTTAAAGAAGTTTTTCGAAAAAAAGATAATTTTTCTCTCAAAAATCTCATGTGAAAAATTTCCTTTGAACTAAACGATTCTCCGCGATTTATGTAAAATCAAGTTACTTCACCATCTTTGAAATATTTCTATGAAAAGCATTTAAAAACACTTACCCTTTCTCTGTAAAAATATTAAATGTCAAATAAAAAATTTTACTTTTTAAATAAGGTCTCCGCACAACAAGGTCATTTGCTAAATCAGAAAACAACATACGCTTTTCCTGGAATTCGCAATCGAAGGTCCAATCCAATCCGAACTACAAGCACTTCAGACATTTTTATCTGCCAAATAATAGGCATATCTCGGGAGGGACATATAAATCCAATAAATAAAATCTCAATGAACTATAACACAAGTGTCGAGGTGGATTGGAATGTTTTTGATAAGATTTCCAAAATACTAATAATACAACACCACTAAACAAGGCTGAACAATTAATTAAATAAAGCTATTTAATCAGCCATATTTATGCAGGTTATTTAGTAAACTCAGGTGGGTCGAAATTTCAAGACTTTCCAAAGCACAAATAGAGAAAAAAGCTAATTAGTAAGGCACATATGACATTGGGGTTATCCAGATTCTTTCTCTTGGATTGAAATAAACTAATAATGTTTTCAAATTCATTTTTGTTTTTATTATGTTTTTTGAGAAATAAAACAAACATATCGAAAATATCATTTTGACTCTTCTTTTAATATTTAACAATTTTAGGGGAAACGTTAAATTAACACTATTACATATATCGACTTTATGTTTATTTAAAATGTGTCTTAAGACACTACTTTTTCGTAATTCTTTTATAGTTTTTAATTTCATAAATTTAGAATGATTTTTACAATATATAATACCATCTGACAGTACAATTATTGTGGGTACTCAAATGAAAGGAAATTTCTTTTAGGTAATGTATATACCTGAAAACAGTCCCCAGAGGCTCCAACAAATTTAGACCTGAAGCAAAATTTCGGTGTGGGTACTCATATGAACAAACATTTTCTGTAGATGACTTCTGCTGAAGACTTCAGCACAACCTTTGGTCTTAAACCAAAATGAATGACAACACATACAACATAACAGACCAACAATACGTACAAACAACAACAATACACACGAGGCACAGTGAAGACGGGACATACCGTACAACAACAACCTTTGCCTTGTTGCGAGCGATGCGAGCACATGCATAACATTGAATTGGCAAAGTGAGATTTTTAGTGTGTCGACTTAGTTCGGTGGAATATTTTGTTTATCAGCGCTTCTCATTTGTCATATGTGACCGCCGGTACTAATATGAACCCTGATTTAAGTCAAAGACATACATTCGTTGCGAAAGTTCTGACGAGATGGGGTAGCGCCCATCGAAACTGCGCAGTCAACTTTTAGCTGCAACAATAAAGGTCTCACTTTGCCTTTTTGCTAATTTTGGGTTCTGCTGAAGACTTCAGCACAACCTTTGGTCTAAAACCAAAATAAATGACAAATCATGTAAAAAAATATTATTGTGGACTCAATTGTCCTTAAATAACGTATCTTGAGAAAATTTAGTTAACTGTAACTGTATGAACAAAATTATTAGATGACTTGTAAACAAATGCCGCTGGCAATTTTTTTTTAATCGCACCAATTTAAAAAAAAATAATTTAATTTTAATTTAAAAAAATATGTTATGCAAAGAGCGCCGAATGCGAAAAATATTTGAGAAGTTGCAATTTGCAAAGTCATAAATATTCCTGCTTCGTATTAGAGCCTCATTTTAGTTTTTTGATCAATCTTAACAGAATAGGATATTTTTTAAATTTGGAGATGCCCTTCAGCCTTTCACGCTGTTTAACAAAAAATTAAAAATCATGTTTTTTTAAATCGTTTTACAAAGAGGGTCTTGACTTCTACATTTATCCGTAGATCTTAAAATATACACATTGTTTTCTTCGTTAAAATACCTATTAATATTATAAAACCTTAGTGTAAGTCAGTCTGTCTGTCTGTTTGTTTGTTCCGCAATCACGTGTAAACGGCTGAAACGATGTTATTGAAATTTTCAGTACAGATAGATGCAGGTCTGGAAGGAACCAAATTTTGCTCTGTGGGTGGAGTGGGCGTGGCATTAGTGTTTTTGAGAGCTAGATGGCTGAAAATTCGTACATATATATTACTGACCACGAGAATTATAAATATGATGCCGAAATTAGGATTTTCATTTTGTGGGCGTGGCAATATGGTTTTTCAGAGCTAGATGGCTGAAAATTGAAACATATACATTACTGGCCACGAGAATGATAAATATGATGCCGAAATTTGGATTCTCGTTTTGTGGGCGTTGGGGCGTGGCAAAAGTGTTTCTAAAAGGTAGTAGGCTGAAAATTGGTACATATATATTACTGACCACGACAAAGATCAATTTGATGCCGAAATTTGGATTTTCGGTTCGTGGGCGTTGGGGCGTGGCAAAAGTGTTTTTTTTTTATCTACAAGGCTGAACATTGCAACGTATATATTACTGACCACGATAATGTCAATATGATAAGATCAATATGAAACCTGATTTTAATTTTATCATTTGTTTTTTGCCTGGCGAAGAGGGCGGGGTTCAGCTAGTGCTAGTTATAAATAATAAAACAAAATATATTTTTCTCTCTTTTTATGTTTTTTCGTGCCAGCAAAAAAAAGATTATTTTGAAAGAAAATATTTTTTTGTTTTTAAAACACTGTTTCTATGTGAAAGTGAAATTCGCGACATTTGTAGTCATGTCATGTAACTTTAATTTGACATATAAAATGGCGTTACCGGACTTATATTTCCAAAATTATATTACAAATACAAAAGATACCTGAGACAGAAATTGGATTTTTAGCAAAAAAACAAATACAAATACAGACAAAAAAATACAAACGAAAAAACAATAAGTAAAAAATAATTTTAATATGTTTTTCGAGCTAATTTTTTAGCAAAAAGCTACATTTTTGTTGCATATTTATAAATGAGTTTTTAAAAATTGTTATCTTCATTAAAGTCTCTATAAAATATAAAAACAATTTCTGTAATTTTTCCTATTTCTTCTGGATTTTTTAAACATTTATTTTTTAAATCAATTTTTTCAAATTTTGGGGCAACTTTAGTTATAAAACTGCATAAATTAATAAACAGTGTTTGAAACGATTTTTTCTTGAAACAGAGATTGATCGTTTATTTCAACCTCAAAATATTGACAACATAATTAAATTACCTTCCACCAAAAATTAAAACTAAGAAAATAAAAAAAAACGAAAAAAATCCTAAAAAATAGAAGCCATCATTTCACCACTTCCAAACTCACACAATCACTAAAAAACGCATCTAAGAGTACTGCTTTAAAGTTTCAAAAAAATGTAAACATTTCGAAAATTAAAATCAAAGAAATAAACTTGTAAAAACTTTAAAAAAATTAATGCAGCTCGACCATTCCACTTAAATATTTTAAAAGTAATTGAAATTGCCTTCAAAACAGGATATATTACATTAAAAACGGTCAAGTAGTTCAGGAGTTACAGATGATTTTTCACTGTTAAATTGCAACATGAAAGACAAAATGTCGTTCATGTTTTTAATGTTTCTAATGTTTTTTTTTTTTTTTCAAAATTCGTATAAAATATTTTTATGCGAAGTATACATACACAAAGTTTCAAAACAATCGCAGCGATCGAAATCAAAAATCGTACCGCTTGTCATGGAATGACTCATATATTTTAAATTTCGACTAAAAAATTCTATTTGGTAAACTGGAGCTAATAATGACAATAATGGAACTTATTTAAGTTATAGCACAATTTGACCAATTAGTTGACCTAATTCCAAGCAAATGAGAAATTTTGTGATCCATGGCTTATCCCAAAATTTCTCGATTTTGCGTTTGCAAAAATTTACATTCGTTATATAGAAACGCAAATCAACTTTCGTACGTCGTTTTGACGAATACAATGAGTGAATCGTCATCCAGAAACAGACCCTTAAATTACTCTGAATAAATTTCACATAAAAATATTAAAAAAAGAAATTAATTCAATTGTCACAATAGTCAATTTTCGACCCACCCTAGTGTACACTTGCTTATCAGAATAAAGTTAATAACGATAACAAAACGACAAATTATACACGATTATTATCTGTGAAATACATCAACGAATTGTTAACATTGAAATGTGGTGCAAAGCAAGAAGAATTTCAGCAGAAGGCAGAAACGCCGAGAAGCAAATAACGGCGACGACGACGACGACGACGACGACGACGAAGTTAATCAGCAGATATTGCGATAGCTGTGCGCGATCAAGGAGGCGTTGACGGACTCGCGTCAACAGTTGAAGAAAAAGTGACAGCCCAGAGGCGAATGTGAATAAACCGCATCAAGAAAACGAAGTTTAATCGCGAAGCACTGAAAGAAGCAAAAGCAAGACGCAAAATGCAAATATATCTGAACATGTGATTGATTACAGGTGTTTTCTTCTCTTCTGTTTTTTTTTCTTCTTATTCTTCTCACGTAGAAAATCAAAAATTAAATAAATGTTCAGTTTTAAGCAAAAGAGGTGGTGAAAAATAAAATAGAAAAAATAAAACGAAAAAAAAAATCCAAACAAAACGAATATTAACAAACAAAATTAGATAATTTGTGGCCACAACCAGCAGCAGCAGCGAGAAATGCGAAATCAAATGCATATCGTTGAGTTTCCACCGATGCGTTGCAACAACCTGGTCGCCGGCATAACCGCCGTGGTGGGCATCATCGGCGGCGTCCTCCTCATAACACAGACCACGAGAAACTATCTGGGGTAAGCTTAACACAACACAATCTAACACAATTAAATGGTCTCTGAGGTATTTTGTTGGGTTTCACAAAATATCGTTCATTTATTTTTTATTATTTCTGTAAATTACGTCTGCTCCCCATATGGTTGGAGCAGGAAAACCGGCTCGGCCAAACTAAAGCCCATATTAATTTCAGCCATAACTCGGCCACTAGCTAAGCTGTGGACTTGCCGTTCAGGTACTCGGGTACTCCGGTACTGGCATACATGGATCATATTGCATAATCTTTTCATTAAAATGCCGTTGTCGTCGTTGTGGCCGTTTTCCCATCCCGCAAAATACAAATTAAAACAGTTTGAAATGGAAGACAAAGTGCGACATAACACCACCACCACAACCATCCCCATATAGGCAGCCACACAGCCAACTCTGGCTGACTGGCTGGCTGGCTGTCCCAGACCAGGCCATTCAAATGTTGCATTTGAAAAAATAATCATGTCTCAGCACCTCTTAAGTGTCGTTTAAATTGTCGTTTTTATTGTTGCCTTTTATTTTTATTTTCGTTTTTTGCCTCTTCTTTCTTTTACCACAATTAATTATGCCACAGAAAAAGACAAAATAATGCGCTACCGTATAAAATGGGCAAGACAGCCAAGCCAGTCAGACTGACAGACGACGAAGAAGAAAAACGCCACCGACCACGACATAATCGCAAATGTCATTATAACGCGTCCATAAGACGGAAAATGCCAATATTTTCCATTAAAAAAACAACAAATTAAAGGCTTCCGCACACACTTTAGGCAAATTAATGTCCTCCTCCCTAATAAACGTGGCCACACACTCTGTTTGCTATGTTGGGTGTAATCAAACAAGAAATGAGCTCACAGTGATTTCCTATTTCTCACTATCTCTCTAATCATATTGAATGCCAAAGAATGAAAGTTGGACGTTGTAATGGCCCCTATTCCATTTTGAATTTCAAGGATATTTTCAGGGAAATTTATGGTCGTTTGCTGCTTGTATTTGAAGGAAGCAAAATTTCAGGGCGATATTCAAGATATTCAATCTTCGTTCTTCAAGGTAGCGGGTATTTCAGCAGTGTACGGTCATCTTGCCCTACATTTTGTCTACTTTTAATTTTGAACAAAAACCATTTTAAAAATGGGATATTTTTTTAATGATTGTAAATTTGATTCGAACTGGAATATTGTCCTGGCTCAAGACCATTTTCATTTAAATTTTCTAAAATGCAATTTAGTTACGAATAGCATGGTGACATTTACCAGTTGGCTGCACTCTACCTTTATTATGATTTCTAAACAAGTACCAAATTTTTAACCAAATACACGGACTCTTTAAGTCAATAATTCTCAACAAACGAATGAGAACCACAATTAACCTTCCGAATATCTGTCAAAATAATCACACCAAGTAACAAGGCACACATTGTCATTTATATCGTCACCCTAATTCTAAGAAAGGGTAACTCAAATTTTTTCGAAATCGTGTTTCTTCACATATTTCGACATTTCAAGTATTTTCTATCGAACTATGTAAAAGACGTAATTAAGAAAAATGTCAGTTACACCCTTTTAGAATTTTTGGGACGCTATGTATGTAAACGTGTATATATTTTCAGTCAATAGTACTTCAAATCTTTTCACAAAATAAATATTCTTCTATTTATTATATTTTCAAAAAAGATTAAATACCATAAATATTGGTACAGAGTGCAAAACAACCTAACTGCATCATAATTCAACCAATTTTTGCCGTAAAAGTAAAAAAGAACGAACTTGGAAAAATCTTTTTATTTTTAGTGTGTCTATGCAGTCAGATGAATGTATACACCAAATTCCATGGTTCTAGCTGCGGCCATTTTTATCCCCTTTTTCTTAGTTTACCACCTTAAGAGAGGGAATTTCATCATTCTAGCTATATTCACTAAGTTGGTACTATTTTTATCGCTCTGTACCGATTGTATCCCTTGAAAGTACGAATTTGGAAAGAACCTTTTATTTTTCGTGTCTACGCAGTCAGAGGAATGTATATTCTGAATTCCATGACTCTAGCTAGCTGCCATCATTTTGGTACTAAATATTTTTATCCCTTTTTTCATTTTAATCCAAAAAGTACGAATTTTTAAAAGTTGGTTTATTTTACGTGTTTACGCAATCAAAGACTTTATACAACGAATTTCATTATTCTAGGTGCAGCCGTTTGGTTGGTACCATTTTTATCCCTCTGTACCCATTGTATCCCTTGAAAGTATGCATTTTAAAAAACCTTTTTTTTTCCCTGCCTACGTAGTCAAATGAATCTTTTATTTTTCATGTCTACGCAGTCAGAAGAATGTATACTCCGAATTTCATGACTTTAGATGCGGTCATTTGGTTGGTACTATTTTTATCCCCTTTTTCCATTTAAACCCAAAAAGTACGAATTTCGAAAAATTGGTTTATTTTACGTGTTTACGCAATCATAGGAATGTAACACCGAATTTCATTATTCTAGGTGCAGCCGTTTGTTTGGTACCCATTTTATCCCTCTATTCCCATTCTATCCCTAAAAAGTACGAATTTGGACAAAAATACTTTTCTATTATGTATCTACTCAATTAGAGGAATGTACATACCGAATTTCGTATTTCTAGCTGTTGTCGTTTGATTTGTACCATTTTTATCCCCTTTTGCCATTTCACCCCCTACGAATAAGAATCACTTTATGGTACAAGCAGACCTATTGAAAAGATATGCTTAAATACTTTAAAATATTAGGTGTTATTACGGGTATTTTTTAGTCCTTGTGAGGGAAAAGGTTTTTCCTTTGGACCGATTACGCCCAGTTGTAATCCCAAGCGATCTACGCATTTATTAAAAATTTGGACGTCCTAGCTCCTTCCGTGCTTTCAACAGACGGACAGCTAGATCGCCTTAGAATTTTATGACCATCAATAATATATATACTTTATAGGGTCTCAGGTCGACAAACGGAACGGTGTTACAAACGGAATGACAAATATAGTATACCCCCTTCCTAGTGGTGAAGGGTATACTAATTTTTAACATTAGCATTTGCTCTCTCATTTTGAAAGTTCGATAACAATTTCTATTAAATAAATTGAATTGCGAAGTTATGGCCTCTCTTTGAAATCGCAAAAGATTTTTTAATTTTAAGGTTAAATGCATTTACAAATTAGTTAACAGAATATTTTTTAATTTTATGCATAATATCAAGTCTATCAACTTTCTCCTTAAAGAACGGTGGTAGAAGGTCGGTATGTTTGGGGAAAATTTTGGCCCATCTAGGGCCTGCTGCGGGGCAGTTTTACACCTTTCTTTTATAAAATTATTATATAAAATATAAAAATGTATGGGGCCACCTTAAATGTTGCTGATAGAGGATATGTATGTTCTGAGGAAATAAAAAAATCGTATGCGGACCACCTTAAGGGTTGAAGATAGAAGGTAGGTATGTTCAGAGAAAATGCGAGGTGGAAAAAATATTGGGATTCGGTAATACATTTGATTCCGCCAGCGGTCACCTTGGGCCAGTAAGAGCGGTGGCAGCAAATTTATAAAAAAAATAATTTTTGTATGGGAGCCTCATTAAGGAGTGGGAATAGGGGCTATGTGTGTTCGAAAAAAATATTGGGGAGGGAAAATTAATGGGAGGTTCCAGCTAAATTGAATTTCTAAAATTCCTAATATACAGCTTACTTTTGTTCGGTGACATATTGAAATTTGGCATAGATTTTTTTTCCTTTCACATCACCCCACTAAAATTCAGGTTTGTGCGACAGTTTAGCACCAATTCGGAAAGAGTACAAAATTAACCCTAAAATGAATTTTAATTTTGACTTAATTTGGTGCATTCAAAGACTCATAGTTGATTTTTACGGCAAATATTTTAGGTGTGTGGTTTACCCTGCAAATAAAAAGGGATCAAAAATACCCCTATATCGAGGAGCTAGAGGGTTAAAATATTCCACAAAATGTTCCTCACCTTTTTAAGTAATATTGCTGAACACATCATTTACTTAAAATGTTAGGATCTCAAGGTTTCCTATGCCGATTCATCATAAAAATGTGCAAAAGGGGGAATATTGACTCCCTCTAAAATGGTCACTATTCGTAAACCTTCAAAACGCCGATACACGTATATTTTTTTACTAACCCCTCTATTAGAATTCGTTGTCAGATTCTTGTTATAGTCTGTATAGTATGCGAAATAGGAAGATCCTCTGATTTCAAAAATGTCAGATATAGTTCAGAAATCAATGGAAGAGAATTGCAAAAAATTTTTTTAAGAAAAGTCTGAGTATTTTTGTCAGTCAGAATTTTTTTCGGAACTTACTCCTGAATTCTGACAGTAGTCACAACATTACGAATTTCGCCAGACAAATCGATAAGAAACCGCCCCTACAACTTTCGGTAAGATAGCGACATCAGAATCGACAACTTTATATCAGATTTCCAACTAAATTCGGAAAAATGTATTCGCTGTGATAACACTGTGTCCGACATTCCAGATTACACTTGAACCAGATATATACGGAAACCAACCATAGGTAAAATGAAGTCATTCGGCGTTTTTAGTTTTTCATATTCTCATCCTCAAAGGATAAAATTTTTCAAAAATTATTTTAAATATATATTCTCGTCCTATAATTCCAATATAAATGTTAATTAATAAAAGAGGATAATAAGTGCTAAAAATAAATTGTTTGCTTGTATCTGTATTAATTTAGCATTAACGCACATTTCACATTTTCCTCTTAAAAAGAAAAATATGAAAAAACTAAATAAACTGAGAATAATATCGAAATGGCTGTTTATGCTAAACTAATACAGATAAAAGAATGCAATTTGAAGTATTTTTAAATGTATTCTCCTCTTTAATTTAACACTAAACGCACTATAGGGTGCGAATTACTTATAAAATAATTTTTGAAAAATTGTATCCTTTGGAACTATGTAGTCCTGTTAAGACGCCAATGGAGTCCTTTTTCTCTATAGTTTCAGAAGTATATCACCCGGTTCAAGGTAACACCATTTTTTAGAATTTGCCCTACAGTGTAATACGAGCATGGGCCAAGACACATGAAATGAATTTCCATTCTTATCCAACAATTCAAACGGCCGCCAATTGAATTCTAATTTTCAGGACACCCTACTCTCGCCAATTACTTTATTGATTATACAAGCAAAGTTTATTTTCCCCCAATATCCGCTTCCGTTTGATGGAAAACTAATTTTTATTTGGCACCCTCTGAAATTACAGCTCGAAGTGATAATGTTGGCTACAGAGAAAATGGCCCCAAAATCAAACCAAAGGAAATATTCAAATCAACAACAATAGCGGCGGCAGATATCAGTCTTTTGCAATCCATAAAAAGCAAGAAGTGAATGAAGCGATAAAAAATAATTTACATTTTACTCTTACACAGCCATGGGGACGGACGGACGGACGGAGGACGGACGTTGACGGTGAAAACCCAAGTTGTGAATATAATAAAAATTGCAATTTGTGTTATTTTCCATCAAATGTTGGCCGGTTTTTATGATACACATTCCCGGGGGTAGTGGTTACTAAATGAAATGATATATGTACCATACGGACACGATGTGTAATTTTTATATATGCAGATTTTTATATATGCACTGGTATCGCCGCCGCCGCCGTCGTCGTCGTTAACTTAATTATGACCATGTCATATTTTAACATAAATCTAATTTGTTTTTCCTTCGCCAGCGAAAGACCTTAGTTTGGTTCGTTTTTTGTTTTTGTTTTAGAAAGGTGGTCGTCGTTTCTTTTATTATGATTTTTTATTACCATGAGTTTGGTTGAAGTTTTGCAACCGGAAATGTACCATCATCCATTACGATTTGTTGTCTGTTTGTTTCTTGCTCTTTACGGATCTAACACCCAGACAGACAGAAACAATAAATCCGAAAACGGTCATCAGTCATCAGTCTTCATCAGCATAAGTTTAGCTTCCAACTGCCAATGCATATGCAGTGCATTTCCATCCAAAATGCATTCGTTCAATTTGTTTTTATGATTTATGACGTTGTTTTTAAGTTTTGCCAATAAATATGGCAAATATGGTCACCTTGCCGGTGTTGATGGTGGTCGTGGTTCGTGGTGTGATGGTGCTGGTCTTGTTGTTGTTGTACATTTCTAATTTCAATCACGTCTTAACAACAACACAACAATGTTTGTTTATAAAGCTCGGAAGGAAGCCAAGTGTACTTAATTGTCAACGCCCAAAAAAAGAAATCCACAAGTCAAAGAACTCTTTGTCATAGGCTGGGACGGCATTGACGTGACATTTTACACTCGAGGAAAAAATGTTAAAAAATATGAAAACAATTCTTCTTAGCACTGTACAGTGGGATTTCTATATTTAATGAAATACCAGATTTATTTTACTCGTAGATTTAAGCTAGTCTATAAGGATCATAGTGCCCATAGACTGAAATAAATAAATAAATAATTTTGAATGAAATATCAAAAACGTCAAAGTGTTTCCGAGGTTAAGTGAAGTGAATTCGAATTTTTGAAAATAAATGGGAAATGGTTTTCGAGATATGATTTTAATGGCGCTAACAGTCATAAAATTGGGGGGGTTTGGTCCCCAATATGACTAGAAAATAACTTTTCGTACATTTGGAGAGAATGATGGGATAAAAAAGCGATAAAAGTGAAATTCGTGCCACTAACTTTCAAAATGAATACCAAATTGTATAGCCATAAATCCCACAATTCCTAAGGCGGGAAAAAGTATCCCAAAAATGTGATTCTTTTTAGAAAAATTACCGCATTTCCTTAATTTTTAAATTGAATCCGAAGAAAATTATTATTAGCGTCCTTAAGAGACCTCATGAACTGGGTTAACGAATTATAATATAGGGTGGACCATGTCAAATTTTAAATTAGAATCGGTTATAAAAAAGTACTGACTTTATTTTCAAATTTCTGGTTTTATTGGAAAGGTTGAACTTTGTCATGTAATAATGGAATTCAATGCCATTCATATGACTACCAGGACTGGCTCGGCAGTACCTCGTCCGACCAACCCCAGTTTTCAGTATATGGCGCAATGATGCCGCCAGCTCAAAATCCAAACCAAACAGTGACTCGTTGTGGCTGCATTGGCTTCTCAATAGTCACATGTGGGTTCTATGAACTGCATATGCGACAATTTTGCTTACTGACATAGCCACCGAAATGAAAATGAGCCATCATGAAGAAGGCTGAACTGAAGGCCGATCTCTTCTCGAAAATTGTCCACGTAAATTTCTTACAGTTTGCGTTAAAGACTCACTACTTTGGAAGTAAGTTTTTAATATTTCCCAATTTTGTTCGAGCTTATAGCGTCTCACTTTGCAAATGTCAAACATAAACCTGAAAATAAAAACAAAAATGGATGATATTCTACCTTTCAAAGTCAATCGGTAGTTCAAATCAAAAAATTTAAATGGCCCACCCTATGTGAAGGTGGCTAAGTACTGTCAAAACCAAAGTCTGCCAAAATATATAAAAAATAAGAAAATCTTACCGTTTAAATAAATTTGTAGCCCTAAAATTCATATTTTGAACCAATCTCATGAAATTTGGGGTTTAACACTTTTTATAATCTCCATCGCCAGGATGGAGGTACACTAAGATTGCCATTGCCTTTGTAACAACTTGATATATCCAATATATAAAATATATAAAATTCTAAGACGATCTAGCCATGTCCGTCCACCTGTCCTTCTGTTGAAGGACGCGCTCACATCTAAACAAATGGAGGTAGGACGTCCAAATTTATAAGACAAATATATATATAGTCGAAGTTGGTATTATTACTGGGCGAAATCGTAACAAAGGGAAAATTTTTTCCCTCACAAGGACTGAGAATACCCCTAATAACCACTAATATTTAGAGTATTTCATCATGTTTTTTTTAATATGTCTGCTTATATGTACTTGATATTGGGTATGCGCATTATCCTTATAGCAAAAATGTGCACAATAAAGTGATTTTGTATTTGTAGGGTGTTAAATGGGCCACAAACGGGATAAAAATCGTACCTATCCAACGACAACACCTAGAAACACGAAATTCGGTGTGTACATTCCTCTAATTGAGCAGATACATAATAGAAAAGTATTTTTTCTAAATTCGTACTTTTAAGGGGTAAAAATAGGAATAGAGGGATGAAAATGGTACCAACCAAACGGCTACACCTAGAATAATGAAATTCGGTGTATACATTCCTCTGATTGCATAGATAAGCAAAATACACGGATTTTTCAAAATTCGTACTTTTTGGGGTTAAAATGAAAAAAGGGGATACAAATAGTACCAATCTAATGACCGCAGCTAGAGTCATGAAATTCTGAGTATACATTTCTCTGAGTGTGTAGACACGGAAAATAAACTGATTTTTCGAAATTCGTACTTTTTGGGGTTAAATGAAAAAATGGGATAAAAATAGTACCAATCAAATGACCGCAGCTAGAGTCACGAAATTTGGAGTATACATACACTGACTGCGTAGATACGGAAAATAGACGAATTTTTCGATATTAGTACTTTCAAGGGATACAATGGTACAGAGGGATAAAAATAGTACCAACTAAACGACTACAGCTAGAAAGATAAAATTCTAATTGCGTAGAAACGTCAAGGGGGTAAAAATGGTACCAACCAAATGGGCGCAGCTGGAGTCATGGAATTCGGTGTAGACATTCCTCTGACTGCATTCCTCTGACGCAATTTCGTACTTTTTGTTTTACGGCAAAAATTGGTTGAATCATGAAGTTAGGTTATTTTGCACTATGTACGTCTGATAATGGATTTTCAAAATTTGTACTTTTGGAATTCAAATAGAATGGAAATATAACCAACTGTAGCACCCACCATCTACCAATATTTATGGCTTTGAAAATATTTTTGAAATTATAAATACAAGAATATTTATTTTTTGAATTGACGTATTGGTAGCATTCATTACCTTATAAGCGTGGTTTTAAATAATTAAAATATTTATAAAATTAATTTTTCAATATTTGTATTTGTTTTGGTTTGGCTATATTAAAAAATTATACTTTCCTGTAATATTACTGCACTTCTACGAAAACCGACAAGCTCTGTGGAATGCAATCCATGGTGGAGGGTATATAAAAAAATGTAAAAACATAAAAAAAACACTTTTTGTCATATTTACATATGAGTTATACATATATACGAAAGTTTATTTGTACCTTGTTTAAAAAAATATTCAAATAAGAAGATTGGACATGACTCTTTAGTGCATCACAATTTTTCCCTCACGCGCACTATTTCAACTAAAAGTAAATTTTGCAGAATGATATGATTCTTTACCTATCTGTTCTTTACTTAACTGTTTATATAAAAATTCCTATTTTTCATTTCTCATTTATGTTTTTATATTTGAAAAATGCCAAAAATACCATCTAGTACGCGCGTGTTTAGTACAAGTGATATATTCCTACTTTTAAGTCCTCTTTGTATTTTTATCTTTTTTAATTCAAGCTGCAGCAACTCTTGCTCATAAATTTATTTTTCTCTGATGCCTCTTGTGGGTTTCTGGAGAGTTTTGTTTATTAAAGACAACTAAGAAATAGACTTGTACTGGAAATACATATTTATTTTACTTTACTCGGAACATTTAAATTTACTAAAGATTAACGGCCAATCATTTATGACATATTTTTAAGATTATTTTCAATCTTGGATCATTTTTTCTTAATGTGTCAAAAAAAAACGGATCAAAATTATTAACACAAAATAATGAATGCATTGTTGCCAGACAACATAACCTTCATTCAAATTCTTGTTCAACTACCATTCTATTTAACGGCCATTCTTAGCAGAGTCTCAAACCATGTATCATTAGTCATTCATTCATTAAATAATTGAGAGTTTAATAAGTTCAACAAATTAACAACAGCAATAAACTGTGTTCATTAATCTCATATACTCTTCGGAATACGTTTCTCCCAATCGGATATTCTCCCTCCCCCCATAAAAATTCTAAACTTTAGCCACAAAATTTGTTAACTACCAAATTTGGCCACCATGAAATTTCTCTGACCACTTTCCCCTACACATGTACTCGATGATGTTCGTTGTTGGTATGAAGGCAGGCAAGCAGTCGGACATTTATTTTGGTCAATGGTCACAGACAAAATGCCAATTAGAATACAAATACTAATGTACATTAGGGCGTACCTCAAAAAAAAAGTTCGCCGTACACCTTCGAATATGAAGTATTATTGAAAGGTAGTTTCAAAAAAAAAATTTTTATTTTTTTATGCCGAACGTAGGGGTCGCGCTTTTACATTTTTCTATATAACTTGTATTTATAAACGGATTTTAAAGTGTGATACATCGATGTTTTTGTCTCGACGAGGCCGATTTTTTTGTATTTGAAGTCATTGAGCTCAAGCACCCCCTTCTGCTACTTACCCATCATTTCTCAGTTGCTACTACCCTAATGTACCACTCTAATAATCGAAAATTAAAGCTCGCATAAAATCATGAATCATGTTTGAGCTCAATGACTTCAAAGACAAAAAAATCGGACAAAAACATCGATGTATCACACTTTAAAATCCGTTTATAAATGCAGAAGTTATATAGAAAAATGTAAAAGCGCGACCCCTACGTTCGGCATAAAAAAATAAAAAAATTTTTTTTGAAACTACCTTTCAATAATACTTCATATTCGAAGGTGTACGGCGAACTTTTTTTTTTTTACTTGTAACCTGGTACGCTCTAATGTACATACCTCAATTTGTTAGCTTTTTTATTGAACATACACGAATAACAATGACTAAAAAGCAAAAAGACGCAACAACAAGTTTATTTTTTTTTCATTTATTGAAGTGAGAAATTTATTACAAAAATTTCTAATTTTGACAATTTTATCTAGAACTAGAAATGTTTAAGGTCAAAAAATGTTAAGTCACAGATTGACTTAAAGTTCCACAATCCGATTATTGCTTCGGTAAGCAGACGGACAGATTGTATTTTGGCGTTTCTGACAAAAATAATAAGACTTAAAAACTATTCCCACACCAAAATAAAATATTATTTTATTTATAAATATTTATTTCTGTTACAAACAAGAGACTTATGTCTCCAGGGAAATATAAAGTTCCACTTGGAAAATTCACGATAGTTTTTGAAAAATATAAAAGCACTTTACATATTTGGCCGTTACAATGCTTCATTTTTGTTAGAGAAAATCTACTTTTTCCGAGAAATTAAAATGCAGAAAAAAGGGTTCAATAAAAATTAAATGAATTAAAATGTCCAATTAATGTGTTAATAATAGTTAATATTTATTAATTCAATTAACATATTAATTAATTTAATTAATATAGTTATTAATTCAATTAGTTTAATTAATTTTTATTATAGAATTAGAGAAAATTTTGCCATGTATTTACTTATTTATTTCTGGAGCCTCTAAAAATGACCAATTAATATATTAATTAATTTAATTAATATTGTCATTAATTCAATTAATATTTTAATTAAATTAATTAATATTGTAATTATTTTTTTTTATTGAATTAGAGAAAAAGTTTGCCAGCTTATTAGATTTTTTGGAGCCTGCAAAAATGTCCAATTAATCTATTAATTAATATTTTAATTAATTTAATTAATATTTTAATTGATTTAATTAATATTTTAATTAATTTAATCAATATTTTAATTATTTTTATTAATATTTTAATTAATTTAATTAATATTGTTGTTAATTTAATTAATACTGTTATTAATTCAATTAATATTTTATTGAATTCGAGACAAGGTTTGCCAGCTCATTTGATTTTTTGGAGCACGTAAAAATGACCAATTAATATTTTAATTAATATTGTTATTAATTCAATTAATATTTTAATTAATTTGCCAGCTCATTTGATTTTTTGGAGCCTGCAAAAATGTCCTCCAAATATATTATATTATTTAATTAATATTGTTATTAATTCAATTAATATTTTTATTAATTCAATTAATTTTAATTTTAATTAATATTGTTATTAATTCAATTAATTTAATTAATTTTTATTAAATAATTAGAGAAAAATTTTGCCAGCTTATTTTATTTCTGGAGCCTGTAAAAATGACCAATTAATATATTAATTAATTTAATTAATATTTTTATTAATTCAATTAATATTTTAATTAAACTAATTAATATTGTAATTATTTTTCTATTGAATTAGAAAAAAAGTATGCCAGCTCATTTGATTTTTTGGAGCCTGCAAAAATGTCCAATTAATATATTAATTAATCTAATTAATATTTTAATTAATTTAATTAATATTTTAATTGATTTAATTAATGTTTTAATTAATTTAATCAACATTTTAATTAATTTAATTAATATTGTTATTAATTTAAATGATACTGTTATTAATTCAATTAATATTTTAATTATTTTTTATTGAATTCGAGAAAAGGATTGATTTTTTGGAGCTCGTAAAAATGACCAATTAATATTTTAATTAATATTGTTATTAATTCAATTAATATTTTAATGTGTTAATAATATTTAATAGTTATTAATTCAATTAATATATTAATTAATTTAATTAATATTGTTATTAATGCAATTAATATCTTTATTAATTCAATTAGTTTTAATTTTAATTAATATTGTTATTAATTCAATTAGTTTAATTAATTTTTATTATAGAATTAGAGAAAAATTTTGCCAGCTTATTTTATTTCTGGAGCCTGTAAAAATTACCAATTAATATATTAATTAATTTAATTAATATTGTTATTAATTCAATTAATATTTTTAATTAAATTAATTAATATTGTAATTATTTTTTTATTGAATTAGAGAAAAAGTTTGCCAGCTCATTTGTTTTTTGGAGCCTGCAAAAATGTCCAATTAATATATTAATAATTTAATTAATATTTTAATTGATTTAATTAATGTTTTAAATTATTTAATCAATATTTTAATTAATTTAATTAATTCTGTTATTAATTTAATTAATACTGTTATTAATTCAATTAATATTTTAATTATGTTTTTATTGAATTCGAGAAAATGTTTGTTTTTTTGGAGCACGTAAAAATGACCAATTAATATTTTAATTAATTTTCCAGCTCATTTGATTTTTTGGAGACTGCAAAAATGTCCTCTAAATATATTATACTATTTAATTAATATTTTTATTAATTCAATTAATATATTATTTAATTTAATTAATAGTTTAATTATTTTTTATTGAATTAGAGAAGAATATTGCCACTTATTTAATTTTTTAGCCTGCAAAAAAGACCAATTAATAAATTAATTAATTATTATTAATTAATATTGCTCATAATTTAGTTGATATTGTTATTAATTCAATTAATATTTTAACTAATTTTTATTATTGAATTAGCGAAACAGTTTGTCAGCTCATTTGCTTGTTTTGACATATATATAATGGTATCCTGGAGATATTTTGAGGATTCTCGTATGGTGGAGTTTATAAAAATTAGCATACTCGGCCATCTATTATTTTGATCCAAAAATTATAGATTCCCAGGGAAAGTTTATGGAAGTAAAATCACATTTTTTAATTTCTATTATTCATAGGTTGTTTTGCGTTTTAGCTGACTCTACAGGGAGTTTAGTTTATTTTGTTGTGTGAAGAGCTCGGCTGTTTTAGTGTAATTTCCTGTGCGAAACAGCAATAACCTCACATTAATAACACAGTCGTATGAATGTGTGTGGCGCATGTTCCGCATGCCAGAGGATAGAATCGATCAAATGACGAACGCCAGCTGCGCAAGCGCACCCTCATAACCGGAGGAGAAATGCCAAGCCAGCCAACTAACTAACAAATGAAATGCCCTCCCCGGGCCGTCCCTCTGCCTGTCAGTTTTAATGGCATCGTTTCGCTCGCCGCCAAGAATCCATTCACCTGTAGAGTGAAAAGTGCTTTCAGTTCAATTGATATGCGTAACGAACTTGGTACTGGCTTTGGCGGCGGTGGTGTTGCTTCTTTCGTTTGAATCTTGTCAAAAAGTCGTTTCAAGAAAACTACAAAAAAAAATCCCCGCTAATAACTTTTAAAATAAGAAAACTATAAAAGTTTGTTTTATGAATTTCACGAGCTGTTTCAAAGTTTCAACTGTGATGTAATGAGTGTGACGACCATCATCGAATTTTACGCTACAATCCGGTATGTTTCGAGTACGAGTGCCAGTGCTAATGTGAATGTGTGTCTGTGTGTGTTTGTGATTTTCCATAAAAATGCAATATTTTTTAAGCGATTTTCGCAATAACAGCTGCCTCCTGTGTTTGTTTGTGTTTATTATGATGCATTTCCTTTCATCAATTCCACATTAAAATGAAATAGAAAATGGAAAACAGAGAAACGAATAACATTTGTGTTGTTAATTAATTTCGTTGGAAATCTTTTGGAAAAACATGCATATTCACATTGGATTTCTATTAACAATGGGTGGATAGATGCCAGTTGACATGGCCGATATTTTATACGAATAAACCGGGTTTATATGAAAAATCGCTTACACCAAAAAACCGGCTGTGTAGTTTCAGAATAAGCAGAGAAGCCGGTTCTTTTCGGTTTTATTTTTGTGTAATGAAATTGTAGAAGTCGTTCTAAGTAAAGTTAAAATAATATAAAAATGTAAATAATAAAAATTAAATTAGAGAAAATTGTGAGAAACTCGAATATGTTTTGAATAAAATGTCAATGGATTATCTTCAATATATCAAACTTGTTTATACAAATTTAATGCACCCTAAAAACTTCCTGCGTCCACATAACAAATGTTCGTAATGGATTATTATACAAAAAGCTGGTTAACCGGTTAAACAAAATCTCGTTTCCCCACCTATTTATTTTTTGAGTGAAATTTAATGAAAAGTTTTCATTAATATTTTATTGATACAATAAAGCATGCATATCGTGAAAAAAGATTTTTCTTTGGCAACGACACTGTTTTTTCAATGCAACGAATCCATATGCCACTATTTCTGAATCGATTTAGTCTGTCATTTATGAAATGAACTAAAATATTGGAAATTTTTTTATTAATATACATATATCAGTAACAATAATTTTTCAAGTCCAGACATTTTGTACGACAAATATATCTATATTTAATTCTAGTCGAGCCATTCCTAGTTGAGTTCCAAACCATGTACCATTCAATCATAAAATAATTGAGAGTTTAATAAGTTCAACAAATTAACAACGTCAATCAACTGTTCACTAATTTCATATTCTCTTCCACACTTTTCTACGAATTTAGGTCTAGCTTGATTCTAATCGAACAAATCGAGTCTTGTATCAAATTTTAGGATATTTTTCCTCAGAAAGAAAGTTTTCCTTAAAACAAAAAAATATTTCTGCAAACCAAGTAAATATTTACTCAAACTGGCGACAATTTTACTACAATTTTACTCAAATCATATTTACTCATACTCAGGGCTTGATATAATGACAAACAAATAATTTAAAATAAGTTCAATTATGTAAAACTGATAAAAAATGTTCTTCAATACTTCAAATAAGTGATTTTGCTTCAGTGTATCCAAAAATCACACAAAATAACAAAATGATATAATTCTCAAACGTTTCATGATTCGTCTGACATAAAGAGACTATTACTGCATGATTGCTGCAAGGTAGGCGTCATAGCAATTATTGTTTATAATAATATTTGAAGTATTTAAGAAATAAATCTAGGTTAACGAGCGAGTATTTAATTTTTACTAAAATTCCTTTCTTGAGGAACTACGTATGAATCAATTGAAACAAAAACTTCGTAAAACAACTTAGTAAGTGCCGACTAATCCGACTTATATATACTTCGTAAAACAAGTTAGTAAGTGTCGGCTAATCCGACTTATATATACTAGGATGGGTCACGAAAATAAATTATAGCGGTCAGCCCCCAGAAATGAAGATTGGATTGAGTCAAGTAGTCTGTGAGCTAAACGCTCCTGAAAACACCTCTATTGCATTTTTGTCGATTTTCTGAATTAATAGACCCTTGTAAGAATTTTAAATAAAAATTTGTATTTTTGTCTTAGAATAACTCATTGGTCGCATTATTGGACGTTTAGATTTTTTGTGGGTTCTCAAAGTGACAGCTACAAACTCATATTTCGTGGTAACATTTTGTAAAAGGTGTTATAATAGAAGGAATCAACTCCTGTCGATTGATGTCTAAATGATGAATATCGGACGATAAATGGCGTCACTGACTCCATATTTGTGAAATAATTTAATACAGGAGATGGCTTTTCAGAGCCAAAATGTTCAAAGTATTTTTACAAAAATGAGCGCTGCGACGTCATTTTCTTTTCGATGTTCATAATATAGGCTTCATTCGAAAGGTATTGACTGCACCTATTTATTTTTTATAAAATAATGACACCAAATACGAATACGTTTTCAGTTGTCACTATGAAAAAGCGAAAAATGCTATAAACGTCCAATAATTCGACCAATAAGTTATTTTAAGACAAGAATGAAAATTTATATTTAAAGTGCTTTCGAGGGTCGGGAAAAACATCATATTTGGAGTTGTTTTCAGGAGCATTTAGCTCACAGATGGCTTGATCTAGGAACGAAATATTTTGCAAATCATAATGAAACAATACAAACTTTATTTTCGTGGGGTTACTGGAGATTATTTTTCCATTTTTCACTCTCAGAGAGCATTTGTGTGGTAGTTATAAGGACTTAAATTTTATTTGGGGCCGGATATGGAAGATAATATAAGGTTCGTGGTACATGGTCTCAGCTTACACATTTATAAAAACAAATTAAATATGAAGTGACAGTGGACTCCAGGCTTCAGTATAGATGTTATAAACGATTTAATTTTATCTAGGCCAATTGTGTGTGAGGTAATATAAATGTTTTTTATATGTTTAAAGCCTATATAACAACTGATTTCGCAAATATTTATTCTATTTTAGTCTTGTTAATAATATTTTCTAAATTTAGGGTATATCGTGTTACTAAATTGCACAATATCATCGTTTATAACATTTTGCTACCAAATTCAGGCTAAAATAAGAGTGATAAAAAATAAATAAATGTTGGCTGTAAAGTCAAATATTGTGAAAAGTTCATATAGAAAGATCCGCGTAGCTTTCTATCATATAGAGACTAATAAAATATTTCTTTGGAATGTGAATGGGAACATTTATTTCGGAATTGTTTCAGAATCCTGGATAGAGAAAGTTGAAATAAATGCAATTGCTACAACGAATTTTAGATTTTTAAAATTGTAGATTTTTGCGACTGACTACATATATTTAACAAGCGACATTGCTTCTTAATACACATGCAAAAAATCCGTCCGATCCGTTGGATAGATCGCGAGAAAATTACAAAACTAAAAAGTCATGTCCTCAAATCAATTTAGCCATATCTCCCGCGAAAATGAAAATTTTTCAAAAATATTTAATTTGTATCATTTTATGTTTACCGTCCTCTACCGAAATGCCCATATTTTTGTCGAGAATGAGATCGATCATCGATCCAAAAAAAATCATGGACGAATTTTAACCCTAGTGATTTTGACGTGTAATTTTACTATTTAAGCGTCAAGAGTTTTATATACAACTTTGCTGACCTTGGTAACCCCCACTGAAACTATCCGCATTGTTTTTCATAGAACATTGTAATCCTTAAATGTCCTTTTTGAAAGGTATTTTCTAGATCATAAAGAGGAGCTAGAGGGTTTAGGTATTTCACAAAAATAATCCTCCACAATATAGTTTTGACAATAAGAATTCTATCAGAGATTAACTTGCAACACTTTTCCCAGTTAGTATATCGACCAAAAAATGAAAATTTGATCCATTGTAAAAAGAAACTCAGACCAACTGGATTATAAGTTTATTCTACAAAAATGAGTAGATCATGCCCTTTCAGAATTATATGGTCGCTATTCTGTTCCAATCAAAAAGTCTTAATTTGTTGGACAGTGTAATTTATTGTGACAATTAATTCTCGAAAATCGAAGCACCTATTTCCAAAGTAAAAACTTAATTTTATCTGCAGACGCAGCTGCAAAAACTATTTTTTGTAAGAAACGGCGATTGTTTTTCAAAAAATAAGATTTTTGGGATTTATTTTCCCCGTTTTAGGAATTGTGGGATTGTTATATGAGGTATCACAAAATCTGGGATTTATTTTCCAACCAACCCATAATCAGCAACGAACAGTGACACTCGACAATCACATGTGGGTTGGGCTTTGAACCCCAAATGTGGTAACATTGACGATTAACGAAGCCACCAAGGTGAAAATTGAGCTTTGTCGCAATTTTGTTCGAAAAACCTTCATTATTTCATTTTGAAAATATTCTTATTTGGAAACAAGAAAAATCGTTCGTTGCATCAACGAATCAGATTCGTTATTGCCATTTCGTTGCATCAACGAAATATTTCTTTCCCACAACAATCCGAAACGTTGTTGCAACGATGTGTACATTTATGGTATGAAACCGATTTTTCGTACTTTTCGTAGGTTCGTTCCTGCAACAATTCAATATTCGTTGATGCAACGAAAATATTTTCTTTCATTTTTTACACGGGAAAACATTAATTAATACAAAAAATCTATAAATTTTTGATTATAATCATTGTTTTTATACAAGTCCATATTATTTTGTCAAAAATTATTAAAATTAATGGAATTTGGATGGAACATTTTGCATCAACAACTCATTCGTTGCAGCAACGAAACTGATATCGTTACAGCAACAATTTATCCGTTGGTGCAACAATCGGAGACACACAAATTATTTGTTTTTCTAATGTGTGTTTTTGGGATGTATTCGATAGTAATTCTCATTCACGTTGTTGGAGTTCTGCCTTAAGTACTTGAGCTGCTGTTGCGAATAATCACTTCGAAGTCCACTGCCGGTGGTCATCGTGGAACTAAATTATCTTTACTGAAAGAAAAACGTTAGAGGCCGGTACGAATTTTGTTCTTGAAAATCAACTAACGTCGGCGTTTATTGCTGCAACGATAAAGTTTCGTTGCTGCAACGAAAATGTTTAATTTATTGCCACCAATATTTTCGAAACCTCATTGTTTCAGCAAGGAAACCGCGTTGTTGTAGCAACGAATCAGAGTTGTTGCAGCAACGAATCAGAGTTGTTGCACCAATGAATTAGAGTTGTTGCAGCAACGAATCAGCATTGCTGCAGCAACGAAACAGTTGTTGCAGAATTATTATTTCCATTAAATCAAGATTCGTTGCATCAACGAAACTTTGTTCTTTGCAGCAACGAACGCCGACGTTGGTTGACTTTCATTGAACAAATTCGTTGCCGCAACGTACAATTTCGTTCCGGTTACGTCCGTTTTTCTTTCAGTGTGGATAAATAAGCTTCCATAATAAAAACCTTAATAAAAGGTTAAAATTTCACTCAAAATAAAAATGTTCTTTTTAAATTGTCGCCAAATTTTGAAAAAATAATTTTGAGTTAAAATTTTTAGACTTAGCCTGGATAATTAATTATCCAATGTAAATCAAATTTATGGTTATCGAGGCTAAGTCCTAAAAAGTCAACACAAAATGTTTTTTCCTTTGAAAATTTGTTTTGATATAAATATTTGTATTCGGCAACAATACGAAAAAATATATTTTTTTATTTTGAGTACAAAATTAATTCTTCATTAAAGCTTTTGTTATCGCAGCTTGTTATCCCGGCTTAAAGAAAAACAGGCCTGATATTCAAGTCTTGTGTGAATTTTGGGATTTCTTTTTAAACTGACTGACTGACTGAGCCCCCAGACCGAACGGCTGAAGCCAGGGTCATGACATTTTCAGGGTAGTTCCCAAATATGACGTAGACAACGACTAATAAAGGGTTTTACGAAATTCGTACTTTTAGGGGGTAAAATGGCCCAAAAAGGGATAAATATCGAACCTTCGTCCTTACTAAACTGCAGTAGCTATAAACATTAAATTCGGTGAGTTCCTTGCAATGGCCATGCAGATGAGCTACAAATATGGATTTTTCGAAATTTGTACTTTTAAGGGGCGAGCGGGACAAAAGGGGATAAAAATGGTACCAACTACAGTATTAAAGCTAGAATCGTGAAATTTGGTATGTAAATTCCTCTCACCACATAGAAGCGCAAAACTAAATGGATTTTTTACCTTTAAAGGGTGAGCGGCACAATAAGGGATAAAACTGGTACCAACTAAATATTGCAGCTAAAATCGTGAAACTTGATATGTTAATTCCTCTGACCATATAAAAACGAAGTAAAATTGGATTTTTCGAAATTTTTACTTTTAAGTAGCAAATCTAAACGAATTTTTCGAATTTTGTACTTATAAACAATGAGCGGGATAAAAATAGTACCAACTAAAATATTTCAGCTGTAGTCGTGCAATTTTGTGTTTAATTTTTTCTGACAACGTAGACTTGCAACATAAATGGATTTCTCGAAATTTGTACTTTTAAGGGGCGAGCGGGACAAAAAGGGATAAAAATGGTACCAACTTTAGTATTAAAGCTAGAATCGTGAAATTTAGTGTGTAAATTCCTCTGACATATGGTGACCATATAGAAGCGCAGTAGTTTGATTTTTCGTACTTTTAAGGGGTGCGCGGGTCGAAAAGGGACAAAACATGCAGTACAATCCTTTAATTACATAAACGCGGAACATAAATGGATATTTCAAAATTTGCACTTAAAAGGGGGATACGGGACAACAAGGAATATATCCACCAAAAGAAAACTAAATTGATACTATCCAAAAACAGATACGGATAAAATTAACAAATAACTTGCTTTTTCGCGTGCGAAGCAGCGGGTACTGCTAGTGAATGTATATAATAGCATCAACTTATCATTTACTTAAATGATCATTTCCTCAAAGTAAATACAATTTAGTTTAGGATATAAATATATAAATAAAAAATATTTAGTATTATTTTTTTTTGATTTAAAATCACTGTGCATGGAAAATCCTTTAGAAAAAAAAAACATGTTCACATTTTTCCTATGAATGCAAGGGGCAAATACACGACTCATCAAACCGGGTACAAGGTATCACTACCGACCACCGCGATGACCTTCAACTTTGTGTCAGTCACTGAATGAAAAAAAAAAACTTTAAATTGAATTGCTGCTGGTGTTGCTGTTGATGGTGCTGATGCTGATGTTGTCGTTTTCACGCCGTGCCAGCCAGCGATCTATGAAAAATTGTGTTTTTGTTGTTGTTGTTGAAATGAAAATCAGTTCAAAATAAAAAGTGTTGTGATGACCCAGGTTTATGAGCAGATTGTTTGTTTGCTTGTTTTTTTCTGTTGTTGTTTTCATTTTTCATGGTCAACCGAGACACTGCGCCGATGTAGCGACTGATGTTAATTGTGGCATTCGAATGTTTGTATTTTATAAAAATGTTGTGGATAGAAAATAAAAATGTGGTGGTTGATATGGGAAAAATCGAAATGTGACAGTGAACCACTCTCATAACATATTAAATGTGTATTTCTCTGAATTATGCACTCGTCTTGCACCTACTTTCTAAAATTTGTAATTTAATTTTAAGACGATCATAAACTAGGCGGATAATAGGGGCCCTAATTGGGCCTTGGTACGCACACAATAACACAACAAGTATGTGAAATATTAGAAAACATGTTTTTTTCTCGTTTCAAGTAATTGAGCAAGACATGAATTAACGAGATTATCATCTGTGATCAGCACATAATTGTCCAAATGACTGGCCATAGATCAGCGATGAAAGTTGTCTGTTACGTCCATCCATCCATCTATCCATCCCTCGGCCAGTCAGTCAATCTTTCCAGAAATATTATCGAAATTATGTGATTTTGTAATTATAAAACATTTCTTCATTAAATTTAATTTAATTGTGTATTGCATAAGGCCCAAGATAAATGCTCGCTTCAAAATGTTTACGGGATTTTATAATTATTTTCGATATTAAACAGATTGACTGACTGACTGACAAACAGACAGACAGACAGACAGAGACGACCACAATGAAGTGGAGAATGAAAAGCCCGCGGAGAAATTTGATTAATTTGCAAAAACAAATCCATTAAAATATACATACATATATGTACAATGAAAAGAAATTCAATATTTGTTTGGATAAACAATTGTCTTTGTTTATTCTCGCTTTTAAACAACGCGAATTTATTGATATTTTTATGTTGTCAATAATTCGTAAAGAAGTCTAAAAGAATGAAAGTATTTCTATGCTTTACAGATCAGTGTAGCTGGGCCGTATAAATTATGACATTTCTGGTTTCTGCACAGTGGTTTTCATAGGAAATGAACGAACTTTTTTATTTCAGAAACAAATGTCCCAATTAAGAATACAATAATTCACAGAAAAAAATATAAAAAAGACGAAACATGAACTGGAAAGACTTTCCTGTGCTTAAAAGGTTAACTATACAAAATCCACCTATTTTAATTATTTTAAGCTATGTTTATAAAGGGTGATTTTTTAAGAGCTTGATAACTTTTTTAAAAAAAAAAACGCATAAAATTTGCAAAATCTCATCGGTTCTTTATTTGAAACGTTAGATTGGTCCATGACATTTACTTTTTGAAGATAATTTCATTTAAATGTTGACCGCGGCTGCGTCTTAGGTGGTCCATCCGCTTAGTCCAATTTTGGCATTTCCACGCTTTTGAGTAACAGAGACCCAATTGGTGCGAACGGCGACGAATCGAAAATTGGTGGTCATCATTAACACTGGCCGATACAGCTGCGATATTTTCTTCAGTTCGCACTCTACGTAAGCGTGTTGGTGGTTTAATGTCCAACAATGTAAATTTGGTGCGAAATTTAGTCACAATAGCCCGAATAGCCGCTTCAGTGGGTCGATTAAACTGACCATAAAATGGTAGCGCGCAATGAACTTTCTTAACACAGCACGCATTTTGATAATAAAATTCAATAATTTGCAAGCGTTGTTCGTTTGTAAGACGATTCATGATGAAATGTCAAAGCATACTGAACATCTTTCTCTTTGACACCATGTCTGAAATCCCACGTGATCTGTCAAATACTAATGCATGAAAATCCTAACCTCAAAAAAATCACTCTTTACTATATACATCGAAATAATACTTCGAGTCAATTCAAAAAGTAAATATAAGGCAACAATCTTCAAAGAAGCTTACATAACCTAAATATTAGGGAATAGTGGGTGTATTTTCTACAATCGTGTGGTTGATTGTATTTCCAAAAGTAAAGGGTGGTTAAATTTTAAGGGTGTATTTTCTACAATAGTGTGGTTGATTGTATTTCCAAAAGTAAAGGGTGATTAAATTTTAAGGGCCGATGTCGATTTTGAATATAACACAAATTATTTAGGAAGTTATTGTCGAATTATTGTGCCGAATTATCTCATACTATAGCTCTTGAAGTGTTGCTGGCACACCTTTTCTTTCAAATAATCCCAAAGAAAGAAGACCAACGGTGTCCAAATCACACGATCTTGGCGGCCAATTGACATCGCCACCAGGTGAGATAACACGGCCATTGAATTTGTCGCTCAAAAGAGCCATTGTTTTGTTAGCTGTGTGGCAAGTGGCAACATCCTGTTGAAACCACATGTCGTCCACATCCATATCATCCAATTCGGGCCATAAAAAGTTCGTTATCATCTCACTCTTGGATTATCATTCGCCCAAATGCGGCAATTCTGCTCATTGACGAATCCACTGAGGTGAAAATGTGCCTCATCACTGAATTTCTTCCAAGTGCACGATATGCATTTTGATTTGAACGTCCATTTTCATTATAAGCCTGAATAACTTTAATGCGCTGGTCGATTGTGTATCTTTCCATGGTTCAAATTGAGTTAGTCTGTCAAATGAAATGCAGAAAAAAACTTGACGTTTAGGTGTGGTTCACATTCAACATCGGCCCTTACAATTTAACCCCCTTTACAAATTTGGAAAATCCACTATCTCCCACGTACACAGCGCAAGATAACCTAACTTCGTGATTCTACCCATTTTTTGCCGTAAAAGTTAAAAAGTACGAATTCGTACCATTTTTATCCTCTTTTTCCCGATTTTACCCCCTTAGAAGTACGACTTTCAGAAACCTCTTTTTACGTATCTACGCAATTAGGGGGATGTACACATCAAATTTCATCACTCTAACTGGGGGGTTAGTTGGTACCATTTGTATCCCTCTGTTCCCATTATATCTCTTAAAAGTACGAATTAGGAAAAACCGTTTTATTTTTCGTGTCTACGCAGTCAGAGAAGTGTATACTCCAAATTTCATGGCTCTAAATACGACCATTTGTTTGGTACAATTTCTATCCCCTTTTTCCATTTTATCCCCTAAAAGTACGAATTTCAAAAAAACCTTTATTTTGCGTGTCTACACAATGTATTAACCAAATTTCTCTATTCCCATTTCAACCCTTAAAAGTACGAATTTAAAAAAATATATATTAAGTATTCACTCAATTAGAGGAATGTATACACCAAATTCCGTATTTCTAGCTGTTATCGTTTAATAGGTACCATTTTTATCCCTTTTTGCCCAATTTAACACCCTACAAGTAACAAATCACTTTATTTTTTTGCTATAAGAAAAATTAGCATACCAAATATCAAACAAATATAAGCAGACATATTCATCGATCGGTTTATCTAACGGAAAATTGGAAAAAAATGGGTTTAGAAAAAAATTTCTTCACCAAATTTATATGACAGATGACATCCAAATCAGAGAATAGCTTGGCATCAAAAACCCATTTCGAGAAAATGGTTCATAGCCACTCATATCCTCATATCCTCGATATACTTTATGGGGTCTCAGGTTGATATTTCAAGGTGTTACAAACGGAATGACAGAGTTATTATACCCCTGGAGGTGGAGCGTATTAAAACTGTAAGGAAAAGTCAAATCGGGACCGAAATTTTTATGGGAGCTATATAAGTCTGATCTAACCCACTTCCACCATAGATGTTTCTAGTTGAATTATAAGGTATATTCAAGTGTAAGGACTTTTCTTAAAAATTGTCATACGGTGTTCTCTATATCTATATTTTCCAAACTTTTGTGAACTGTTCAAATTTTCTTTCGTTTTTATTAAAGGTATTAAACCTTATCTATTATTTTGTTCGAGGTTAAATTTCATTTCTATTCATTAAATCGCTATTTCGTTGAGCCACTCTTATATCTATGACTATGCAGTACTAGTATGAAGTGGCTGAAATTACCAGTGCATACTTTAAGGCGCCACGAAAGAGATGTGCATTGCCAACCATATCGGAATTTTAACTTCTTGTGGTCACTCACAACATATACATTAAGCAGAGCTTTTTATTGACTACCTTTTGTATTTACCATAGCATAACAATTAAAAAGCAATTAATTTGTTAGATCTCATTTCCTTCCAAGCTTTCGTCATCTATCTTTAGCCGTTGGAATGCTGCCAGACGGTGGGATGAAATAGAAATTAAATAAATAAATAAAATACATCTATATGATAGAATTAACCATTGACCATTCACTGGCGATTTTTAACTCAGTTCGAGCTTAGAAAGCAATTGAAAAATACTCAGCAAAAACAGAGCATTCGAAGAAGTGAAAAAAATGCTAATCTTGTAGAAATGTGAAAATTTAGCACTTCACCAACCCACCAAAAAAATTCGGAGCACTTCCATAGGAAGCACATTTATATCACATCTCAAAATCCAAATGTGCATGTTGGCTGCTTTTGAAGAAGTTCTTTTAAAAAACTTCCAAAAAAGTCGATAATATGTCAATATCCCGTAACATTTTACGAATATCATCTTCACAAGTGAATGGGAACGAATTTCTAGTATGGGGTTTGAGTTCTGAATGTCTCCGGTTCGAATCGTGGCTCGGGAAAAAAACTATTTTGTTTTTTATCATCTTTATAAAAAAACACTGTTTAATTTTTTATATATTATTGTAATGAATACCTTATAAATACAAATAAATTGCTTTAGTAATTTACTTCAAATATATATATTTTTTAATTATTAATACTGCATAATATCAGTAAAATTAAGTAGTGTTAATTTATTTAATAGTAACATAATTTAATATTATATATTAGTTCGTATTAAAAAATGTTTTGTTAAGTTTCTAACAAACAAAATTGATTGCTTTAGTTATTCGGCACTCACAACAGAGGATAGCATGCCGTAGTAGCAACCAGAAGGTCCGCTGTTCTACCCCCTGTACGGCGGTTTTTTAAAACAGAAATGGAAACTAGTGTAAAAGTGGTTTTCGTAGCAACAATATTAAATATCTCTTAAGTCTTTCAAAATAAAGGGCATCTCTCCTATGACAACTCTATATTAAATTCCTTGGTGAAGATTCCAATTTTCAGTACATTCGAATCACAAGATGAACATTTTTATCACTTCTTCGGTGCTCTCTCTTTGCTGGGAATAAATTTGACATGGGGTTGTCATAGGAGGAGAGATCTTTATTTTGAAAGACCTAAAAGGGGAATCCACTTTTTCACCAATTTTCATTTCTATTTGAAAAAAAATCCATCTCAGGTATTCTCTGTTGTGAGTGGTGTATAACTAAAGTGAATCCTTTTTCGGTATAATTGACAATAGGAAACTTAACAAAATAAATATTAAATAAAATTAGTTTTAAATTTATTAATACAACTTAATGTTTTTCATATTAAGAAGTATTAATAATTAATACAAAATTAAACATTTGAAGTTCATTAGCAAAAAATATTACCTATACCTGCATATACATATATTTACATATGGGCATCTCCCAGTGGTACGATAACGCGTCATTCGCACGCCTTAAACTACGGCAAAAACAAGAAAGAAACTGAAAAAATCGATCAGCCTTTTTAGTTGTCTAAAGCGCTTAAAGAGTACTACATTTTAAAAATATATCGTCTGGATTTAGTACAAATTAGTACACAATTATAAACAATTTTACATCGAAACGGACGCGACAAAAAAACAGAAGTACTTTTGAAGGTCTTTTAGAAATATACAAAGTTCAGCGTTTTTTGGGAACTTTGTTTTTCCTCATATACATGTAAATGAAGGTCAGAGGATATATTTTGTTCGTAGATTTATGAAATATGAGAATTATCTCTCAAATTTTTTTATTTGGGTACAGCAGAAATGCGGACGGGACAAAAATTTCCACTCGTATTAAAAAAAATAGTAATTTTCGTTATAACACTTCAACTTTTAATAAAAATAAAAGAGAACAAGTTGACTTCAAGTTTCATAATAAAAAAGTTGTCGAAATAAGGAGAAAATAATGTTAAAAGCTATTAGTGTGTTCTGATTTCAGATGGTAGACCTTTTTTGGGAGATGCCCATTAGGGCGTACCTCAAAAAAAAAGTTCGCCGTACACCTTCGAATATGAAGTATTATTGAAAGGTAGTTTCAAAAAAAAAATTTTTATTTTTTTATGCCGAACGTAGGGGTCGCGCTTTTACATTTTTCTATATAACTTGTATTTATAAACGGATTTTAAAGTGTGATACATCGATGTTTTTGTCTCGACGAGGCCGATTTTTTTGTCTTTGAAGTCATTGAGCTCAAGCACCCCCTTCTGGTACTTACCCATCATTTCTCAGTTGCTACTACCCTAATGTACCACTCTAATAATCGAAAATTAAAGCTCGCATAAAATCATGAATCATGTTTGAGCTCAATGACTTCAAAGACAAAAAAATCGGACAAAAACATCGATGTATCACACTTTAAAATCCGTTTATAAATGCAGAAGTTATATAGAAAAATGTAAAAGCGCGACCCCTACGTTCGGCATAAAAAAATAAAAAAAATTTTTTTGAAACTACCTTTCAATAATACTTCATATTCGAAGGTGTACGGCGAACTTTTTTTTTTTACTTGTAACCTGGTACGCTCTAATGCCCATATGCAACTCAATGAGATGCTTGTAAGGTGGCATGTGTGCTTTATTACTTGGTGCGATTTTTAAGCGGATATTCGATAAGTGAGTAGTGCTTCTCATTCGTTTGTGAGAATCATTTACTAAAAGAGGCCGGTTATATTGTTGAAAAGTCGCTGCGAAGCCACCTGACGAAAACTTTGACAGAACGGAAATCATGATCGTGGTAGTCTGCAGCCAAGTACTAAATGTCACCATGCCATTTGTAAATAAATTTGCATTCTATTAAATATAGATGCAAAATGGTCTTGAGCCAGGAGAATCAAATATTGATTACCAGACCAAAATAAAAAATATTTTTAATTTGTTTATTTAGAAAAAATAATAATAATAAAAAAATAAAAACAAATTTTTTTCTGAGCCACGATACGAACCCTAGTTCTTTTGGGTGCAAAGCGGACACCTTACCTTTGTGAGGATATTAACATATTATCAATTTTTTTGAAGTTCTTCAAAAGAAATAAGCAAATTGGGATTTCCGCGGATTTTCACAAAAATCATATAAAGCTGTGATAATTATACCCTCACTACAGAGTAGGAGCGTATATATCATTTGGGATAGATAGGCCCACGTCCCTTTCCCCTCCGTCTGGCTCGCTGGTATACACGAAAACTCTGGAAGGGATGTGGGAAATTTATATACATCTTATCTTACCCCCACATGTATAGTCGAAATTCCAAAAAACGACCAATACATACATAAAATTAAACCTAAATATTATATTTAGCAATATTTTCACATAACATATTTTCATTTTTCGTTTGAAAGCATTTTCAGGGATATACATGCCGACTTTCATGATTCCAGCTCCGTCTGTTTGATTGGAACCATTTTTATACCTTTCTACCAAATTTCACCCACATAAAGTACGAATTATGAAAACTATTTTCTTACTCACATTCGTGTTGTAAAAGTAATATAATAAAAATAATTTCACGGTTCTAGGCCCAGGCGTTTGGTCTGGGTTTGATGGTACAATTTGTATCCAATTTAATCCCTTAAAAGCACAAATTTCGAAAAATACCTTCTTGTCAGTGATCTGCGCTATAAAACGAATATACACACCGAATTTAATTATTGTAGCGTCATCCGTTTTATTGGTGCCTTTTTATACCCCTTTTCCCGTTTACCTATTAAAAGTACGAATTTCAAAATATTCGGAAATTTTAAGTTTCTAAGCATTTTGAGGTATGTACACACCGAATTTTATGATTCCAGCTCCATCCGTTTAATTAGTACCATTTTTATCCCTTTTTAAACGATTTCACCCGCAAAAAGTACAGATTTTGAATAATATTATCTTGGTCGCATTCGTGTTATATAATGGGCATTAGCCCATTCCAAATTTCCAAAGATTCTAGGCCCAGCCGTTTGGTCAGGGCGGTGGTACAATTTTTATCCCATTTAATCCCTTAAAAGTGCAAATGTTGAAAAAAATCCTTCTTATCAGTGATCTGCGCTGTAAAACGAATATACACACCGAATTGCATTATTGTAGCGTCATCCGTGTTTATCCCTTTTTATCCGATTTCACCCCCAAAAAGTACAAATTTTGAAAAATATTTTCTTGGGCGCGTTAAAGCTAAAAGATGAATTTGCGTACCAAATTTCAAGATTCTAGGCTCAACCGTTTGGTCATTGCTGTGGTACCATTTTTATCACTTTCAGCCCCATTTTATCCCTTAAAAGTACGAATTTCGAAAAACTCACTTCATATCTGATCTCTACGCTGCAGGAGAAATGTAAACACCAAATTTCATGATTCTAGCTTCAGTCGTGTTGTTTGTACCATTTTTGTCCCTTTTTGCCCCATTTAACCCCCCAAAAGTACGAATTTTTCAAAATCCACTTTTCGGGATGCCTTCATGTCGTAAGAGGAATGCCCATACAAATTCCAAGATTCTAGGCTCAGCCGTTTGGTCATTGCGGTGGTACCATTTTTATCCTTTTTTACCCCGGCCGAACTTGACGCCGTTTTTACCTGTTTTGTGTTATGTTGGCGTGTAATTTTGCAATTAATCCTAAAGAGCTTTATTTACAACAATTTTCTTTATTTATTCACTGAAATTTTCCGGCAAACATTTTCTTAGAATATTTTAATCCTTAAATGTCCTTTTTTAAAGGATATTTTTTGATTTTCTCGAGAAAAGGGTCAAATTGACCCATAAAGAGACCAGTTAGAGGGTTAAGATCTTCCACAAAAATAATCCTCATACAATTCCACAATACAACTCTGACCATAAGAATTCTCTCAGACATTAACTTACAGCATTTTTTCATATAGTATAATGCTCCCTTCGACCAAAAAATGAAAACTTTGGCCCACTGTAAAAAAACTCAGACGTGCTGGACCATAAGTTTTTTCTACAAAAATGATCTACTATGCTATTCTGTGCTATTCTGTTCCAAAAATGACAGTGTTATTAGAATAAACAAACCCGTTCTATTTCTATTTTCGAATTAAGTCTAAAAGACAAAATGACGCATTCAGTCCAAAAGTCACACCTATTAATGACTCATTGACAATTCGACCATCACATGCAGTTCTAAGCCACAAATACGACAATTATAAAATCCGCTATAACTCCCACATTTTTGGTGTGATATTTGTTTTTAAGGACTCACAGGAAAGTGATTTTTGCAGATTTTCAAAATATCGTAATTTTGCTCACTATAAAGTTCTAGAACTGATTCCCTGATAACTTTTACCTATCCCTTACCCCCAGTGCATGTGTTTCTCTATATATAAAACAAAACATAACAATTTATATTTTCATCTAGAATTTTGTCACTGGATGAGGTGCGAGTGCTAATATTTCAGAGCAAAACAACAATCAGCAGCAGCCGTGTAACTAACATTGAATGTTTGACGTCACAACCTGAACGATTTCAACGGTGCGGGGTTGTTGCCTTCAATCTTAAATTATAAAGAAAAAAACACACACAAACATTAGAAATGAAAACTGAAATCAAACTTGTATATTGCACTAACTGTTAGCAGCTACTAGCTAAGCGCTAAGTCTTGAATAAATTGTAGAAAATGATTTGAATGTACATACATACAAACGAGTATGTAGTGGCTGGCTAGCTGGCATAGAAATTTATTCAATTAATGAATGCAATTTGTTTAAATGAATTAAATACAATGAACACATACACACACACCGACACACTCTCAGTTGATGAATGGTGAAACGTTTCCAACTGACACACAATACTTTGTGGAATAGAAAGCCACATCTTTGTGCGAAACGCTTCTATTGTGTTCCAATAAACAACGCTTACTGTGTGGCTGGTGTTGTTGTTGCCCTCGTGATGCTGAGGTTTGCTTTTTGCAAAACACGATAGTCTGGATAGTTAAAATAAATTTGAATATTATTCTAATAAGGAAATAGAGAAAAAAATGCTGGAAACAGGCTCTCTTTGGGAAAGGGTTATTTGCCTTCAGTGCAATATAATTCCATCACCATCGATCGATTGCGTCCTTATCATAAACCAACCTCACACAATGTAGAATTTCTTATCTACTTCTTCTTTTTTATTAATTTTAATTGCTTTTGAAATTGATTGAAAAAAGGCGGCGGAGATGGGAAGTTTCCAATGTTTGTCACGGAGAAACAGGTTTTTATTCCCAGCAAAAAATTCGAGGTTCTTTTTGAACGCATCTCAAAATCCCAATGTGCATTTTCCGCCTTCCGTTCTTTTAAATAACTTCCAAAAAGTCGATAATATGTTAATATCCCATCATCACCTTTTGCGAATAGCATTTAGCTTAAGTGAATGGTAATGAATTTTTAGTATGTGATCACAGAGGTATGGTGTCCGCTTTGCAACCAGAAGGTCTTGGGTTCGAATCGTGGCTCGGGAAAAAATTTAGTTTTTTTCTTTTACAAATAAACAATGTTTAATTTTGTATAATTTTAACAATTTGAACATTTTTGCTTAAAAATATAAAAAATATTATTTTGTTAATTTACTTCAAATAGTTCACTTTTTATTAATTAATAATACTACAATAATAAAATTACAATATGAATAAAATTAAGTATTATTAATTTATTTAATACTAATTTAATTTAATATTTATTTGATTTATATATTAGTTCATATTAAATAAATATGAATATGTTATGTTTTCTATTGTCAATTATAACGAACAAAAATAGTTTGCTTTAGATATTCACTACTCACAACAGAGGATAGCTGAGATAGAAGGTCCGCTGTTCTACCCCAGAAACTGGTGAAAAGAAATGGAAACTAGTGAAAAAGTGGTTCCTTTGCAATATTTTAAAGTAACTTTTAAGTCTTTCAAAATAAATTGATTGATGTACATCCAAATTTTCACTTCTTCCGAAGCACAAGATGAACATCTTTTTCACTTCTGCGGATGCTCTCTTGTTGCTGGGTTATTATTTGCATATAAATATATTACACCGTGTGATAGTTCTTTTTGTACCTGACTAAGACAATTTACCCCTGAAACTAGAGATCGTATATCGAAAAACTGTGTACTCACTCAGTTTTGATCAGTTTCAGGTGATCTTTTCTCCTTTTCATAGGACTATTAATATCGAAGTTTTAATAATTTATTTTCGTACTTTTGTCAGTCATACAAAGAGGGTATCGATATGGGTATCAAATGAAAGAGAACAGCTGTTCAAAATACTTTAAATTACGTTATTCTGTCGTGATTGGGATACAGAAGTGAATATTGAACTACTCTTCAATGGATTTAACGTGTGTTTGTCTTAGGACGGATGTCCCTTATTTTGAAAGATTTCAAAGTTAATTTTAATGCTACTACGGCACTATAACCATCTCAGCTATCCTCTGTTGATATAGCGTTGAAAATAGGAATCTTAACAAAATATTAATGTAAATATATATTGAATTAATGGTGTAGTAAATTAATTAATACTATCTAATGTTAGCGATATTATGAAGTACTAATAACACCGTCCGACAGTCCATATTACACTTGAACCGGATGATATACCTCTGAAGCTATAGACAATATGGAGTTTATTGGCGTTTTTAGTTTTTCATTTCTTCAACCTATTGCCCCGTCATAGGAATACAAGGAATATTTTTAAAATTATTTTTTATAGTTATTTACACCCTATGATATCGGAATTTCAAATAAAAGAAGAGAATATCTATTAAAAATACTTTAAATTGCATGCTTCTACCTGTATTAGTTTAGGATTAAGAATGATTTCAAGTTTCCCTCTTATCTTTATAAGATTATTCTATTACTATATTTTTTAAGAGGGAAAACTTTAAAATGTTGTTAATGTTAAACTAAAAGAGATAAAAGCAACAAGTTTGAAGTATTTTTAGCAGACATTCTCCTCCTTAATTTGATATAATATATAGCGGTAACATTGGGTGAGAACAAATATTTAAAATAATTATTGGAAAATGTTATCCTATGGAACTTATAGTCATGTGTAGGTGCAACGGGAGGAGGAAATGAAAAACTAAAAATGCCAATTAGCTTCACTTTGCCTATAATTTTAGACGTGTGTCATTCGGTTGGAATGTAACGACTTTTCTTTAAATTGTTTAATTAATTAAAAAGGATATATTACATTACAAAAAATATAAAATTGTTTAAGTTACTAAAATTATAAAAAAAAATAAAAAAGATTTTTTTCCGAGCCACGATTCGTACTTCAGATCTTCTGGGTGCAAAGCTTTTCTTTGTGAACACATACGAAAAAATCGTTCCCAGGCACTTGATATTAACATAACGGGATATTAACATAGTATCAACTTTTTCCGAAGTTTTTCAAAAAAAAATCCTCAAATGTTGGAAAAATGCAAATTGGAATTTTGGGATCCGAATAAAATGTGCTTCCTGCAGAAGTACTTCCATTTTTTTTGATGAAGTTCTTTTAAACAACTTTTAAAAAATTTATAATATGTTAATATACTTTAAGAATATCATTTTCAGAAGTGAGTGCAAAAGAATTTTTCGTATATGGTCACAAATGAAAGCTGTCCGCTTTGCACAAAGAAGGTCTCGGGTTCGAATCGTGGCTCTGGAAAAACTCTTTTTTGTTTTTTTTTATTGTTTTTTAGAAGAGTCAAATTTTCACAACATCCCAATCACAAGATTAGCATGTTTTTCACTTTTTATTTTCATAAGTGAGTGGAAACGAATTTTTCGTATGGGCTCACAGAGGTAAGGTGTCCGCTTTGCACAAAGAAGGTCTTGGGTTCGAATCGTGGCTCTGGAAAAATCTTTTGTTTTTATTATTTTTTTAAGAAAATTGGGCGAAGAGCAGATATTTCACAACTTCCGAACCACAAGATTAACATCTGTTTCACTTTTTCAGGTATTGTTTTTGCTGGTATCTATGACAAATAAGAATTTACAAACTACAACTTTAAAACTAAAAATATATCAAATTACACTATGCAACACAAATTTTGCTGAAGGACAATGTAAAACATTTTCCGATGTATTTTGCCTTCCTAAACTCGAAAACGATATTAAAAAAAATATGATTAAATATTTTTTGAATTGTTTTACTAAAATTCAAATTATACCTTTAATATTTCTTCTCTCATTTTGCAAATATAAATCAGATAATACCCGCTCATATGCATAATTAAAGGTAACTATAATGGCTACAAATGTTACAAATATCACTTTCACTTAGAAATAGTAGTTTAGGAAAAATCTCCTACAAAAAACATAAATATAGTTAAAAAAATCGGAGAAAATATATTTAGATTTATTTTTTAAATGCTAACATTCAACCGAACAAGGTCTAAGAAAATCTCCGTATAAATGTAGAAGTTATGATACTCTTTGTAGACGCACAAGGTTTTTTTTTAAATCTTGATTTTTTATTTTATGTTTAAATGGCGTTAAAAACCTTTTTTTAAATTAGACGACGGAATATTTTTCAATATCTGGGATCTTAACGAAGAAAAAAAGGCCTATTTGAAGAAAGTGTTTATATAAATGTTGAAATTATGACTAAATCAATTTAAAACAGACTTCGTTTTTTTTTTGAAATTCCATTACATTTACAATAAGGGTCATAACTTCTACATTTATTCATAGATTTTGTTCAACTAAGCCTTGTTTACATAGTTAAGTTTCCAGATATTGCAAAATTAAGGAACATTTTACCATTATCCAGTTTGTAAAGGGTTTGTTAGAGCCTTTTCTAAAAGATAAAAAAATCATATTATTTTAAAAAATATTTTGGCTCTACATAGTTTCATAACTTTTACATTTATCCATAGATCTTTTACGTATTCATAGTTTTCTTCTTTCGAATTTTAGCTATTTAAAAAATAATACAATTTATTTTCTTCCAATTTTTTTGGTATTTATGAGGTTTTTCGTGCCAGCAAAAAATTATTTTTTTTTTTTTTAAATATATTTTCTCAATTTTTTTGAGACTGCTCCTAAACCAGTGTCTCTAAGTGAAAGTAGAATTCGCCACATTTGTAGCCATCGTTATTGCGTTTAATTGAACATATAAACGGATCGGATTTATATTTACAAAATGAGAGTTGAAATATAAAAGGTATCATCGACAAAATTTGGAATTTTTGGTAAAAAAAATTGCAAAAAAAAATATTCATAAAAAATGATAAATCGACAAAGCATTCATAATTTGTTTGTGTTTTCATCGAATTCTTTGAAATAGAACAACTTTCTGTATTTTGGGATAATTGGGGATTTTTCATAACAATTTTTGGGGGGGCAGGGAAAACATTTATGTGGCAAGCCTGTACATTACTCCTCCTTGTACAGTTACGCAAATTATCCATTCTTGACGTTGTTTACATTTAAAACTGGATAGATGATTTATACAGCGATGACGCAAATGCAAAATAACCGGCGATACTTCGCCTTCCGCTTTCAAAGTTCAGGATTGTGAATAAACTCCAGAAATATATTCGCATTTGGTATTCAGTATTCAATGTATTCCATTTCAAAATGTACACCATTTAAAGACGTTCGTGGTAAACGTAGCAAATGAAGACCGAATCTTCAATACCCCCTATAATGAAGAAATCACAGGTCCTTCCCGAAGAAGTTAACATAGATTATCACACGAAAAGAAAACTGCCCTTAATTAATTGGTTAATAAATTCACCATATGGCCACTTTCAATATCTTCCGCGATACAATATTACTTGTTGTGATAAGCAATATTGTTGTAAACATAAAATCGCCAAACACTTCATATTCTCGTCTGTGATCTGCCGAACATCATATTCCAACGCCAGAATGCTGCCGCATCTATCGATTCCATATGTTTGGGTTCATTGGTTGGTTACATCACGGAAGCATATCAGAAGGCACAGGTCAATGTACCCACTAAGATAGCAGGCGGAATTTCACTTCCCTACCCCCTCTCTCTCACTCACTCTCTCTCTCTCCAGCTAATGCTGTGCCAGCGATCACATATATTATCATACATTAGCCGGTGAATCCAGAACACTGTCACCACAATGTAATAATGGGCATTTGGTCAAAGCTGGTTTTTGGTTTGATAATGAACATGACAATCATGTCCATGATCATGATAATGATGATATTGATCTTCATTCAATTTTACAGTTCAACAAACAATCGTTAGATATGGATTTGCATGAGACCAATCAATTTCTTCGTGAGATCTTTGCTTTGTCATCGTCATCATCATCATCTCCACCAACGACTGTTGTATAATAAAATTGTTTGTGTTTGTTTTTAAACTTTTTTCTTCAGGAAATCAAAGTTTTTGTTTTGGTTATCGAAAAAGCATGGCTGAAAAATCTAAAATTATAATTGACACGAGCTGGGATTTGCTTTCACTGAATTTTGAGTTTGCGGTTCCCCTTTCAAACGATGTCACATCCATGCAAAAATAGACGGAATTTTAAAAATAGATGAACTTTGTTTTTGAATTGAGATTTGAAAGAACTTTTTCTATTGAAAGCGGGGCAAACATACATAAATACATATGTAATTGACACCGAATGTGGGAGACGCACGTGTAAAGTGATATAAAAGTGAAACAAGGCAAAAAATCAAGGAAATGTACCTACACAGAAAAAAAATAATGAGAGATCAAAATTGTTTGTATAATTAAATTGGGAAATTGATCAAATCAATTGAATTAATTTGTAAAGGGTGATTTTTTAAAAGCTATAGGAAAGTTTTTCAAAAAAAATCACATAAAATTCAGAAAAATGCATGAAATCTTTATTTGAATCGATAGTACGGTCCATATAATTTAATGTTTGAAGATTATTTCATCCAAATGTTGACCTTGACTGCGCCTCAAATGGTCCATCCGCTTAGTCCAATTTTGGCATTTCCACGTTTTTGAGTAACAGAGGC
The DNA here is from genome assembly GCA_947397865.1 of Polietes domitor. NCBI lineage: Eukaryota > Metazoa > Arthropoda > Insecta > Diptera > Muscidae > Polietes > Polietes domitor. Next base: position 7,945,593 of record OX377622.1, on the reverse strand, counting down.
CCAACGCTGCTGCGAACGGCGACGAATCGATAATTGATGGTCATCATTAACCCTGGCCGATACAGCTGCGATATTTTCTTCAGTTCACACTCTACGTAAGCGTGTTGGTGGTTTAATGTCCAACAATGTAAATTTGGTGCGAAATTTAGTCACCATAGCCCGAATAGCCGCTTCAGTGGGTCGATTAAACTGACCATAAAATGGAAGAAGCGCGCGATGAACTTTCTTAACAGAGCACGCATTTTGATATAAAATTCAATAATTTGCAAGCGTTGTTCGTTTGTAAGACGATTCATGGTTAAATTATAGACCGAACTTAAGATGTTTGACAGTGAAACAAAACACGAAACGTGCGTCAGCTGTTTAAACCAGTGTTGCCAAAAAGATAATAGCTAAAAAATCACCCTTTATATTAAATAAAATTAATTGATTTCATTAATATATCAATTAAAGTACTAATTACTTATTTTAGTAATTGGATTTCAAAGCAATAATTTATTTAATAAAAAAACAATAATTTATTAAAAAAAAACAATAATTGGATTAATTAATATTACTTGATTTAAATAATGCATTAGTAAAAATAATTAATATATCAATTGATGCAGTTAATATAAATTAATACAATAAATTAATAAAGGGTGATTTTTTAAGAGCTTGATAACTTTTTAAAAAAAAAAAAACGCATAAAATTTGCAAAATCTCATCGGTTCTTTATTTGAAACGTTAGATTGGTCCATGACATTTACTTTTTGAAGATAATTTCATTTAAATGTTGACCGCGGCTGCGTCTTAGGTGGTCCATTCGGAAAGTCCAATTTTGGGCAACTTTTTCGAGCATTTCGGCCGGAATAGCCCGAATTTCTTCGGAAATGTTGTCTTCCAAAGCTGGAATAGTTGCTGGCTTATTTCTGTAGACTTTAGACTTGACGTAGCCCCACAAAAAATAGTCTAAAGGCGTCAAATCGCATGATCTTGGTGGCCAACTTACCGGTCCATTTCTTGAGATGAATTGTTCTCCGAAGTTTTCCCTCAAAATGGCCATAGAATCGCGAGCTGTGTGGCATGTAGCGCCATCTTGTTGAAACCACATGTCAACCAAGTTCAGTTCTTCCATTTTTGGCAACAAAAAGTTTGTTAGCATCGAACGATAGCGATCGCCATTCACCGTAACGTTGCGTCCAACAGCATCTTTGAAAAAATACGGTCCAATGATTCCACCAGCGTACAAACCACACCAAACAGTGCATTTTTCGGGATGCATGGGCAGTTCTTGAACGGCTTCTGGTTGCTCTTCACTCCAAATGCGGCAATTTTGTTTATTTACGTAGCCATTCAACCAGAAATGAGCCTCATCGCTGAAAAAAATTTGTCGATAAAAAAGCGGATTTTCTGCCAACTTTTCTAGGGCCCATTCACTGAAAATTCGACGTTGTGGCAGATCGTTTGGCTTCAGTTCTTGCACGAGCTGTATTTTATACGGTTTTACACCAAGATCTTTGCGTAAAATCTTCCATGTGGTCGAATAACACAAACCCAATTGCTGCGAACGGCGACGAATCGACATTTCACGGTCTTCAGCAACACTCTCAGAAACAGACGCAATATTCTCTTCTGTACGCACTGTACGCATTCGTGTGGTTGGTTTAATGTCCAATAAAGTAAACTGAGTGCGAAACTTGGTCACAATCGCATTAATTGTTTGCTCACTTGGTCGATTATGTAGACCATAAATCGGACGTAAAGCGCGAAACACATTTCGAACCGAACACTGATTTTGGTAATAAAATTCAATGATTTGCAAGCGTCACTCTTTATATCAATTGATATAATTAAAATAAATAAATGCATTATTAAAAATTAATTAATTGAATTAATTCTTTCATTTAGTGAATTAATTAATATATTACATAAAAATAATAATATATTAATTGAAATAAGTAATGTATTAGAACAATTAATTAATACATTAATTGTTACAATTAATATTATTTAAAGCAATAAATATATTACTCTTTTTTCATTTACACAATTAATTAATATATTAATTAAATATTTTAATATATTAATTGAAATAAAAAATGCGTTAGTACAATTATTAATATTTTAATTGGCATAATTAATATTAATATTAATATTAATATTAATATTAATATTAATATTAATAATTAATATTAATTAAAAATGTTTAATTGAATTCATTAAAGCATTAGGGCTGCTGTACTTTAAGCCGATATAATCAGCTGCGATAACAAAAACGTTAATAAAAATTAAATTTTTTGCTCAAAATATTTGAAAATATATTTTTGAAAACATTTTTTTTCACATTGTCGCCAACTACAGTATAAACATTTGTATCAAAACAATTAAAAAAAAATATTTTGTGTTGCCTTTTTTGGGCCATAAATTTGATAATAACATTGGATAATTATACAGGCTAAGTCGACAATTTTTAACATAAAATTGTTTTTCAAATTTTTTTTCAAATATTGCTGTTGGCGGAAATTTTCACTCAAAATAAAAAAAAATATTTTTTTTTTAAATTTCCACCAACAGCAATATCAATGTGTGTATGAAAATTTTTGAAAAACAATTTTATGTTAAAAATTGCGGACTTAGCCTGTATAATTATTTAGAATTTTGTTATCGCAGCTTAGTTATCTCGTCTTAAATAAAAGACGCCCTATTATTAAGAGTTTATTAATTGAACTAATTTATTCATTTATTGAATTAATTAATAAATTAATCCAAAAATTGAATATATTAATTGAAATAAATAATATATTAGTACAATTCATTAATACATTAATTGGTATAATTAATATTAATTGAATTAATAAATATATTAATTCAATTAATTATTACATTATAAACAATTATTAATTTACTAATGTAATTAATTAATACATTATTAAAATTTATTAATTCATTAATTTAATGAATTAATTGGTACATTAATAGAATTAATTAAAATATTTATTGAATTAATTAATACAATAGCAGAATTGATTAAAATATTAATTGATTTAATTAATAATCCAATTAATTAATGTGTTAATTGAATTAATTAATATATTAGTAAAATTAATTAATTTATTAATTGAATTAGTTAATACATCAATAGAATTAATTATTTTATCCATTGCATTAATTGATGTTAATAATGTATTAACTAATTAAATTAATAAATTAATTTGGTCAATCAATATATTAATTAATTCATATATTATGGCTGTTTTTCTTTAAGACTGGATAACTAAGCTGCGATAACAAAAATCTAAATAAAATGTTAAAATTTTACACAAAATAATTTTTTTTTAATTGTAGCCAAAAGCAATATCAATGTATGTGTGAAAACAAATTTAAAAAAAATAATTTTGTGTTAAAAATGTTTGACTTAGCCTGGATAATTATCCAGTGTAAGTCAAAATGATGGATATCGAGGCTAAGTCCAATAAAGTCGACAGAAAATATCTTTTTTGAAAATTTCTTTTGGTACATATATTTATATTGTAGTTGGCGACAATGTGAAAAAATATTTTTTTATTTTGAACGAAAAATTAAATTTTTACTAAAGTTTTTGTTATCGCAGCTTGTTATCCCGGCTTAAAGAAAAGCAGCACTATTATTCAATTAATTAAAATATAACTGAAATTAATTATTTTATTAATTGAATTGAAAAGTAATAACATTAATTAATTTATTGAATTGAATTAGTTAATACATTAATTAATATATCAATTGATTTATTATGAATTACAATACACAGTAAATTTTTATTCTAATTTTGGGTCCAGCGATTGTGCTAGTTATTGAAGCGACAGACCAGATCCTGTGGTGGGAATTAAATCCCCACAATCCCCTCTCTGATTGCCGAGCATTTTACCAACTGATTTAATTAATATATTAATTGAACATTCATTAGTTCATTTTTTTAAATTACACAGTGCAACACGAAAAAAAATAACCATATACGGACACCGCTACATGATAAAAGACCAAAAAAAAAAGACCCGTGTTTTTTTGTTTCCCCCAAAGTCATGCACTTTTTTTTTATGGGCCCCCAGAGATTTGAGGCCTCGGTGTAATTTTTGGAAAAAAGTGATCATATTCTCAGGCTCATATCTTGCAAACCGTTCGGAATTTTCATTTACTCTCTGAGGCAAAGTTCTAGCTCTTGTCATAAAGAACAAAAATTGTGAACATATAAAATCAAAAAAACTTCATCTTCAAGGTCAAAATCGCAAAAAACTTAAAAAAATTCGATTTTTTTAACCTTTTTTCCCCTGTTCAGGTCCATAGGTAGCAAACCGCTGAAAATTCAGGGAAACAATCAACTACAAAAATGTACCTAAGATCTCAATAAACAACTTTCTAGAACATATGAACTTCCTAGGAATTATTCTTAACACCGTTTAGGTAGCGCTTAGGTAGCGCTTAGGTAGCCGCAAAATTGAAAAATTTCCCAAAAATTTCACTGTGCAACATTTTTGAAGTCATTTCAAAATAACCATATACGGACACCGCTACATGATAAAAGACCAAAAAAAAAAAAAGACCCGTGTTTTTTTTCCCCAAAGTCATGCACTTTTTTTTTATGGGCCCCCAGAGATTTGAGGCCTCGGTGTAATTTTTGGAAAAAAGTGATCATATTCTCAGGCTCATATCTTGCAAACCGTTCGGAATTTTGATTTACTCTCTGAGGCAAAGTTCTAGCTCTTGTCATAAAGAACAAAAATTGTAGTTGATTGTTTCCCTGAATTTTCAACGGTTTGTATATGGTTATTTTGAAATGTCTTCAAAAATGTTGCACAGTGTTATTTAATACGATATTTATGTTATTTCGAAAATTCCCCTAATGTAATTTGTACACAGAGAAAAAATAATAGCACAATAAACTTATTTGTTCAATTCAATTAAAAAATTGATCGAATGAATTGAAATATTAATTCAATTAATCGATATATTAAGGAAAAAATAATACATTTATTATATCAATTAATATATTAATAGAATTAATTAATATATTAATAGAATTAATTAATATATTAATTGAATATTAATATTAATAAATTAATTAAAATATTAAATTAATTAATAACATAATTAATTCAAATAAAATAATTATTAACTGAATTATGATATTAATTGAAATAATTAATGCATTAATTGATTTAAATAATATTCTAATTCAATTAATGTATTATTAAAATTAATAAATTTATTAATTGAATTATATTATATTTATTTCAAAACTATTTTGAAAATACATCTAAAGTAATTTATTTATACTCAAATCCATACAAAAAATTAGAAACACCATGTTGGACACCAAAGTCTACTAAATATCAGTTAGGCTTCCAATAAAATTCACTAAAAAGTACATAAGCCAAAGGTCATTCAATACGTCCGCGGGAAAGATATACGTGGAGGAAAGAGTGCAATGGTCCTAATAAAGCATTGGCCGACTTGTATATTGTTGAATATAAATGGCGCCCAACGTGGGAGCTTCAACCAAAGAGTATGAATTTACGTGTATACTGGAAGATCAATGGAAAACTTCACATTGGGCGCCATTTCCTCAACTCTTCTTCCACCAACGTCGTCTTCCAAAAGTCAGCTAAAACATTAGATTTTTTTATTTTTTGTAATATTCCAAGTATTGTTTGCTTTCAAAGGCTGAATGATGCAACTAATTGAAAATCTACGAGTCACCATTACAAGGATGACATTTATTTGCAATAAAAATAAATCACACCAAGGTTGATTAGTTTTCAACCCACCCTCGTACAGAACATCTAAACAAACAACATTATTAATACACATATAAATATATTTCCATTGTTTCTGCCCGTATTGACTGTGGGGAAAAGCGATGACAAGTTAGATCTTAAATCTTGCACTTGACAGTTGGCTAACTTGTGCCAAGTGTTACCACTCCTATGCTTATTAACTTACGCGATCGAATACCAACTGACACCACCTGAATCAAATACAAAATAAAATTTCTAAAAGAAAAAATGAGTCGAAATGTTTTCAAAACCCGCAACAAGATGTTTCGAAATGTCAGATGACTAATAAAGAATCGAACGAACAATGGAAAGTCAGGTTTACTAATGACCTGTTGCTACAACTCAACAGCAAATGTTTAGTTCTCGCCAAAAGAATAACTTGACAAAATAAAAAGTAGAAAACCAAAATTATAGTTAAATATTAATGCTCGTGAGCAGGTATGCTGCTGACCGACCAATGAATGAATTCTACCGCATTTCCCTCATTTCGATTGGATTTGAAGTGGAAATCACTGCGAAAAAAGAACAATCATTCTGACGCACTCATCAAGTGGAACAGTGGATTGAAGTGATCAAATTATGATCCAAAATCATATTTATTATGAGCAACAATCCCACCATTGTTTATTGTTGTTGTGCTTGTTATGATATTGGCAATTTTTTGTTGTCTGTGATGGATCATAATCCAATCCAGTTGTTTTGTTCGGTTTTGCTGGCTTGTTAAGGAACAAAATTCAAAATTCATTCAAAACCAGGCGCCAGCCGCTGCCATGTCTGGTTGATGGGCAAACGGCCCCATCACTATGATTAACTACTGAAATTAACATATGTACGTACATGTGTATGTACATTAGGGTGAGATTTTCACTTGCAACATATTCAAAACTCCAAAATCTGAGCGAGCTAGGAATTAGCAGCCAAGAAATAATTTTCACCATGACAAATTGCAAAAAGTTATTTAGGGAGGACAATATTGCAGCCCAAGTCTAATTAATAACAAATCGAAAGAAGCCCTATACGAGTACGGATTTTGCACTTGGAACTATGAACTTATAATTTAAAGAATAGTCTGTCCGCCCGACTGAGCAAATTAATTGAAATGACCAAAATATTTAAAATTTGGCTGTGTTGTGTTTTCAAATCCCTTCAATAATAAATCTCCGACAAATTTGAAATATGTTTCATAACTCTTCTATTATTGTGTAAATGGACTTTGGACTGACTTGCGAGGGGACTTTTTCAGATATGTATCACGTCAATGAAACTCATCCTAATGTAACGACATAAATCTACTCGTGTATGGAGATACAAAATCATAGGTTTTGTAAATACTTAACAGAGTGAGTAGCAGAGATGCGAACACAAACTGGATTCCGAACGAAACAGTAAAACAAAGTTAGTGGAAGCACTGTAGCTACAAGTGGGTACACTAAATAGTGATGTGGGTTTTGTATGTGATTACTTTTCATTATTCGCCACTTTTAGGTGGGGATACTCACAAAGACCGATTAAGTGAAATTGTAGACATAGATCAATGCAAACTGATGAGATTATGATATCCGAGGCCACCATGATGTGGCTACATTTCAGGACCTCAAAATAAGAAGTAAAACTGGTGGACATATTATCCATATCTCGCTTAGTTAGCGAGTAAACGACCGTTAAAATTTGAAAAAAAAATCTAAAAAAATATTGTTTTTTTTTTTTTTCTTAAAAAAAATCGATAACTTCTTTGTTATACAAATTGAAAAATTGTTTTTTTATCCTTTTTTATTATTTTGAGCTCATTTGAATGAAAAAAAAGCATTATGGAGTAAAAGATAAATTTTCGAAAAATTTCGAGTTATCGAAATTAAAAATATTGGAAAAAACTGTATCGATGTCAAGTTATCGGACGTTAATTTAAAAAAATAGTAAAAATTGTTTTTATGTAAACATTTTTCGATAATCATCTTAGTTATCGAAATTGAAAAAAATCGTGTTTTTCACAGTATTCATACAACCTTTTAATTTTGCTTTAAATACAAATACACAAATTTTTAAGAAATTCTTATCAAAAAAAATATTGTTTTTTTTAATAAAATTTTCTTTGACTGTCTTTGTTACCGAAGTTTAAAAAAATGGATTTTTTTATCCTTTTTATTATTTGACCTCATATGAAAAAAAAACGAAAAGTTTTCGATAACTTTCGAGTTATCAAAATTAAAATTGTTTTATATTTCTATCAAGCTATAGGACGTTATATTAAAAAAATATAAAAATTGCTTTTTTGTAACAATAAAATAAAAATTTCGATAACTATCTTAGTTATCGAAATTGAAAAATCGTGTTTTTTGTTTCTATGATTTTGAGCTCATTTGAATGAAAAAAAGCAATATGGCGTAAAAGATAAATTTTTGATAAATTTCGAGTTATCGAAATTAAAAATATTGGAAAAAACTGTATCGATGTCAAATTATCGGACGTTAATTAAAAAATAGTAAAAATTACTTTTTTGCAAAAATAATTTTTTCGATAATCATCTTAGTTATCGAAATTGAAAAAAAATCGTGTTATTCACAGTATTCATGCAATTTTTAATTTTGCTTTAAATACAAATACACATATTTTCTAAGAAATTGTTATCAAAAAAATATTGTTTTTTTTTTTTAATTTTCTTTAAAGGTCTTTGTTACCGAAATTTAAAATAATCGATTTTTGTATCCTTTTTATTATTTGAGCTCATATGAATGAAAAGACACGAAAAGTTTTCGATAACTTTCGAGTTAACAAAATTAAAATTGTTCTATATTTCTAACAAGCTATCGTTATATTAAAAAAATAAAAATTGTTTTTTTTTTATAAAAATAAAATAATAAAATTTTCGATAATTTTTGATTTGAACTGGGATATTGTCCTGGCTCAAGACCATTTTGCATCTATATTTAATAGAATGCAAATTTATTTACAAATGGCATGGTGACATTTATTTCTTGGCTGCAGACTACCACGATCATGATTTCGACCATGTCAAAAATCTTTTCAAGTGGCTTCGATAATTATCTTAATTATCGAAATCAAAAAATCGTGTTTAGTGTATGCAGTGATACATGCAATTTTTAACTTTGCTTTAAATAAAAATACGCATAATTATTTTTATTGAATTTCCACAATCGATAACTATGGTCCATTATTAAGGCAGTTATCGATCACTCAAAAATTATGAAAACTGTTGGGAGGTTTCTCTGTAAATATGCAGTTATAACTTTGCTTAATTAAAAATATAAAAATTCGATAAAACTGTAAATATTTTTCCAAAAATAAACTTGTTGATAACTATCTTGCTATCGAAATGAAAAAAATCTACTCTTTTCATTATTTTGAGCTCTTTTGAGAAAATGGCGAAAATTTTTCGATAAATTTCGTGTTATAAAAACTACAAATTTTCCACGTTTTTATTAAGTTATCGGAAATTAAATTAAAAAAATCGAAAATATTGCTTTTTATAACAAAATAAAATTTATTATGAAATAAAATTTTTCGGTAACTATCTTAGTTTTTTCAATTTGAAAAATCGTGTTTTTCACTGTACACCTGCAGTATTGAATTTATGCAATCGATAACTATGGAAGTTGTCTATGACTAAGGCACTCAAAAATTATGAAAATTATTGGTATGTTTTACTGTATACATGCAATTTTAACATAGTTTTTAATACAAATTGAAAAAATGATTTTTTTTAATTTCTTTTTTTTTTTAATTTTCCAATTTTAGTTATCGAATTTGAAAAAAATCGATTTTTTTGCCCTTTTTCATTTGAATGAAAAATGCGGGTGTTTCCAATAACTTCCGATTTATCGAAACAAAAAATATTGGTAAAAACTGTTATCGATATTGTTATCAAATAACTTAAAAAATCGAAAAAAATGTTTTTTTGTAAAAATAAAATATTTTTTTTTTCGATAACTGTCTTAGTTATCGAAATTAAAAATCGAAATTGTATACATGTAATTTTTAACTTTGCTTTAGATAAAAATATACAAAATCGTTATCGAAAACACAAAAAAATTTCGAAACTGTCTTAGTTATCGAAATTGTATACATGTAATTTTTAACTTTGCTTTGGATAAAAATATACAAAATCGTTATCGAAAACACAAAAATTTTTCTTCTTCCATTGGAACGAAAAACGAAATTTTTTCAAACTTTTACGTCCGATAACTAAACGAGATATCGATAATATGGCCGCCAATTTATTCTCTCACTTTGAGGTGACTCCGATTATGATAATCACCCCTAAATTTATGTTGAGAAACTTTTTGTTTTTTTGATGCTTAAAGACGCGAATGAAAAGAAAACATGATTCTTATTGCGTTCAGATATACTGCCAAAATCTACTTTTTCCGGATTTCACCTATCAAAATACAATGAAAGCTCTCATAAGTGGATACTCACCGTCGGCGAAGATTCTGTCCGTAAAGTGGTGATGTCCATTTAGTGGAGCGGAATGGACCAAATTTGTCAGCACAAGGGAGATATCCGCAATGTATATATAAATATAAAAAAAAATAAAAATCCAGAAAAAATCTATATTCCATAATCCAAAATATGGCAACATTTGAAGTTTTGACTCGATTCAATAATAATAATTTAACTTGGTGAAATGTATCGAAAAATATACAATTTCAATCAAAATATTGAGTTTTTCAATATTTGAGATTTCGATACGAGGCGAGTTGGAGCTTAATTTTGGTTGAGACTGCTTTCACAGCTGAATGAGAACCGCCACTACTGAGCAAACAATTCAACCCGAAATACAAGACTAGAGTTAGCCCCACAAACAGCAAATACCCGTTTTCCCCGATACGATTACTCACCACTTGCACACCACTAGACTGTACGGATTCAACATTAACGATCAGTCGACAACAACAACAATAACGATTCAGTAACAACAGCGCCAAACAACAATCGCACAGTCGCAGCTCGAGCAATGACGAACGCTTTTCAAAAACATTTCAATTCAAAAGTAACAGTCGGGCGAGAAAGTTGTGTGGTTAAGCGCAGAATCAAACATAATTAAAGTGGCGAAAAAAAAGAAAATCATTAAAACTGAAACTAAAACAAAACTAAAAACATAAAAATTAAAAGCAAGAAGAAATAATAAAGCAAACAAAACGAAACGAAAATTACTTCAAGAAATAAAGAGAGAAGTGTGAAAAGTTGGCTTAAAACCTTAAAAAGAAGATGTTTTAGAATAACCCGTTAATTGTTTGTTGTGAAAACGTAAAACCCAAACCAAATCTATAAACAAATTGAATCGAATCAGTTCAAATTCTAATTGAAACCAAATCAAACTTTCACGGGTTCGCTGCATCACTATGATCATAACGGCTTCGCTGATCGGCGGTTGGGAAAAACTCGAGCTGTGGGATCACACGCATGCCATGCTCATCGGTCTGCTCTTCTTGGTGTGCACCGTGGAGGTGGTCTTCTGGAAGATGACCAACACCCTGTTCACACGCTCCAATCACTTCATCGAACACGATGCCGACTACACAGGCTCGGATGAGTACGAGGACGAGAACATCTACTACGAGGAGCTGCATAGCAATTACGATCAGATGGCCCGGCGTCAGATGCGCTATCGCCAGCGTCAACAGCAGCAGCAGGAGCAACAGCTGATGCAGATGTATGGCGGCGGCGATGGTGATGGAGGTGGCGGCGTTGCAAGGCACAGTTTTTATAATGGCGGCAACGCAACCACGGCCGGTGTCTTTCGTTATTTCCAGTGAATGTTTGCGCATGCGCCCATGCAAATTTCTTGTATTGTTTCTTTAGATATCGTTAGTAGTGTTTGTATATAGTATTTATTAGCCAACTATGAATGAATGAATGAATGATTAGGCTGTTGTAAGTAAGTGACGTGTAAACGATGCGTAAGACACACGCGCGTGACACGGGTGTACCAGAGCCCAGACCCAACAACATGAGTGGAAACTTTCAAAATGGATTGCATAAAACAAATACAAATACAGTTGGTAGCCCGGTTAGGTAGCCCGGTCAGTCAAAAGTCCCACATTTGAGTTGCGAAATTTTGCCATATTTGCATTGCAAATCGAATTTTCGATTATGCTCAGCTTTGGTGTTTTATATTTTTCGCTTTTGTTTTTTTTTATAAATTTGGCAAAAACCAGTTTTGGTTCAGAGAAATTTTGTCTGTTGTTGCTGCTGCTGCTGATGATGATTACACACATCTTTTGTGATCGATTCCTCTTTCAGTCGACGAGTTCTAACGTTCGAGATGAAATCGCACCGGTGAAATTGCTCTAAAACGACGACGAATTTAAGTTGTTGACCTCAATATTATGGCAATTAATTTGCAAATGAGAATTGGAGAGTTGTTGCCAAAAAAAAAAATCGAGATGGAAGATGTTCAGGATAAGGATGAAAATCTCAGACGATAGAAAAACAAAAATTAGCTCTCTAAATTCATGAAAATGAGAAACTAGAATATTTTGATTTGCCCAGCTCTCGCTGATTAATTGAGCTTAGCTGCGCTAACTTGTTAGCATTGTTCAAATATAAACACACACATACGTTCACAAAAAGAACAGTTTTATTTACATGAACATGAGCTCACTAACTTGGCCACAAACAATTACTTCTGTACGAGCTCAACGCGAGCTCGCTCGTTTTAGCGGATAATTCGCATAATTTCCGTTATAAATGTCCCAACCTTCCCAACAAAGCCTACGTGCTGTTCTTGTGTAAACAAACCCATTTTTTGCCATTTAGGCCAATGCCAACAGTTTACGGGGGAGAGAGAGAATAGATAAAACCGCATAAATTTCCAAAAAATAAAATAGAAACCGCATGCTTTTTACGGATTCTGTCGCTTAAGTAATGATTTAGGCAAAGTTTTCGATTATGCAATAAATTTGTTGATTTCTTTTACTTTTATTTAATTTAATTCAAACTTAAATCGGCAACCAAAGTTGGCCAATATTTAAATCATGAGACCCATTAAACGAGAGACATTAACATAGACGGGATATATTTGTTTAAATAATGAAGTCTATTCGCATAACAGGTCAGCCATAAATAGGAGTATATCCGCTGAAAATGTGTCAATTTCTTAGTAATCATTTCAGGCTTCATATACACGGAGAAAAATTTTTGATTATTAAATAATTACTTGTAAAAACACATATATTCGGAACAGGCCCGGAAAAAAATTTACGCAATTTTTTTATATATTTTACAATGTAGTGGGTACATTTCCATGTAATTAAAGTACATAATTGGGCAGGAGTATTGTGTATGAGGAACTAAGAAAAAAATTGCTCGAAATGTTAAATGTTATACCGTATAGTTATAGAGTTATCGGAAAAATCTATAAAAATGTTTGAATGAATCAAATAAAAAATTTCGTTAACTTTCTTAGTTATCGAAACGTAGAAATTGAAAATTAAAAAGAAATGGTCGGAATGTTAACAATATCCCGCTCAGTTATCGAGTTAAAGTTAAAAAAAAAAATAAAAAAGATTTTTTGTAATATGAAAAAATGGAAAAATAAAATAGAAATTTTCGATAACTTTCCTAGTTATCGAAACTTCCAGATTGAAAATTAGAAGGTCGATTTTTACTTTTTGCAAAATTAAGAAAAAATGGAAATTTTAAAATAAAAATTCGACAACTTTCTTAGTTATCGAAAGCTCGAAATTGAAAATTAAACAAATAACGATATATAACTTCGCGCGATAGTTATCGAACGACAGATTAAATAAATAAAAAAATGAAAAACGAGAAAATTAAAATAAAAATTTTCGATAACTTCGAGATTTAAACTTCGAGATAAAAACTAGATTTTTAAATAAATTAAATAATAAATAAATGAAAAAAACGAGAAAATTAAAATAACAATTTTCGATAACTTCGAGATTTAAACTTCGAGATAAAAACTAGATTTTTTTTATTTTTTCTAACAAAAAACGAAATTTTAAAATAAAAAACTACGGAAACTTCCAGATTGAACATTAAAAAATTAGATTTTTTTATTTTTTAACATAATTATTGAAACTTTCTTAGTTATCGAAACGTAGAAATTGAAAATTAAAAAAATCGATTTTTTTATTTTTTTATCACAATTTCGTTAACTTCCCTAGTTATCGAAACGTCGAAATTGAAAATAAAAAAATGATCGGCGTGTTAACAATATCCTTAGTTTATCGATTTATCGGACGTTAAAGTTTGAAAAAATTATTGTTTTGCAAAATGAAAGAGACATAACTAAAAAAGTAAGAGTTTCGATAATATTCTAAACTATCGAAACGTCGAAATTGGAAATTAATCGATTTTTTTTTTTAATTTTTTACTCATTTGAAAGACAAAAAACCAAAAAACGGATAAAAAACGTCGTAATTGAAAATTAAAAAAAGTCCGAATGTTAACGAAAAATTTACAAAAAATCGAAAAATGACTTCTTTAAAAAATACGGGAAACTTAAAATACATTTTTTCTATAACTTTCTTAAATATCGAAAAGACAAATTGAAAATTAAAAAACCGTTTTTAAATTTTTAACACATTAAAAAAAGCGAATTATTGATACTAAAAATATCAAAAAAAATAAAAACTGACATATTCTATAGATATTCTAAAAATAATGCCTCCACCTTTCATTTGAAATGAATTGACGAATCGAATTATCCGAAGTTAAAGTTAAAAAAACGAAAAAATGATTTTTTCTAAATTAACACATTGAGTGCCAAGCGGTTTTGACGCAAACCTTCCCAGGAGACCAAACATTTTTTGGGCTCTAAGGAAAAGCAATCACTGTCGTACGGAAACATACGACGTGGCACTCAATGTGTTAAGAAAAAAAACGGAAAAATTAAAATAAAACTGTTCCATCATTTTCTTAACTATCGAAACTGGAAATTTAAAAATCGATCTTTTAATTTTTAACACATTTGAAAGTAAAGTTTTCGATAACTTACATAGGTATCAAGATATTCTATAATGTTGCCGAAATGAATAGTCCAATCCAGTTATCGGATGTTAAAGTTTGAAAAAATCGAAAAAAGTTTTTTGCAAAATTAAGCAAAAACGGAAAAAATAAAATAAAAATTTTCGATAACATTCTTAGTTATCAAAATGTCGAAATTGTAAATTTATAAAAAATCGATTTTTTTTAATTCCTTATTTTTTTTAAAAGAAACATTTGAATGAAAAAAACGTTAATTTTCGATAACGTTCGAATTATGAAAACTAAAAATATCGAAAAAAAAAAATACTTTTATAGAAAACCTAAAAAACAGGCAGAAAAAATGAAGTAAATTTTATCGATAAGTTGCATAGTTTTATAGAGGAATTCTTTAATGTTCCCGAAAAAGCGGCTCCCACCCTGTGTGAAGAAATTTGAAATGATTAGCTCAAAAGCACAATTCAGTGTGCAACAGATCCATGCAATTGGAGTAACAATGTAGCAATGCTACATTTTATATTGTTAATACAAATATATTGTTCACAAATTGTAGGAAAATGATAGAAATGGCAAAATAAAATATCTTTTATATTCACTAAAAAACACTTTTTTATTATACAATCGTGCGAAAAAATATTTTTTAAAAATTCTAGTGATTTTTGTAAATATCGATAAGTAATAAATCAGTTATCGATAAGTAAAAAATTTCGATTTTTCTCCTTCTAATTTTCAATGTTGAGTCCTTTGGATTTTTTTTCTTTCAAACTATAACAACCGATAACTCGATAGCTAAGCAATACAATTATACAATCGTGCGAAAAAATATTTTTTAAAAATTCTAGTGATTTTTATAAATATCGATAAGTAAAAAAATCAGTTATCGATAAGTAAAAAAATTCGATTTTTTCTCCTTTTAATTTTCAATGTTGAGCACCTTGGAAAATGTTTTTCTTTCAAACTTTAACAACCGATAACTCGATAGCTAAGCGAGATATCGACAAGATGTCAAACCATTTGTTTCTTCCTACGAGGTCCTCTTTCCAAAAATATTGTCAGATCGTACTCTCTCCAAAAAAGCTGTTTTATTTTACGCAACGATAACAAATTTGAACACATACCGTCAAACAAATATATCGCCAAAATATCACCTGGAAGACAAAAATAGGATAATTTTCAATGCCATAAAAAGTTAATAAATATCGGCAATATTTCTTCAAAATGCATAAAACAAATAATAAATAAAAATTTTAATTTTACCGATATTCTTCAAATTGTTAAATATAAATATATTGCAGCAATATCTTCTCGGTGAGCTATCTTTCAAATGTTTAAAGTGTATGTTGCTGAGTCAATTATTTTTAGGGTATTAGAATGAAAGGCCTGGGAAATTTATAAATTTCGAAATGATTTTTGAAACCGAAAGTCATCACTTTAGACTCTAAAATAAAATCGGGCCAGTGTATGCTTAACATCCTAAGAATAATTGCTGCAAACGCATCCACGATGCAACTAAAACACAGATTTTAGATTTTCTGCAAGATATCTGACAGATATGAGCCAAAACCTTTAGGTTTTAACCAAATCTCTGATTTACACAAGAAATAATTCTATTTAAGAAGAATTTCTATAATTTACAAAAACATGTTCAGAATATAAGCGGTAATATTTTTTATAGTTTTTCATGTCGCATTTCTTATGCGTCGCACTACAGACGCTGCCTTTTGTTTAGCGTTATTCTAGCCACGATTTCAATCTCGGCCAATTTATGTCTAAGAAATGTTTGATGTTTTTACATGTGTTTTTATTGCTATTTGCTACGTGTTAATGACAGATTTTAAGAATCAACCATTTAAAGAGTTTTTTATGAGTCTTATTTGAAGTTGACCTTCAGCACAAACGCTCTTTTCGGCCATATAAACACAAGTAAGAAACGAAGAGTATTTTTGAAAGGAAATTTTTATTAAAAAACTCGCGTTCTACCAAATTAGGGGATAACGCTCAACATAATCTTGTATCAAATTTCGATGGAAAGTGAACTGAACTACCAAAAAAACACTAAAAGAGGAAGTAGTCAAGGGCGAATTGCAAGAAAGCTCACGAGTGGATGATTGGGTTGTTGGGTTTTTCAAAAGCTGAAAAAACACAAATTTGAAATTAAAAATCCAAAAAAATTATATAAAGAGTTAGAAAAATATATTATGAATCAAATATAAAAATAGGTAAAGAAACATGCCGCAAACCCTAAAACCCGATCGTTCACTTGTGCGAGTGAATTCGCCGTGTCATACAAAAATGAGCAAGAAGTGCTGCCATCCTCTTTTAGTATTTTTTGAACTGCCCGGCCCTACTGATTGTATCGCAATCCAATGTATTTTGAAAGTTTCCACAGCAAAAGCTTTAATCGTTCGTTTAATCGTTGGTTGAATTTCTGAAAAATCCGTATTTAAAACCGGATTACTCGCAATTGTGACTATTTGTGGGCAAATTTGCTGCCAGCGTTGAAATTAAACAAACATTATATATTCGAACAAAAGCCCACCATTCCCAAAATGGAAACGAAAATCTCCATAATCCCTAAAATTTCAAAACTTTAAGAATTTAAGATGTATTTGCAAGAAAAATCGGGTTGACGTTTCGAAAAACCGGGTTTATAAGCGAATTTCTAGCATATGTAACTTTTTTTTGAGTAGGCATGCATCCGGCGTTGGAATATATAAAAAATACAAACTTTTGTAAATAATCCCACAACTCCCAAATGGAAAGAGGAAATCTCCATTATCTCCCATAATTCAAAAATGTCAGGATTTACGATGTACTTTCGTTGCTTATGGATATGTCTTAAAAACATATTATCCGTCCGAGGTTTGCGAAAAACCCGGATTGAATCGTTTATCGTTCCATAGCTGTGAGGGCTCTACACCCCACCAAGCTTTGGAAGCTTACAGCTTTGCTTTACATGAAAAACCCAAGTGTACGGCCTAACCAGTCCTATTTAAAGTGTCCACACTGTTGGCGATTGTTTACCTTATTTTTCGATGCCCAAATATGTATGTATGTGTGTATGAAAATATTTATAGGTCCGGTGATAGATTTAATAAAGCATTTTATATGCAAACTGTGTACGACTGAAAACAAAAGCCTTTCATGAAGAAGATGATGAAGAAAGAAAGAAAGAAATAGAAAATAATAAAAGCAAATAATGGGCGTTTCGGGATGGCCAAAACGAACAATTTGTTACAATGAACTTTGCCAAACACATCCGAGGAAAAAAAACGAAATATGTAACCTTTCTACGCTGTAGCATAAATTCTACTTTAATACAGCAACAACAACAACAATAGTAAACTTTGGTTTTCATATTTTTAGAATTGTTCTAAAAGTAATTAAACAAAATGATATGAAATCATCCGTATATTTAAACATCATAATTACACCTTTCTGAAAATGATTAATTACGAATAATGTTTGTTAATAATTGATAATTATTATATTATTTTTTGGAATTTTTATTTTTATTCTTTATTTATGCTAATCGATCGAGACACAGACACACACACGCACAGATATCATTGAAGTTTAAATGTTAAACGACTGATTGATAATAACGACACGTTCCGATGACGCCAAGTCAAAGTTCTTAATCTTAAGTAGATATGTAGTCACGTAATTAGAGTTTATGTTTAAGTTTAAGTTGAACAATGCAATTAAGACTTGCATTGTTTAGTTTAGTTTTAATTTAAGCAAAAGTGTCTAAAAATTATTTATTTGTGATATTTTTTGTAAAACAAAAACAACCAATTTAGTTTTAAAAAATATATGCTTAAGGACAATTTCCAAGACTTTGAATAAAAAAAAAAAGTTTCACATATATATTTTAGAAAATTAATTTAATTTGTTAACGTGTTATTCGGCGGCGGAGATGCACAGTGGGTGAGAAAAATTAAAATCGAGGGTGTGAGGTGCAGAAAATTTAAAAATTCCCAAAAAGGAGAACGAACATCAACATAATCCCCAAAAATTATTTTTTTTATAATTTATTTTTATCGTTTATGGATATGG
Source organism: Polietes domitor (assembly GCA_947397865.1). Lineage (NCBI taxonomy): Eukaryota > Metazoa > Arthropoda > Insecta > Diptera > Muscidae > Polietes > Polietes domitor. The sequence goes on along the minus strand of OX377622.1, from coordinate 7,926,775 downwards.
GGCGTCCAAACTCTGTAAATGTGTTAAAGAATATCTCTCCGGGTTGAAATTTCGAGCCGGATTTCTCGCAAATTGTGATTTTTGTGGGCAGTTATGCATTCAGCATTGAAATAAAAGAAAATACACACTTTTGAAAAGAAGCCCACAATTCCCCAAAAAAAAAAACAAAAATCCCAATAATTACGCAAACATTATTTTTTTTTGCACAAGTGCGGCCAAACTCTGTAAACTTGTTAAAATTTACAGCATTGCAAGAAAACCTATTTGATATTTTGAAAAAAAAAACGGGTTTGAATTTTCGAAAAAACCGGGTTAAAAACCGGAATTTTCCCAATTGTGACTTTTTGTGGGCAAATTTGCAGTCAGCGTTGAAATTAAGCAAAAATATATGTACATTCGAAAACAAGCCCACAATTCCCAAATGTAAAACGAAAATCCCCATAATCCCCAAAAATTTAATTTTTAGTTTATTTTCGTCGTTTTTTGGATAAGGGCGCCAAACTCTGTAAATTTGTAACTAAGCAAAGTGAAATTCCTAAAGTGAAAACGAAAATCTCCATAATCCATAAAACCTCAAAATTTGAAGAATTTAAGATGTATTTGCAAGAAAAATCGGTTTGAATTTTCTAAAAACCGGGTTTATAAGCGAATTTCTATTTTTTCACAAGTGCGGCCAAACTCTGTAAACTTGTTAAAATTTACAGTATTGAAACCCGGTTTGAAATTTTGAAAAAAAAAACGATTTTGAATTTTCGAAAAAAACCGGTTTAAAAACCGGAATGTTCCCAATTGCGATTTTTTGTGGGCAAATTTGCATTCAGCATTGAAATTAAGCAAAAATATTTATATACTTCGAAAACGCGCCCACTATACCCAAATGTAAAACGAAAATCCCCATAATCCCAAAAATTTTTTTCCATAATTTATTTTCGTCGTTTATGGATAGGGGCGGTCAAACTCTGTAAATTTGTTAAAAATATTTATAATTCGATGTTTCCTAGAAAATTGTGTTTCATTTTTGAAAAATCCGTATTTTAAACCGGATTTCTCGTAATTGTGACTTTTTATGGGCAAATTTGCAACCAGCGTTGAAATTAAGCAAAGTGTAAACGAAAATCTCCATAATCCTCAACATTTTAAGAATTTAAGATGTATTTGCAAGAAAAATCGGTTTGAAATTTCAAAAAACCGGGTTTATAGCGAATTTCTGGCAACAAAACAAAAATCCCAAACATTATTTTTTCACTAGTGCGGCCAAACTCTGTAAACTTGTTAAAATTTACAGCATTGCAAGAAACCCGGTTTGAAATTTTGGAAAAAAAACCGGGTTTGAAATTTCGAAAAACCGGAATTTTCCCAATTTCGACTTTTTGTGGGCAAATCTGCATCCAGCGTTGAAATTAAGCAAAAATATATACTTCGGAAACAATCACACAATTCCCAGATATAAAATACAAAATCCCCATAATCCCCAAAAATTTATTTTTTTTTTGTAATTTTTTTTCTTCGTTTAAGGATAGGGGCGGCCAAACTCTGTAAATGTGCTAAAAACATTTATAAATCGATGTTTCCTAGAAAATTGGTTGAATTTCTGAAAAATCCGTATTTAAAACCGGATTACTCGCAATTGTGACTATTTGTGGGCAAATTTGCTGCCAGCGTTGAAATTAAACAAACATTATATATTCGAACAAAAGCCCACCATTCCCAAAATGGAAACGAAAATCTCCATAATCCCTAAAATTTCAAAACTTTAAGAATTTAAGATGTATTTGCAAGAAAAATCGGGTTGACGTTTCGAAAAACCGGGTTTATAAGCGAATTTCTAGCATATGTAACTTTTTTTTGAGTAGGCATGCATCCGGCGTTGGAATATATAAAAAATACAAACTTTTGTAAATAATCCCACAACTCCCAAATGGAAAGAGGAAATCTCCATTATCTCCAATAATTCAAAAATGTCAGGATTTACGATGTACTTTCGTTGCTTATGGATATGTCTTAAAAACATATTATCCGTCCGAGGTTTGCGAAAAACCCGGATTGAAATTTTGAAAACCCGAGTTTAAAACCGGATTTCTCGAATTAGTGACATTTTTTGGGCAGATATACGTTTAGTGTTGAAATTAACCAAAAATACACAGTTTTGAAAACAAGCCCACGATTCCTAAAAAAGAAAACGAAAATCCCCACAAATCTCCAAAAAATCAAAATTTTCACATTTTACGATGTATTTTCGTGGTTTTATGGATATAGGTCTCTAAATATTTTGAAAACATAGTCCGCATGATGCGAGGAAACTGGGTTGAAATTTCGAAAACCCGGGTTTAGAACCGTAATTCTCGCAAATGTGACTTTCTGCGGCCAAATTGACATTCAGCTTTGAAATAAAACCAAAAACACACACTTTTGAAAACAAACCGACAATTCCCAAAAGGAAAACAAAAATCCGCATAATCTCCAAAAATTGAAAATTTTAAGAATTTAAGATATATTTTCATCATTTATGTATAGCGGGCGGTCAAACTGTAAATGTGTTAAAAAAATTTGCAAGAAAAATCGGCTGGAAATTTCGAGAAAAAAACAGGTTTATAAGCGAATATCTCGCAATTTGATTCACAATTTACGATATAATTTCGCTGTTTATGGATATGACTTCAAAACATATCCGGTCCGAGGTTTGTGAAAAACCCGTACTGTAATTTTGAACCGGGTTTAAAACCGGATTTAAAACCGAATTTCTAGAAAATGTTACTTGTGTGCCCACTTTTGCTTTCAGAATTGAACTAAATCAAATATAGACACTTTTGAGAAGAAGCCGGCAATTCCCAAAATGGAAACAAAAATCCCCATAGATCCATAAATACCCCAAAATTATTTTTTTTTTCACAATTAATGATGTATTTTCATAGTTTATGAATAGAGCTGGTCAAACTCTGTAAATATTTGCTCGAGATTTGCCAGAAAACCGTGATGAAATTTTTAAAAATCCGGGTTTAAAACCGAAAAAATAAAATAAAACTAAAAAACACATTCTGCATTTTCATAAATGTGAGGGAAGTTGTGTATTTTTTATCAGAATTTTCCCCCAAAAACCTTAAAAATTAGAAAATTTTTCACAAATGACGATTGACATCTTAGTTTAATAAGACCATCTAATCCTGTCTTTATCTCTTTATTATCATCTCCTTTATCCCCGGGGATTTCGATAAGTTCGGAGAAATAAGAACCCCTAATGATTATACAATGAATCACCTTTTGTTTATGGTGCGAGGTTTAATTTCACCGGCTGATATAAAAAAGCCGCACGCTTAAATGCAATGCCGTTGAGCTGACAAAAAACATCAGACATTTAAATAAAATCCCGGTTAATTGAGTTCAAAATATTCTAAAAATATATGGCAAAAAATTAAAAACAAAACAATCAAAGACCAAAACAAGAAATGCCACATTTGAAAGAGGAATTAACGCGACAAGTAATAACTTGGAATAAAATGAAGTTTTTTTAAATTGACAAACAAAATCTGAAGAACGTTTGCTTTCATGCAAATCCCAATAAACAAATTAGATTTATTCCCCTATTTTTATTATTAACGATATATGAGATAAGCAATGTAGGTGGGGGGGATTTTGAGAAACAGCATTCGCAGAGCGCCGGTTTAGAATTTTTTAATACGGAATATCATTAATATTTACTGGTTTGTGGCAGACTATACTGAAGAGAAAAACGCTTCGTTTTGTACGAGTGAGATTGTTACGTTGGTTCTCATTGAATGACAGATTCGTTAGATTAGGTTGTAGTGACAGTCAGAAAGTAAGAGTAAATACCACGGACTGTTACACGTTCATCGGTCTTTTTTGCCCCATCCTGATATTTTAATTATATAATTGAATGTTGGCTACATATATATAAAAAAAAAAAAAAAACAAAAAATATTTGTTCTCAAAAAATAAAAACATTGGAATTTTGGCTATAAAAAACTAATTTCCTCCAATTTTTTTTCTATTTTTATAACTTTTTTATATATAGCCAAAATTGCAACAAAGAGAAAGCAATGTCTGTTGTATTGTTTTTATTTTTTTCAACCCGAGTGTTCAAAATTACTATACGGGTTTTTTATAAACCTCGAAATTATATAGTAAATTGTGAATCAAATTGCGAGATATTCCGCTGTTTTTCCTGTTTTTTTTTTCTCGAAATTTCAAGCCGTTTTTTCTTGCAAATTTTTTTAACACATTTACAGTTTGACCGCCCGCTATACATGAATGATGAAAATATATCTTAAATTCTTAAAATTTTAAATTTTTGGAGATTATGTGGATTTTCGTTTTCCTTTTGGGAATTGTCGGTTTGTTTTCAAAAGTGTGTGCTTTTGGTTTTTCCCAGTTTCCTCGTATCATGTGGAATATGCTTTTAAAATATTTAGAGACCTCTATGCATAAATCCACGAAAATACATCGTAAAATGTGAAAATTTTGATTTTTTTGGGAGATTTGTGGGGATTTTCGTTATCTTTTTCGGAATTGTGGACTTGCTTTAAAATGTGTATATTTTTGGTTATATATATAGCTGTAATACTAAAGCTGGTACCATCCATGTATCCCTTTTTGTCCCGCTCGGCCCTTAAAAATACAAATTTCTAGAAATCCATTTATGTTCCAAGTCTACGTTGTCAGAGAAATTGACACACCATATTTCACGACTATAGCTGCAATATTTTAGGTGGTACTATTTTTATCCCGTTTATAAGTAAAAATTTCGAAAAATCCACTTAGATTTGCGCTTCTACGTTGTCAGAGGAATTTACATACCAAATTTCACGACTGTAACTGCAATACTTAATTGGTACAACTTTTATCCCTTTTTGTCCAGCGCACCCCCTAAAAGTACAATTTTCGAAAAATTCAATTTTACTGCGTAAATTCCTCTGACCATATAGAAGGTCAGAGGAATTTGCATACCAAATTTCACGATTCCAGCTGTAATACTTTAGTTGGTACCATTTTTATCCCTTTTTGTCCCGCTCACCCCTTATAAGTACAAATTTCGAAAAATCCATTTATATTGCACGTCTGCGTAGTCAGAGAAATGTAGATACCGATTTTCATGAATATAGCTGCAATACTTAAACTGGTACCATTTTTATCCCTTTTTGTCTCTTTCCTCCCTTAAAAGTACAAATTTCGAAAAATCCCTATTTGTAGTTCGTCTCATGGTCATTTCAAGGAACACACCGAATTTCATGTTTCTAGCTACTGCCATTTAGTCAGGACAAAGGTTCGATGTTTATCCTTTGTTTGTTCCATTTTACCCCCTAAAAGTACTTAGTCGACGTCTACGTCATATTTGGGAACTATCCTGAAAATGTCATGACACTGGCTTCAGCCGTTTGGTCTGGGGGAATGGTCAATCTTTTATATATTTTTATGAATCAATATGCCTCAAATCACACAAAAAATCTAATTTTTAGGACTCGGAAAAAGATTTTATTTTTTTGCCCGCTCTATTATATTTTTCTATTTAAACAAAAAAATATTTTCTATAAAAATAACAAGTAGTGGCACGAAATAATTTGTATTTGTTTCTCAAAAATCCTTTGTGAATTTCCTAAACTCCATATGCGACAATTTTGACAATTGACGAAGCCATCATGACGAAAATGTGCTGTCTAGTATTTGTTAATGATTTTATTTGAAAATTGACTTTATCTTCCATAACATACTGAGATTTATCAACTGTTATTGGGTCGCCGATTCTGCGTTTGTCGCTTCCTCAACTGTCCATACAATGTCCCAAACAGGATGACCAAACATTTATTTTTTTCTCAGTCTAAAAGTATCAATCCGAAATGCATAATTACTGATTACTTTTTTTTGTTTGGTTTCTTGAAGCCCCTGTGCCATGCGAAAAACTTCCGCATTTTACCAGTGGCTGGCTGGCTGGTTGTGTGTCATAACCACCGCAGTTGCTGCTGCGGCAGCCGCTTAAAAACAACGTAAATAACACCAGCAGCACGACCAGTTTCGAGTGATGGTAGGAAAAGTTTCAGTTTTCCACACACAAAAAAGTGTCCGAACACGCAAAACTTTTTTATGCTGAGCAGCTTGTTTTTCCAACGTTTTCATTTTTTTCACTTTTTTACTTTCGATACTCATGCATGCTTTGGCAACTGCATTCGACAGATGCTGGTTGGCCCACTGGTTGCCCCAACGTGCATAGATGTGTGGTTGTCGCGCGTCGCCATTTCTTCTGCGGCTCGCGGGATGTTGTAATGCGGGCGGCAGTGACCAAAAGTATTACCGCATATTTACAGCGAAATTAAAAGTGTCTGTGGCTGGCTGTGTGCTTGTTGCAAGTGGCAAGCGACCGCACTAAACATGCTGCGTCAAGAGTAATTTGCCAGCTGGGTCTTTTTTTGTTTTTGTTTTAATGAATGTTTAATTTTTTTTCAATCTTTTAACCTTTGAAGCGTTTAATTATATGCACGATAAATCTAATTCGTTCATTATGGTTCGTTTGTAGGAAGTGGAAGAGCAAGTGAAATTGGGTTTAATGATAGGGGAAATTATTCGTGAAACGAATACAGGGGTTATTCGTTTAAATGGACTAATTAAAGCAAATAAATATAGGTTATTGAAACATTCTGGACTTCTGCCAATCAGATGTGCTGAGATAAGATTTTGGATGGGAACTATAACATAAAAAATGTTTTATGGATAATCTATATCGTTACCAAAATATAAAAAATAAAACTCAACTAACATTTTTTTGCAAATCGAGTTTTTTGGTTATTTTAACAAAACCAACAACTTCGATCATAATTAACATAAATATCGATTTGCAAAAAAAAAATAGTTGAGTCTTTTTTATATTTTGGTAGCGATATGTATAAAAGACTTGCGTTACTGACCCAAATATGACGGAGACGCGGACTAAGAAAACGGTTTTACGAATTTCGTACTTTTAGGGGGTAAAATGGAACAAAAAAGGGATAAACATCCAAACTTCGTCCTGGCTAAACGGCAGCAGCTAGAACGAGATGCTAAAAAGGATTTTTCGAAATTTGTACTCTAAGGGAGGAAAGGGATAAAAATGGTACCAATTTAAGTAATGCAGCTATATTCGTCAAAATCGATATTTACTTTTCTCTGACAACGAAGACTTGCAACATAAATGGATTTTTTCGAAATTTTTTACTTTTAAGGGGCGAGTGGGACAAAAAGGGATAAAAATGGTACAAACTGAAGTATTACAGCTAGAATCGTGAATTTTGATATGTAAATTCCTCTGACCACGTAGAAGTGCAATAAAATTAGATGTTTTCAAATTTTGTACTTTTAAGCGGTGCACGGGACTAAAAGGGATAAAAATAGTACCAATTAATTATTGCAGCTATAGTCGTGAGATTTGGTGTGTAAATTCCTCTAACACCGTAGAAGAACAATCTGTATGGATTTTTCAAAAGTTGTACTTATAAGGGGCGAGCATGACAAAAAGGGATAAAAATGGTACCAATTGAATTATTGCAGCTAGAATTGTGAAATTTGGTATGTAAATTCCTCCGATCACGTAGAAGTGCAATAAAATTGGATTTTTCGAAATTTGTACTTTTAAGGGGTGCGCGGGACAAAAAGGGATAAAAATAGTACTAATTTAAGTATCGCTGCAATAGTCGTGAAATTTGATGTGTAAATTCCTCTAACGCCGTAGAAGAACAATCTATATGGATTTTTCACAAGTTGTACTTATAAGGGGTGAGCAGGACAAAAAGGGATAAAAATGGTACCAACTAAAGTATTGTAGCTAGAATTGTGAAATTCGGCGTGTACATTCCTACGACCACGTAGACGGGCAACATAAATTGATCTTTTGGTAGTTGTACTTTTAAAGAGGGAGCGGCATAAAAATCGTTCCAACTGAAGTATTACAGGTAGAATTGTGAAATTTGGTATGTAAATTCTTCTCATCACCTACAAGCGCACTATAAAACCATTTTACTTTTAATGTTGAGCGACACAAAAAGGGATAAAAATTGTACCAATTAAATTATTGCAGCTAGAATCGTGAATTTTGATATGTAAATTCCTCCGATCAAATTGGATTTTTCGAAGTGATAAAAAAAGGTATACAGCTTTTATTTTTATTTTATTGCGTAAACGCGGAACATAATGGATATTCCAAAAGCGGCGCACGGGACAAAAAGGGATAAAAATAGTACAAATCAACGATTTATGATTGAAGCGAGAACACAGTGATTTTCAAAAGGTGTACCTTTTGGGACAGATGTGCAAAAAGTCTTAAAATGGCCGGCTGCATCTAGAAACATGAGATCGAGGATATAAAAGGTTCTGCGGTTGCAAATTTTATGTTCGAAAACGGGTAGAAATGATAAACATGATACATACGAAGGGAGTTCAGCTAAAATAGTGCAATTCGACAAGCACATTTCATTGACTGTGTATGAGTGCTATCTAATAGGAGGTTTCGAAATTACTATTTTCGATTTATCTAAATCCACCAAAAGAAAATTCAATAAATACTATCCAAAAACCGAGATGGATAAAACTGATAACAAATAACTGCCCTTTAAAATATTATAATAAAATTCCAATTTTCATCAAATAAATGTGTGTAAATATTTGTACTCTCATTTTGGATAAACAAGTCCTATCACACTCGCTTATGTTGCAGATTTCACTTTCCAAACGATTGAGAAAAATCGATTTTTTCCTGGCACAAAATTAATTAGAAAAAATGGAAAAAAATATTTTTTTCTATTTTTTAATAGCTAACATTCTAGGGAAGAAATCAAGGTGCCACATTTTCACCAATTTTCAGGAGAAGCAAAGAAACGTCTAATAATGAAGTTCTTATTGTATTAATAAATTCCATATTTTTGGATGTAGATGGATGCCTATTATTTTCTGACATTATGTAGTTCAAATATACGCAAAAATATAAAAAAAAATATTTTCATTGTAGGGCCCAAAATGTAGTTATTTTTATTATAAAACCGGTATTTCTAGGCGATGGAAATTAAAACTTTGTAAAATTGTGCATTTCAGTCAAATGTACCGTACTCAACTCATAAACGCAATTTTGCGACTTTTTGTTGTTACGTCTTTTTGCATTTCAGGTGACGATATATAAAATCTCTATGTGCAAATGTAAAAGTTATGACCCGTCTTACAAATAAGATAACAGAATATTTTAAAATATCTGGGATCCTGGCGAAGAACACAAGGTCTATTTGAGAATTTCGAAAAATCCTGTGTCATTTTTTAAGAAGTGTAACAATACAACTATAGTTTAATCGAGATTTTTTTATTTGAAAATGTTTCATTGGATTTTATTAAATGTTATGTCAAAAACAAAATAAAAACAAATTTTAGATTTTTATTTTTTTAAAGATCATGCACTTCTGTAAGATGGGCTACAATTTCTACATTCATATTCGTTAAGATGCCAGCTTTTACAAAATAAATATTCTGTTAACTAATTTACGAAGCGTTTTTTCGCTCTATTTAAATAAAAATTAAACAATATTTTGCGTCTACAAAAAGTATCATAACTTTAATCCTCAATTCATAGATTTTTACATCTAAAAATTGTTTTTGCGTTAGAATGTTAGGTATCAAAAAAATAAAAACAAAATATTTTTTTCCGACTTTTTTAAATTTTTTATGAAATTTTATTTTTTTTACGAAAAAAACGTGCCAGTAAAAATATTTTTTCCTAAACTACTGTTTCTAAGTGAAAGTTAAATTCGAAACATTTGTAACCATCGTAAGTACCTTTAAGTGAACATATAAGCGAGACTTCTCATTTCCAAAATGAGAGTACAAATATTAAAAAGTTTAATTGGAATTTTAGTAAAAACGGCGTTAAGTTCGGCCGGGTCGAACGTTATATACCCTCCACCGTGGAATGCATTCCACAGAGGAAGTCGATTTTCGCAGAAGTGCAGCAATACTACAGGAAAATATAAATTTTTTAATAGATAGGTAGATAGTGGGTGCTACAGTTGGTTGTAAATCCATTCTATTTTAATTCCAAAAGTACAATTTTTTGAAAATCCATTATCCATTATTTTAAGTGTCTACGCAATCAGGGGAATGTATACACCGAATTTCATTATTCTAGGTGTAGCCGTTTGGTTGGTACCATTTTTATCTCTCCGTACCCATTGTATCCCTTGAAAGTACGAATTTGGAAAAAACCTTTTATTTTTCATGTCTACGTAGTCAAAGGAATGTATACTCCGAATTTCATGACTCTAGCTGCGATCATTTGGTTGGTACTATTTTTATCCCCTTTTTCTATTTTGACACCAAAAAGTACGAATTTCGAAAAATCAGTTCATTTTCCGTGTCTACAGAGTCAGAGGAATTTATACTCCGAATTTCATGACTCTAGCTGCTGTAATTTGATTGGTACTATTTTTATCCCCCTTTTTCATTTTAACCCCAAAAGTACGAATTTTAACAAATCCGTGTATTTTACTTGTCTATGCAATCAGAGGAATGTATACACCGAATTTCATTATTCTAGGTACAGCCGTTTGGTTGGTACCATTGTTTTGGTACCCATTTTACCCCTTAAAAGTACGAATTTGGAAAAAATACTTTTATATTATGCATCTACTCAATTAGAGGATGGTACACACCGAATTTTGTGTTTCTAGCTGTTGTCGTTTAATATGTACCATTTTTATCCCTTTTTTGGTCCCATTTCAACCCTACAAATAAGAATCACTTTATGGTGCACTTTTTTGCTATAAGGGAAATGCGCATACCAATTATCAAGCAAATATAAACAGACATATTCAAAAAACACGCTAAAATATTAGGGATTATTATGGGAATTTTTAGTCCTTGTGAGGGAAAATATTTTCCCTTTGGGCCGATTTCGCCCCGTTTCAATCCCAACCGATCTACGACTATAAGACGCATTTATGGAAAATTTGAACGTTCTAGCTCCTTTCGTTTAGATGCTAGCGTGCTTTCAACAGACGGACAGACGGACGGACGGACATGGCTAGATCGTCTTAGAATTTTATGACGATCAAGAATATATATACTTTATAGGGTCTCCGGTCGATATTTCAAGGTGTTACAAACGGAATAACAAAGTTAGTATACCCCCATCCTGGAGGTGGAGGGTATAAAAATAAAAAAATATTCATATTCATAGTCTTTTTATAAAGTCTAAAATGTTGTAAGTAAAGACTATAAATCCAGCAAAAGGGATTAGCTTTTGGATTTTCTTGTCCATTTCGAATTCCTGGGCTTCTTTCACAACAACTTTAAAATAATTGGCTTTATTAAAATATTGTGTTTATCGAAACTGATAAATTCGTGCCAGCAAAGATAGATTAAAAAAAAAAATAATTTCCCCAAATTTTTGAAGAATGTTCCTAAAGCACTGTATCTATGTGGAAATATTTTTTTCTGATTTTTTACGATTTTGTTTCGTGCCAGCAAAGGTATATTTTTTCAAAAAAAAAAATAATTTTCCCAAATTTTTGAAGACTGTTCCTAAAGCACTGTTTCTATGTGGAAGTGTAAAATATTTTTTTCTGATTTTTTTACTATTTTTTAGTTTTTTTTCGCGCCAGCAAAGATAGATTTTTTTTCAAAAAAAAAAAAAATAATTTTCCCAAATTTGTTAAGACTGTTCCTAAAGCACTGTTTCTATGTGGAAGTGTAATTCGCAATAATTGTAGCCATCGTGAATACCTTTAATTTAACACAAACAGGGTATTATCGGTTTTATAGTTCCAAAATGAGAGCACAAATATTTAAGGTATCTTTGCTGAAAATTGAATTTTTTGTAAACATTCGATAATTTTTTTTATTTTTAACATCGTTTCCGAGCTTGGAAAGCCAAAATATATGAGAAAACGTTATACATAGCCCTTCGACACGAATTTTTGTTGTATAGTGTTAGCGACCTGATTTGAAAAATATTTGCTTTCAACCGATTGATGAAAAATGCAGGGCATTGCTCCATGGGATCCGTCTGTATGCTTTGCTTCCAAAGTGAATGTTTGTTTTTTTAGTTATCAACTCGTTTTTCAACTTCTGTGGGCGTCTGTCACGAAAGTATGTTTGAAGAAGTCAACCAGATTACGCAGAGATTTTCCTGATGCATCAGCCTCTGGCTGTGCATAATATTTGTTGTGAATTCTTTTCATAGCCAAGGAAAGCCAAAGCAACAACGGAAACTTGAATTCTGCATAAATAATTGAAAATAACCGGCATAACACGAATTTTCTGATCAAATCAAATGCTCCAAACCATCCATTAAATCCACTCGATTTCAGTCAGACTGCATTTCATCGTTTCTTTGCTATCTTTTTATGATTCTTTTTTTTTTTGCCAACAATCGAAATTAACCTTCGTGGAGTTCAATAACTTTGTGCGCGCATCACTCTTTTCCAGTTGGCATCTAGCAGGCGCTCATTCATCGCTGGTGGTAGTTTCTATTTCTTCTTCTGTTCATCACACGCCTTTCATATCTTCATCGTTTTGCTTCTGGTTTCATTTTCGCATTTGTTTAAATCGTTTTTTTCTTCTGCTTCAGCTTTGTCTTCTTTCGTTTTCTTGTCTGGCAAATTGGGAAAATTAATTAAAGATACGCGAGAACGTTCACCTCATATAGTGTTGGGTCGCATGTATGACTTCTCTAATATGCAAACACTTTAATAATATTAATAAAGTAAGCATCTGAGACGAATTTATATCGCTGCCTTTTTTATATACTTTTTTATAATTCTATAATTCACTATAATTCTAGATGATTTTGTAAAAAAATCGTAAAAAATAGAAACCACTATCAAACTCACACAGTCGCTTTAAAATATACCTAAGCACACTACTTTAAAATTTCACCAAAATGGATAAGTGTCATCATTTCGAAAATCGAAATAAAATAAATAAAATTGCAAAAACTTTAAAAAATCTAGCCCTGCTACTACACACAACTTAAAATTTTTGAAGGTGATTGAAATTACCTTAAAAACAAGGTATAACACATTAAAATCGGTAAAGTACTTCAGGAGTTACAGGCGATTGAATGAACACACCTTTTGAAAAAAAACAGTACTTTTTTCACTGTTAAATTGGCCATAACTCGTGAAAAAAAAATATTTTTTCTTTCAAAAAATACAGTAAATACAGTAATTTTATGAGAACAATACATACACAAACTTTCAAAACAATCGCAGCTATCGAGATCAAAAACCGTACCGCTTGACATGGAATGACTCGTATATGTTCTTGATCGTCATAAAATTCTAAGACGATCTAGCCATGCCCGTCCGTCTGTTGAAAGCACGCTAGCATCTAAACGAAAGGACCTAGGAGGTCAAAATTTTCCATAAATGCGTCTTATAGTCGTAGATCGGTTGGGATTGCAACTGGGCGAAATCGGTTCAAAGGGAAACAATTTTCCCCCACAAGGACTGAAAATAACCATAATAACCCTTAAAATGCACAAACATTAAAGGTACCTTTAGAATTTTAGTGAAAAAATAAAAAAAGTAAAAAAAAAATAATATCGTTCTCTAGTTTAGAATTCAAAATACCTAGAAAATGTTATACATGACCCTTCGGAAACATTTTGGTAGGTTTCAATGCATAAATAGCCTTAGCTGAAATCCAATTTAACCAGCTATATGAGTCATTCCATGCTAAGCGGTACGATTTTGCCTGAAAATTTTTGCATTTGAAAGTTTGTGTTTGTATTCTTCTAATGAAAATATTTTATACGTATTTTTGAAAAAAAAAATATTTTTTTGTCACGAATTATGAGCAATTTAACAGGGAAAAATATTTTTTTAAAGATGTGTTCATTCAATCGCCTGCAACTCCTGAAATACTTGGCCGATTTTAATGGACTGTACCTTATTTTGAAGGCAATTTCAATTACATTTTAATCTCACATATTCACTAAAGAAGACATCTAAGACCAGTACTTTAAAGATTAAAAAACAATTAAAACATCGACCATAACTTCTTAAATATAGCCCTGGGAGCTAAAAGAAGCATAACTTGTGATCACCCAATAATATAGAATTTTTTAAAAATATTAAATCGGTCATAACTTCTTAAATTCAACCCTGGGAGCTTAAGAAGGATAATTTGTGATCACCCAAAAATATAGAATTTTTTTTTAAATATTAAATCGGTCATAACTTCTTAAATTCAACCCTGGGAGCTAAAGAAGGATAATTTGTGATCACCCAAAAATATAGAATTTTTTAAAAATATTAAATCGACTTAAATATACCCCTGGGAGCTAAAAGAAGCATAATTTGTGATCACACAAAAATATAGAATTTTTTAAAAATATTAAATCGACCATATCTTCTTATATAGCCCTAGGAGCTAAAAGAAGCATAATTTGTGATCACCCAAAAATATAGATTTTTTTAAAAATATTAAATCGACCATATCTTCTTATATATAGCCCTAGGAGCTAAAAGAATGATAATTTGTGATCACCCAAAAATGTTGAATTTTTTAAAAATATTTAATCGACCATAACTTCTTAAATATAGCCCTAGGAGCTAAAAGAAGCATAATTTGTGATCACCCAATAATATAGAATTTTTTAAAAATATTACAATTAATGAAATCAGTTCGAAAATCAAAATAAAATTGTAAAAACTTTAAAATATATAAAGCGGCTATACCATTCCACTTCAATATTGAAGTAAAGTAATTGAAATTATCTTCAAAATAACGTACTATACATTAAATTCGGCCAAGTAGTTACAGGAGTTACAGGCAATTGAATGAACGCACCTTTTTGAAAACAAAAATATTTTTTTTTCACAGTTTAATTGGTCATAACTCGTGACAAAAAAAATCTATTTTTTTTTTTCAAAAACAAGTATACAATATTTTTATGAGAAGCTTTCAAAACAATCGCAGCTATCGAGGTCAAAAATCGCACCGCTTGACAAGGACTGACAATTCGAGGGGAAAAAATTAAATGTTTCCCTTCGATTTAATTTTGAATTTTATTGTATCCTAATTTCTAATCTAATTCTGTACTTTTTGCAGACATTGGTTTTAGTTTTCTCAGCGGCATGTATATGTATAAATTTTCAAAATACATATATCATTAATGCTTGATAATGAATTGTTTTAACGAATTCTTAATTAAATTTGAACGAACAATGATCACAGGTTATTCGAAATGCCAATCTATGCTATTGTTTCATTAAATTTGCATTGTTACTGAAAAATCTTAGAAACATTTTACTTATGATTGTTGTTTTTGTTTTCTGTTTTCATTGCAGCAAAATCTCGGATAGAAAAAAGAGGAAACCTGTTGAGGCGGAATATTTATGCAATGTCTGCTGTGCAGAAATCGATCCAGAAGATGCTAAAACGTGAGTAACATTAATTTCAAACAACGAAAAAAATAATTAAATAAATTTAAAAATCTCCCTCCCATTAGTTTTGTTAAATGTTACATCTGCCAGAAGTACATTTGCCGCAGCATCAAATGTGCCGACTGGCTGGCCAAGACGGCCCAATGGGAATGTGAACTGTGTCAGACCTCAAAGGAGTCCCTGGCTCAGACCTCGTCTTGGGTTGCCGATCAGATATCATTCAATCGGCAAAAGTTGGTGTATCCCATGAGAGCGAGAAGTGAGATCTTCATACCGATAAGTGAATGCAATGATAGTTCAATACGTAAGTTCCAAATTCATTCAAAAAAAAACAAACATGCTATGAATCCATCTTCTTTTGCAGATTTCGAAAGTGTTAGTCAAATTGGTGCCAACTCGGCCATGATAACAGCCGAACAAAAGCTTAAAATACGCGAATACGTGGAGGAGATTGTATCCAAGATATTGGGTGGAAATTTGGACACCATTTCCGTGAATCAATTGTCCAAAAGTGAAAATTGTAAGTACAACCTACAACCCTACCCCATCCATATTAAATAACATAACACTTTAGCTTCTGGCTTATGTTAACTTTGCCAAAGCTTATCGACGACAACAAAAGCTTCAACACTTGGCAGCGTTAAGTTAACAGTTTTCATATATATTCACATATTTTATAACATACTTTAAGGTTGTCTCTGAGTTTGTTTAAAAGCTTTTTCTTTTAATGTTTATTCAAATCGAAACTTTTTTTCAATTTTTTCTCCTTCCTCCCCCCTGCTCGGCCAACATGCACTCAACTATCGCAACGAATACTATTGTGTGGTTGATGGGTTCGATACAAAAACAAAAAATATAAAAACACACTCGTTCGTAGATTTGTTGTTATTTCAAAGATATCACTCAAAGCTGAGTAATATTTTCATAAACCTGGAAAATGCCTTAACTTTTCGTACCATCCATAAAGGCGGTGAGTTGAGACTGGGATGGCCCATGGCCCATGGTCCATCCAATAACCGTAACCGTAACCATAACCATACTTATGCATATCATTAAGTGGCTTATAACCGCCCTACTGACTGACTAATGGCTAACAAACAATCTATTGACTCGGTTTTTTTTCTTTTCTTTCGTTGTGTTTTACGCAACAGTTATTTAGAAATTAACTTTCGTTCTGTTGATGTCGTTCTAACTGCTAGTATTTGTGTGTTGTTGTTTAAATTGTTGTAATCGCTAGATACGTATGTATGTAGAAAACGCATGACCTTTTAACCGTATTTAACAGAAATTATTTATTAATCATACGCCACATGTACACACATGTGGCTTGTTAATAATACGTATTATTAGATATTATAAAACTGTTCTCCAAAAATATTTAATTTCTTTGAAGCGAAGTGAAATGAATAGACGAAGAGATTATTTTTTGAAACAAAAAAAAATAATAAAGTAAACTGTGTTACAAAAAGAAAAAAGTAGAAAACTTGGGAATTGATATTATTTTTCTTGTAGGTCTTGTCGAGTAGAACTTGAAACTGTATTTGAAATTTGCCAGACAGTCACAAATTCTTGAGATGCGGATAAAAAACCGGTTTTTCGTACCTGTAACGTAGTTGATTTCAAACCGATTTTCAATTTCACATCACTTTTCACATGAAAAGAAGCATTCGATGGATATATAAAGGGTGATTTTTTAAGAGCTTGATAACTTTTTTTTTTTAAAAAAACGCATAAAATTTGCAAAATCTCATCGGTTCTTTATTTGAAACGTTAGATTGGTCCATGACATTTACTTTTTGAAGATAATTTCATTTAAAAGTTGACCGCGGCTGCGTCTTAGGTGGTCCATTCGGAAAGTCCAATTTTGGGCAACTTTTTCGAGCATTTCGGCCGGAATAGCCCGAATTTCTTCGGAAATGTTGTCTTCCAAAGCTGGAATAGTTGCTGGCTTATTTCTGTAGACTTTAGACTTGACGTAGCCCCACAAAAAATAGTCTAAAGGCGTCAAATCGCATGATCTTGGTGGCCAACTTACCGGTCCATTTCTTGAGATGAATTGTTCTCCGAAGTTTTCCCTCAAAATGGCCATAGAATCGCGAGCTGTGTGGCATGTAGCGCCATCTTGTTGAAACCACATGTCAACCAAGTTCAGTTCTTCCATTTTTGGCAACAAAAAGTTTGTTAGCATCGAACGATAGCGATCGCCATTCACCGTAACGTTGCGTCCAACAGCATCTTTGAAAAAATACGGTCCAATGATTCCACCAGCGTACAAACCACACCAAACAGTGCATTTTTCGGGATGCATGGGCAGTTCTTGAACGGCTTCTGGTTGCTCTTCACTCCAAATGCGGCAATTTTGTTTATTTACGTAGCCATTCAACCAGAAATGAGCCTCATCGCTGAACAAAATTTGTCGATAAAAAATTTCGAACCGAACACTGATTTTGGTAATAAAATTCAATGATTTGCAAGCGTTGCTCGTTAGTAAGTCTATTCATGATGAAATGTCAAAGCATACTGAGCATCTTTCTCTTTGACACCATGTCTGAAATCCCACGTGATCTGTCAAATACTAATGCATGAAAATCCTAACCTCAAAAAAATCACTCTTTAGTTTATTTAAGAAATTTGTGTGCTTTTGTCCAGCAAACACATTTTTATTTTTTTTTTTTCAATTATATAGCCATTTCTCAACTTTGGCAATACTTTTGCGCATTATTTTGTTTGGTAAGAGTAACATTTGTAAATTTATTTAAGTAAAACATTTAGTGAGCAATAAAGCGCTGCTTTGTTTTTAAAAATCCGTCTGTAATTTACTGAGTTATTGAAGCTTCCGCTAAAACAAAATTGTTGCAAAAATACAATTTTTTTGTCTTTCCAGTTCAAATCTCTCATAATTTTACGAATTGATGTCCGATAAAAATACTTAAAATTCATCAAAGTCGGTAAAAAAGCATTGCTAAAATTTTAATAAAAATCCCAAATTTTGGAACAGGTGGAAAAAAATTTAAATCTGGTATTTTTCTCCGCTTTTTTGTCGAATTTTATTTATTTTTATTGGACTTCAATTAGCAAAATTATTGGATTTATTTGGCACGACAACCATATAAAAAAATAGAAAAAAATAGAGACCATTATATTTCCAAAATAAGAGCACAAACATTAAAGGTACCTTCGGCGAAAATTGGAATTTTAGTGAAAAAATAAAAAAGTAAAAAAAAATAATATCGTTTTCTAGTTTATACTGTTTTATTTTTTTTATAGCAAACATTATACGTAAAAAATCTATGGCTATATGTTGCCGTTATGACACTCTTTATACATACAAAATATTTTTAAAAAATTATGATTTTTTATTTTCTTAAAACTAGCGCGAAAGACCTTTAAAAATTAGATAATATAATATTTTATTTTATATATTTAGTGAAGTAAATAAGACCTTTTTGAATAAAATCTATACATAGATTTTGTACAACCTAAGAAACTTATTGTAAAAGTAATGAAATTTCAACAAAAACATGACGAAGTTTTTGCTTTAAATTGATTTAGTCATACTTCTGCAAGAGGCTCCATAACTTCTACATTCATGCATAGATTTTCTTTACATAGACATTTTTCCTCGTCGCAAAATGACTTAAAATACTCTGCTGCCTAATTTCTAAAGGGATTCTAAAGAGTGCCAATTAAACACAACTTTAAAAATAATGATTTAAATATATATGTAAAGGGTGACTTTTTAGCTATTATCTTTTTGGCAACACTGGTTTAAACAGCTGACGCACGTTTCGTGTTTTGTTTCACTGTCAAACATCTTCAGTTTGGTCTATAATTTAACCATGAATCGTCTTACAAACGAACAACGTTTGCAAATTATTGAATTTTATTATCAAAATGCGTCCTCTGTTAAGAAAGTACATCGCGCGCTTCTACCATTTTATGGTCAGTTTAATCGACCCACTGAAGCGGCTATTCGGGCTATTGTGACTAAATTTCGCACAAAATTTACATTGTTGGCCAGTGTTAATGATGACCATCAATAATCGATTCGTCGTAAAAATGAAAAAAAAAATCGAAAGCAAAAACACACCAGAAAGTGTTAAACACAATCTTTCGACAAAATTGCTTGCTTGTTGCATAGTGTAAATAGTTTGTGTTGTTTTGTAGTCAAAATATAATTTGTTTCCTTTTCTTTTTATAAATGTAATATGTAAATATAAGTATTTATCATCAAATATACCTTGTATTATTTGTTAGGATGCCATTTATTATAAAATAAATAAAATATATGTAATTGTTTTTCCTGTCTGTGTGGCATTTTCCCTAGCATAAAAAAATTATTTAAACAACGAAAACGACGAAAAATGCAATTTTATTAAAAAAACATTCATAAAAGATCTTGCACACAAAAAATGTGCAGATTCCTGACACAAAAACAATTTCTTGTTGTATGGTGCAATTTTTATTGTGAGTTTAACCCTTTGGGGACCATACATTTTTGGCCGAAACGATTTTGGTTTTGATTTGATTTTCGTTATCTGCGACCAAATAATAATTACTTCCTAAAAATCCTATCCTGTCACAAATACTCCGTATTAAGTCAGCAATCACATGCTAAAAAAATATTTTAGTATTCTCTATATGGTAGAAAGTTACGTGGGTTTATCTAAAGTCACATTTTTAGGATAAAATTGGCTTTAAAGTCAAAAATTGTGAAAAGTGCGTAGCGTGACTTTTGATAATATGGAGAAAATCAAAATATTTTTTGGCATAAGATTGCTGACTAAATAGAGAATATTTGTGACAGATTAGTTTCATAATTCCAGTTAGAGAAAGATAAAATAAATACAATTGGAACCACGAATTGTATTTTTTTGCAACAATTGCAGCTTTTCTAGGACTGACTATGGATATATATCACAAACGACATTGGTTCTTACAAAATCCGCCGGATCCGTTGTATAGATAGCGAAAAAATCATTTTTGCCATATCTCCCGTGAAAATGAAAATTTTGCAAAAAATATTGAATTCGTTTTTTTTGTTTATCGCGCTCTACCGAAATACCCACATTTTTTGGTCGAAAATAATTTTCCAAAAAAACATGGACGAATTTTAACACTAGTAGTTCGTGAAATTTGGTATGTAAATTCCTCTGACCATGTATAAGCGCATTAAAATTGGATTTTTCAAAATTTGTTCTTTTAAGGGTTACGAGGGACAAAAAGGAATAATAGTGGTACTAATTTAAGTATTGCAGCTATAGTCGTGAAATTTGGTGTGTAAATTCCTCTGACAAGGTAGAAGCGCAAATCATAATGGATTTTTTCGAAATTTATACCTATAAGGTGTGAGAGGCACAAAAAGGGATAAAAATAGTACTGTTCTTTTTTGTTTATCGCGCTCTACCGAAATACCCACATTTTTTCGATCTTCCCAAAAAACATGGACGAATTTTAACACTAGTAGTTTTGTTGTTGTATAAGTAGAACATTTTAATCCTTTAATGCCTTTTTTGAAAGGACTTTTCTTGATTTTCTCAAAAATGGATCAACTTGACCAATCAGGAGGAGAGCTAGGGGTTAAGATCTTCCACAAAAATAATCATCATAAAATTTCACAATATTGTTGTGACAATAAGAACTCTCTCAGACATTAACTTACAACACTTTTCTAACTTATTATTAGACAGCGGAATATATGCAATTGCATATTTTGATTCGATGGTTGTATCGATGCTACACAAATGTTTCTCATTAAAAAATTATTCGAAATATATAAACATATTTTTCAATATTTTGCATATTTTATGCAAATTGCATATTTGCATAAATGCAGCATATGTCAAATTTATGCAAAGATGTTAAACTTATAAATCGCAATATATTTTATATAATAAACCGTACTGATGTATTATAGCTAATTACTAGATTAAATAAAAGATGTGACGTTCTTGCCCGAAATGAGCGATATATTCTTAGCGCGATCTGAAAGGTAATTTTAAAATAGTTTTTTGACGTTAATACTGACACATACCTCAATTTTTTGCAATTTAAAAACAATTAAAAGATCAATACACAACATTTAATTTTTACAATAGACTAAATCTTGGGTCTATATACTTGTCAATGAGCTCTGAGAAATTTGTAGAGTGTGTATTGCTGGGTGTGTTACTTGTTACAAAAAACCCTCATTTTTATACTCTGTAATTAAATACAAAGTTAAAAAATATTGTTGTCTATCCAAAAATTTAGTAACATAAATAAAGTTTTGCGATTTTAAACTCATATTATAAATGCATATTTTGTGAATATGCAATAATTTTTTTGTTATTGCATATATTTTGCATAAAAAATGCATATTTTAGATATGCAGTCGGAATTCGATTTCTGGCATTAAAATTCACCTAAATACCAAATTTGAGCTCAATCAGACTATAATTGAGTTTTGCATAAATTTCCGCTGTCTACTTATTATATTGCTCCCCCTTCGACCAAAAATGAAAATTTTGATCCACTGTAAAAAGAAACTCAGACCAAGTTTTTCTACAAAAATTATCTATGCAACATACCATTTCAGAATTATGTGGGCGCTATTCTGTTCCAATCAAAAAGTCTAAATTTGTTTGACATTATTATAAGTGCTAATTGTAATATTTCGACCTAGAATCGAAAAGAGAAAAAACTAAACTTTGTTCAAAAAAATCTTTAAATTTACTTTTTTCGTCAAAGGTAGTAGTCGTGCATTTTCCAATAACGATTGGGTCAGATCTGTCGACGCCTTTATCAGTTGTGCTCAGTTTGGATTTGTCCTTTCATCATTTGCAAAACTGTGCAAATTTATTTCGAAATCATGGTTCTATTCGGAAACGTTACTGCCCAATATTCTGTTCAGTGGTGAGGCTCTATGAACATTTTGGAAAGCAAAATTGCAGAATAGAATCTAGGAGAGATTCACGAGGTACTCAGTTACATGCTCAAAAACACACTATTTAATAAGCTTGACGATAAAGACATATTACTTCAAGTAAACCAATGAAAATCCAATGAAATGTAGTCAAAATACATTATCTAATAGTCCAATTTTGTATAATCGAAAGAAGAGAAGAGATGACTTTTATTTTTTTAAATTTCTGCCTTATATATTTTTGCTAATTTCATACTTTTAAAGGGTTAACCTGTTTTCTAGCGACAACATGAAATAAGTGGATATTTCGAAATTCGCTCTTTTAAAAGATAAAAATCGGCCCTGTCTTTTTACCTGAACATTTGAACTATCACACAATACGTTTTTTGTCAACAACCACAATTTACTTCAGAAATGTTGCCAAAATCAAAACTAGCATGTATTTTGGAACACCTCTGTGTACTTAATTTTAATAACCCATGAAATTTTTGTTTATGTATTTTTATATGTCAAAATTTTTGTTTAACAGTGTACTTAATATTTATCTATTTTTTATTTTGTGGAGTATGTGAAAAAAACACATTTCGATTACTCCACGATGGTTGTTTAGCAAACCTGTTATCCATAAGAATTTAGTATGAACAGAAATATATGAATATGCTTAGTATAAATATGATTGATTATCTTGAATGAAAAATGTCTCATAGTATCTATTTTGTGAATAGAAATACACATGAAATTCGTTGTTGAAATATCTGACAAGTATTTAAATTCTTTTGTGAGATTGATGAGATGAAATTAGTAGAACAAAAAAGTACAAATTTTTAAGAATTAAAACTAGTTTAAAAATCGATAAATCTCTCCCTGGGTTTTCTCTAACCTATTTATACTCTAATTAGTTACAAGCTATTATAATAATTTTTGAGATAACTATGATTTGATTTAATCATAAAAAATCTAAATCTTTATGATGACATTTAAATAGTTTAAAGGCAACAAATTGGCTACTGCAGAGCGTCAAATTGTCGAGTGGCCTTTTGAAGCACATTGTTTTCATTTATAAATGACCAAGATAGCCTCTTTATGAAACATGATATGGAACCAGTCTTATCACAACCAACTACGAACTAGCTCGTTAAATATATATCTTATCAGAGAACTGTTGCAAATGCAATTCAAAGACAATCGTATATTTTATATAAACAATAAAAAATTGCACAACCGAAGTTTCAAAGCAATTGAGAAATTTATGGGGCTGCAAAATGTAAAAAAAATATATTAATAGAGGAGTCAAAATATACATCATATACAAGGTTTATTATTATTATTATAATACTATCTTATCTTAATAAACTTTACATCTTAAGGTGTTGATCGGTTAAACTCAAAAAATCATCTTAAATTAAAGAGCTAAGGCGCTTAGAGCCATGATAGTCGATTATTTCATGCATGGAATGTTGATTGAAGATATGTTTTCATGTCAGACAAATAAAATAAAAATGTTATGTCCGAGACCTAAAAATAAATTGTTTTGTGTGTATTGAAGCATATTGATTCATAATATTAATACAAAAGATATGACTATTTTTTCAATTTTTTACTAAATTCCCATTTTCGTCAAAGGTACCTTTAATATTTGTACTCTCATTTTGAAATGTAGATCCGAAAACGTGGTTAATTTTAAGGTAATTATGATGGCTACAAATATTGCAAATTTCACTTTCACATAGGAACAGAGTGTGGGGATAAACTCCATAAAATTGAGAAAATATTTACTTTTTTAAAAGAAAAAATCTTTTTTGCTGGCACAAAAAATTCATAAAATATAAAAAAGTTGGAAAAATGATATAAAGGGTGATTTTTTAAAAGCTATAGAAAAGTTTTACAAAAAAAAACACATAAAATTCAGAAAAATGCATGAAATCTTTATTTGAATCGATATAATCCATATAATTCAATGTTTGAAGATTATTTCATGCAAATGTTGACCTTGACTGCGCCTCAATTCCGCTCCATCCGCTTAGTCCAATTTTGCCATTTCCACGTTTTTGACTAACAGAGGCCCAATTGCTGCGAACGGCGACGAATCGATAATTGATGGTCATCATTAACACTGGCCGATACAGCTGCGATATTTTCTTCAGTTCGCACCCTACGTAAGCGTGTTGATGGTTTAATGTCCAACAATGTAAATTTGGTGCGAAATTTAGTCACAATAGCCCGAATAGCCGCTTCAGTGGGTCGACTGACCCACGATGCGGATGCGCGTGATGAACTTTCTTACCAGATCACGCTTTTTGATAATAAAATTCAATAATTTGCAAACGTTGTTCGTTTGTAAGACAATTCTTGGTTAAATTCTAGACCAAACTGAAGATGTTTGACAGTGAAACAAAACACGAAACGTGCGTCAGCTGTTTAAACCAGTGTTACCAAAAAGATAATACCTAAAAAATCACCCTTTATATTGCTCCCTTCGACCAAAAAATGAAAACTTGGACGCACTGTAAAAATAAACTCAGACCAGCTGGACTAAAAGTTTATTCTACAAAAATGATCTACTCAAGATGCCCTTTTCAGAATTATAGGGTTGATACTCCGTTCCAAAATTGCTGTTGGACAGTGTTATTTTGCATAACAACTTTTACAAAATATTTCCATAAAATATTAACTTTTAGTTGTCACTTTGAAAAAAAGAACACGAAAAATTAACCTAAACGTTCAAAAATACGACCAATGAATTATTTGAAGACAAAAAGAAGACTTTCGGATTTCGAAAAAAAATGTGGACAAAAATGCAACATACAAAAATTACGCGGGGATTGTTAGAGGTGTTTTCAAGCCCAATGAAATATTTTAAGACAAAAATAAAATTTTTTGTTTAAAGTGTTTCGAGTGTCTTTTAATTCGGATAACAAATTTGAAAAAAAAATGCAACATACAAAAATTACACGGGGAAATATGATTTTTACAGCTGTTTTCATCGCAACTGAATTATTTCAAGACAAGAATAAAAATAAATATTAAAATTACTAATTCAGAAAAAATTGGACAAAAAATGCAACATAAAAAATTACATGGGAAAAACATGATTTTAGATGTGTTTTCTGGGCCAATAAATTGTTTTAAGACATGAATATTTTTTTATTTTAAGACAAGAATAAATATATTTAAAGTAAAAATTTAAAGTGCTTTCTAGGGTCTACAAATTCAGAAAAAAATTGGACACAAATGCAACACAAAAGAATTACATGGGAAAACATGATTTTAGATATGTTTTCTGGGCCAATGAATTGTTTTAAGACAGGAATATTTTTTTATTTTAAGACAAGAATAAATATATTTAATATTAAAATTTAATACAAATTCAGAAAAAAATTGGAAAAAAAATGCAACATAAAAATTTAAATGGGAAAACATGATTTTTAGACATGTTTTCAGGGGAGTTAAGCTCATAGATGGCTTGACCTAGGGACGAAATATTTTACAGTCATTAAATAATTCAATATTCAGCATCAAATTTTATCGCAACCCAGCCTAATGTACATATATATCTTCAATACGTATGGTCGTTAGAATCAGTTACAATTTGATATTTGGAAATTTCTTCATAATCTCTCTAAATCTACAAAACATGTGTGCTTTTAACACGCCCCTTTTATAGGGTGGACCATTTAAAATTAGAATCGGCTATAAAAAAAGTACTGATTATTTTTTCAAATTTCTGGTTTTATTTGAAAGATTGAACTTTGTCATTTAATAATCGAACACAATATCATTCATATGACTGGCTCGGCAGTACCTCATCCGATCAACTCAATTTTTCAGTGCATGTCTGCCAGCCCAAAATCCACACCAAACAATGACTCGTTGTGGATGCATTGGTGCATTGTAGTCACGTGTGGGTTCTCTGAACCCCATATGCGGCAATTATGCTTATCGACAAAGCCACCGACATGAAAATGAGTTTGATATGAAAATACATAAATTTGAAAATAAAAATAACAAGTAAGGAAAGTAAAAATAACAAGTAAAGGCTCGGGCGGGGCCGACTATATGATACACTCCACTTTCCAACAGAATACAATTCAACTCGGTAAAAAAGTGAAAACGGGAAGAATTTTTGTATGTTTCCTAATCATAGGCTAATATGACCTGGTTCGATTTGTCAAATCGATAAGCATATTTGTATCGGGGCTATATCCAAACATGGAAAAATGTGACTAACTTTCACAATAAGTTCTTCCAGTCCAAATATAAGGTGTTATGCTCACTTTGAAGAAATTCGGTGCAAATTCGTGGTTTCTGGGGCGGAAAAAGTTAAATCGGGAGCGAAATTTGTATGGGAGGTATATATATAAATCTGAACCGATCTAACGCATTTCTACCACTGGTGTTTCTAGTTGAAATATAAGATGGTTTGCCAATTTTGAAGAAAATCTGTCGCTATATGTGGTATCTAGAGTGAAAAGAGTCAAATCGGGAGTGAAATTCGTATGGGGGCTATATCTAAATCTGAACCGATTTTCTTAAAATTAAATAGCGTTCGTTCTTATCCCAAAAACTTCGTTGTGCAAAGTTTCATTTGGTTCTGTCTACAATTGCGACCTGTATCGTGATTACAAGAATAGATGAACGGACGGACAGACAGACAGACAGACGGACATTGCTAAATCGATTCAAAAAGTGATTCTAAGTCGATCGGTATAATTAACAATGGGTCTATCTCTCTTCCTTTTGGGTGTTACAAACAAATGCACAAAGACATAATACTCTCGTGGAGTGTATAAAAATTAATGTTACTCTAACTTTCAAAGTCAAAGTAATCCACATTTAAAATGTTACAAGGCCCACCCTATTATACCTCCCACACATATGTATATAACCTAGGTAAATTGGAGATCGTCCATGAAATATGTAAGTTTGTAGCATTTACTAAGCCCCTTGGGAATGTGGTCACAACAGTGCTTCTTTTCAAATTTAAGACTAACTAAAAATTTCGGCTGGTTTCCTAAATACCCCTTCTATTGTTATTGGTGTATAAATGCCAATAGAACCGGTTCCGCCAAAAATGTCATTCGAATAATCGAATACATCATCGCTGAATCGAATCTATAAAAAGAAGGCTATGCCGATTGCTGCTGCTGTCGCCGTTCTATGCGTCTTTAAGATAACACCTCACTTAAGTGTGAAGCGGGCACTTAATAAATTATGGCTGGTGCTGGTTGTTGTTGACAACTGGATTCTTCACTTCAGAGATATCTTTCTCACGAAGAAGAAAAAAAATCCCTGTAAAATTATTTAATAGCAGAGCAGCAACTCTCCCAAAAGAAAAGAAAAACAAAAAATACGAAAAACGCCACCCGTCAAAACAAATACAACGGCGAGTCATAGCCGCAAAAATAGAGAACTAATATTAACTGGAAAAAAAGTAACAACAAAAAACAACATTTATTAACAAAACGGTTGGTTGTTAACACCACCACTCACCACTCTCTCTAACGCCGCCGCCACCACCTCTCTAACAACAGCAATAAGAGTGTGGAGTAGTCATCGTCTGTCGTTAGACGTACGGTATCAATAAGACAATAACCAACACACACACACGCACGCACTCTCGCACTGGCACTCACATTCGCACTCTCATCCATCCATACATGCAGACCCCCACCACCCCAAACAGAGACTCGCCACACACAACGAACGAACGAATGAATACCCGAACACCACTCAACACTAGGCACCCGCCGCACTGTTCAATTTGAACAGCAATCAGTCGTGAAACGCGCGGCAACGTGGAGATAGCTCAAAACCAAAAACAAAAACATTAATAAATTATTAATTATTAAACAAAAACGAGAAGAAAAAAAAAATAATAGCAGATAATAAAACTACGACTACAGCCAAGTTGTTAAATATTAATTAAGAATTTCGCATTACTGTAAACAAGTGGCTGAAGTAAATCAAGAGCAACCCACCCGTGTTTTTGGGCCAAGAAAAGAAAATCAAATCACTTTTGTTTTCTTTCTTGGCCATTTCTGCGGTGATATCAGTGCGTAAACACTGTTATCTGTTTCGGCTACAGTTTTAGCGGTGATACGGTGTGCAATGCCATGTGTGTGCTTGAACCCAAAAAAACATACACCCCAGAGATAACAGAACGGTGAAAAAATAAAAAAAAAAAAGAATCGAAACAACACGGCCAAAACCCAAAACCAACAACCAACATAACGTGATGATGTCTTGCAAATTCATGAATTGAATTAAAATGTATTTTGGACATGATGCGACTTCCATGGTTTTGAAAACTTCCGCGATGTTATGCGCAAAAATGCAAAAATATTTAAACTCGTGCATTTCCGAAATAAAGAAGGAAAACAAATAAATAATATGAATTGGAATTTCAAATTCAAATTTGAATAATATTGATTTGAAATGACAATGTTAAACTTGACCTTTAGTGGCCGGTATTATCATGGCTGGTCGGTCATTTGCTTTTATTTCTTTTTTGTATGTTGTTGCTGACAGAGAGACAGACACAAATGCACTGGTAGACATGATAATCAAGATCTTAAAGAGAAAAACAAATAAGAATATGCATCCCTAGAAATACATTAGCCTGGGTCTCAAAAAAAAAAAAAAAAAACAAATATTACTACAAACGTCCAAAAATTCGACCAATTTGTTATTCTAAGGCATGAGTAAAAAATATATTAAAAGTGCTTTCGAGAATCTATTAATTCAGAAAATATGTTGGACAAACATGCATGGGAAAACATGATTTTTAGAGGTGTTTTAGGAGCATTTATCTAGGAACGAAATATTTTTCAAATCCTTATTTGTCATTCCCAACTTGCGCGGGATGACCGGAAATTATTTTTTATTTGTATGCACCACGACCCAACCTATTATATATTAGGGTGGGTCACGAAAATTTATTGCAGTGGTCACCCCCAGAAATAAAGATTAGACTGTTTAATGATGATCTGTAAAATATTTCGTCACTGACTCAAGCCATCTGTTTGTAGCTAAATACCCTTAAAACACCTCTAAAAATCACGATTTGCTATGTAATTTTTTATGTTGCATTTTTTCTGAATTAATAAACCCTTGGAAGCACTTTAAATAAAAAAAATTATTCTTTAGAATAACTCATAGGTCGTATTATTTGATGTTTATATTGATTTTATTTCGTTTTTCAAGGTGACATCTATAAACTCATATTTCTTGGAAGCATTTTGTAAAGGGTGTTATGAAAACTAAAACAATACATTTCGAATGATGGCATCGGACGAAAAATTACGTCAATGACTCCTTGTTTGTAAAATAATTTAATACAGATCCAAAATTTGCGAACTCTTAAAAAAATGAGCGCTGCTGCATCAATTTCCTTCCTTCATTTAGGCAACATTCGAAAGGTTGAATGCCACTGTTTATTGCTTATAAAATACTAACACCAAATACAAAAAAGTTTTCAGTTGTCACTATAAAAAAAAAACACAAAAATACTATGAAGGTCCAATAATTCGACCAATAAGTTGCTCTAAGACAAAAATCAAAAATTATATTTTAAGTGCTTCTAATATCACAAAGAAATGTTGACAAAATGCAGCACAAAAAATACACGAGTATGATTATTAGGGGTATTTTTAGCTCACAGACGGCATAATCTAGGAACGAAATATTTTGCCAATCATCATTAAATAATCCAAACATTATTTTCGTGGCCTGACTGAAAATTATTTTTCCATTTGTATGGACCGCGACCCAGCCTTTTATACACATGTCTGTGGAATTTCAAAACAAATTCGGATAAACAAGTTTATTTATGCCATCTTCTTTTTATCGGGATTATGAAAACATCAGAATAAAAAATCAAAATTAAAAATTTTGATATGAAAATTGTAATGGATAATTACACTGTCCAACAGCATTTTTGGAACTGAATAGCGACCTAATAATTCTGAATGGGCATGTTGGTTAGACCATTTTTGCAGATTAAACTTATATAGTCTTATAGTTTCTTTTTACAGTGGATCAAAGTTTTAAACCTTACTTTTTGAAAGAAAAAGATTTTCTCAAAAAAACGGTGAAATTGACCCAACTGCCAAAAATGACCATCAGAAAATTCCACAATATAGTTCTGACAATAAGATTTCTCTCAGTTATCAATATACAACATTATTATCACTTAGTATAATGACCTCTTCGAACAAAAAATTAAAATTTTGACCTACTCCAAAAACGCTATTCTGTTCCAATCAAAAAGTGATACATGGAGAAAATATTTTCAATATTATATGTTTGCATGCAAAAACATATATATTTGCAGCATTATTTATATATAGAAATAAAAAATATGTTTGCAGGTATGTAATTAATATGTGGAAATCATAGCTTCTAATACAAAATGATTTGAGTCTGTCCCAAACATATATATATTAAGGAAGATTATGAAAAAACTTACTGGGGTCATCACACACAAATGAAGATTGATTGATGATCTGTAAACTATTTCATCGCTTGATTAGCCGTCTGTGAGCTAAGCGCTCCGAAAAAACACCCCTAATAATTATGTATTTCCAGTGTAATTTTCTATTTTGAATTTCGAAGGCATTTTAAATATAAATTTGTAGAAATGTCTTAGATTAACTAAATGGTCCAGTTATTGGAGG
This sequence comes from Polietes domitor, assembly GCA_947397865.1. Lineage (NCBI taxonomy): Eukaryota > Metazoa > Arthropoda > Insecta > Diptera > Muscidae > Polietes > Polietes domitor. The sequence continues at coordinate 7,895,789 of OX377622.1, read as the reverse complement.
TTTATAGTAATTTTTGTGGACTTTCACAATAGCAACAGTTATCTTTTTTATAAAAAAAATAAATAGCTGCTATCAATACCTTTCGAATTGTGCCTAAATGATGAACAACGGAAGGAAATTGACGTAAAATAGTAAAAATAGTTTGAAAATATTGGTTCTGAAAAACCATATGTATTCAACTATTTTCACAAAAATGGGGTCAGTGACATCATTTTTCGTTCGAAAGTCATCATTTAGTCTTCATTCGAAAAGTATTTATTCCTTCTATTTATTTTTAATCATAACACCTTTTAAAAATATTTCCCAGAAATGAGTAGTAATTGAGTAGTTTTTTAACACTGTTAGAAAAAAATTTTACTATGCATTTTGTAATTTACAAGTCGTGAAGAAAATTAAATAAAAGAAAAGAAATTTGAGTTTTTAGTAGTTACTACGAAAACTACAAAAAATTGCAATAAACGTCGAATAACAACATGCAACAAATATGTTGTCGAAACGTCATGTATAACATTTTCTGATGTATTCTGGCTTTCTAAACTCGAAAACGATATTAAAAAAATTGTATGGATTTTTTTTTAAATTGTTTTCTAAAATTCCAATTTTGGGCGAAAGTACCCTTAATATTTGTACTCTCATTTTGGAAATATAAGACCGATAACACCCGTTTATAGGTTAAATTAAAGATACTCATGATGGCTACAAATATTGTGAATTACATTTTCACATAGAAACAGTGGTTTAGGAACAGTCTTCAAAAATTTTTGAAAAAAAAAATATTTTCGTACGAAGTAGTTCGTTTTATTTTTTAAAAGCTAACATTCTAACGCAAAAAGCAATTGTTATATACAAAAAATCTATGGATAAATGTAGAAATTATGATAATATCTGCAGACGCAAAAGTTTTTTTAAATCATAATCTTTTAATTTTTTGTTTATATAGCTCTAAAACTCGCTTTAAAATTAAATAATTGAATAATTTTGTTTTACTTACTGTCATATCTATATGGATAAATGTAATGGTTATGGTCCTTCTTGAAGAAGTAGATTTCCTGTTCACGAAGTTTTTCCTTAAATTGATTTAGTCATAAATTTAAGCAGAAACTTCGTAAAAAAATCCCTTACTTCTATATAAGCGTCATAACTTCTACATTTATCCATAGATTTTCTTCAACAATACCTTGTTTTCTTCGTTAAGATGTCAACTATTATAAACCAAAATAAAATATTCTTTCATAATTTTAAATGTGGCTTTCTCGTTATTTAAACAAAAATAAAAATCATGATTTAAAAAAAATCGTTTGTGTCTACAAAGAGTATTATAACTTCTACATTAATACATAGATTTTTTACACGTGTTTTCGCGTTGTTATGTTTCGCGAATGTTAGGTTTTCAAAAATAAAAACAAAATACTTTTTTTCCAAATTTTTGCATTTTTTTATAATTATTTCGAAAAAAAAGTATTTTTTTCTCAAATTTTTGGAGGCTGTTCCTAAACCACTGTTTCTATGTGAAAGTGTAATTCGCAACATTTGTAGACATCATAATTGCCTTTAATTCAACATGTAAGCGGGTGCGAACAATCCAATATATCCAAAATGAGAGTACAAATATTAAAGGTATCTACGACGAAAATTTAAATTTTAATTAAAAATTAAAAAAATATCAATAGAACATTTGTTGTGTTGATTTTATGAATCAACATACCACAATTCACACAAAAAATATTTTTTTCGGCTTGAACTAAAATTAAAATTAATTGTTATAAAATTAATTGTTATTCTAAGACAAAAATTTTTAATAAAAAATATATATTATATATAAAAATAATAATATATTATATATACAAATATATAATTAATTTATAAAAATTTATTTAAAGTTTTTTTCGAGGGTCTATCAATTCAGATAGAAATGTTGGACAAAAATGCAACATACAAGGAACTACACGGGAAACCAAGAGTTTGAGAGGTGCTTTCAAGAGCGTTTATCCCACAGACGACTTGATCTATAAACGAAATATTTTGTTATATTAATTGTTTTTTCTGCAATTTACTAATGAGTCCAATATTTTCCAGCTTTTATATTGTCCAACCAATCCACCTCGTTAAATTACCTCCCTCGGTAAATCTACCCCTATATAAATCCTTATTTGAAATCAAATTTCAATTTGAAATGGTGTAGAACACTTGAACCATGATGACATTTTGAGCATTGTTGCTGTTTTGCTCACTTAGTGACAGCACAGCACATACCGCGTCCGTTGAAATCAACCAGAAAATGATAACAATTTCAAAAATATTATTTTAATATTGAACATTTTTGTTTCAACTTTTATACTATAATTTTATAGGAACATTTTGATATTGTTTCAGCGAAACTAAAGTGATCTCTCCGACCTTGACCTTACATTTGTGTCAAATGTTGTACTAAATGCAAAGCAAATATATTAATGTAACAACAACAACAAACGCCATTTAAACGCTCGCTTGCAGTCATGAAGCAAAAGCAAAGCACAAAAAATAAATGAAATAAAACACAAAAATACTAAAAATGTTAATAGGTTTTAAAGTGCGAATGAAGAAGATACACCACAAATCAGCTAAATGTTTAAACAAATGCTTTAGCACACAGACATATATGTATATATAGTATATATGTATATAAATATATATGCGACAGCAAAACTCTAAAGTATGCGTTCAGACTTTGAAATTCAAAATATATTATTTTGTTAATGATTATATTGGAATTGCTGGAATTGTCTAAACAAAGCTCTAATTTTAAATTCGTGATTGAGGTTTTAAATGCAGTTGGAAATATAGAAACGAACAAATAAATAAAATTAGGAGTCATTTCTTAATTTAGAAAACAAAAGGAAAGTTCTAAACCAACGCTAGTTTCGAAACGCTTTTTTATGCATTACAGTCGTTAGAATTTCGAAGAAAAGAAATGCATTGGAAACTCAAAACACACTTAACTAAAGAGGGGTGACATGAAATACAATCCTAATCGAATATTTTGAAAATGGGAAAAAACTATTAATAACAGATCATAAAAGCTATTTTAATGTGGGTGATTTAATATGAGTTATTTGAACTGTAATTACTTAAAAGGCATCCTCCAATGCAACGATTATAATTTTAAATTACCAAAAAATTACAAAAATGTTTTCAATTGAATACACACAGCATCACAATTAGTCAAATTCTTCATTAATCAATAACATGATAATCAATTCAATCAAAATAATGTGTAACTAATTAAAGTTTCGCAATAATCGTTTAATAAATTAGTCACAAGTAATCGAAAACAAAGTCTTAATCTCGACATAAAAAATCGATAGTCCAGTTCAACTGTTATCATGAATAGCTAGCTGACCGGCACGAGGACCCATTAGATCCTCAAAATCTCACAGTTTGGTGTACTTTATGAGTCTTTTATGATCCTTACTTTTTATTACTTAATAAAAAGAGAGCAATACCGTCAACGATGAGCTCCCCAGATTTATGATTGCCGATTATCTCGTGCCCCAATTCAACGAAAGGTTGACTGAATGTGCGAGTGAAATAATCGACTCGTTGGGAGATGTATTTCGTGTGTTGATATTTTCTTGAAATGGACAGCAAATTGATTATAGATTATTTCACTCTGGAGCTCTGCCTTCATGAATACCAGAAAAGAGCGACTGGTTATAAAGGGCGACTTTTTAAAAGCTATAGGAAAGTTAAAAAAAAAACACATAAAATTCAGAAAAATGCATGAAATCGTTATTTGAATCGATAGTACGGTCCATATAATTTAATGTTTGAAGATTATTTCATGCAAATGTTGACCTTGACTGTGCCTCAAATGGTCCATCCGCTTAGTCCAATTTTGGCATACTCTTCATTCCAACATTTCGGCCGGTATCTCACGAATAAATGCTTCAATGTTGTCTTCCAATGCGCCAATTGAAGCGGGCTTGTCTGTATAGACATGAGCTTTAACATAGCCCCACAAAAAATAGTCTAAATGCATTAAATCGCACGATCTAGGCGGCCAATTGAACGGTACCGAACGTGAAATAAAATGTTCACCGAACTCGCCTCTCAATAAGTTCATTATTGCACGTGCTGTGTGGCATGTGGCACCGTCTTGTTGAAACCACATGTCATGCAAGTCAAGCTCTTGCATTTTTTACAAAAAAAGTTGGATATCATCTCACGCTAGCGCTCACCATTCACAGTTACGTTACGATTCGCATCATCTTTGAAGAAGTACGGTCCAATGATACCACCAGCCCATAAAACGCACCAAACTGAGACTTTTTCTGGATGCATTGGTAGCTCTTGCAATGCTTCTGGCTGATATTCACTCCAAAATCGACAATTCTGCCTATTTACGTACCCATGTACGTAAGCGCGCGATGGACTTTGCCAAAAAGATAATAGCTAAAAAATCACCCATTACAAATGGAAAAAGACGAGACAGAGATTTCCATTTATAAACTGGTCTCGCGGGGTTTCTTCTGTACAAACATTTTACTTATGGCAAGATCCATGGTGGCGAGTTTTTGCCGTCATGTTTTTCCCTAGAAATGATGACACCTCAATGTGCTGACCGCATTGAAGTTTCTACTGATTTTGTTTGTAAATTATTCTGAGGTGAATATTATTAAAATTTTACCATGTCGGGGTATTGTTGTACTACGACTTAATAACATATTAGACTTTTTGCGGGACTCTTAAAACATTTTTTGATTCATTAACATGACTTCTGCATAACTTTTGGCTGTGCTTATTACACTGTGCGACAATTTTACATTTTTGTCATTGGAGCTGAATAAGACCATATACACATGAAACTAGAGAACGTATGCTGTGAACTCCGTTTTCCATTTGGTGATATTTTCTCCATTTTCTTTTTTTTTAATTTCAAAAAGATATAGAAATTTTAATAATTTATTTTTGTACTTTTCTTTCGTACCTTTTTTCGTAGCTTAAAAAATCTGCGAAATTCAGTGCATCCCCGTCTGGTAACACTATTCGAAATATGTATAACCTACAGTCAATGGGACAGCTGAGTGAATGATTCATATTGTTACGTATACGCCACCCATATGCTAATAATAAATCGTAACAGCATGCGATAGTACTTTTTGGAGTCTTTCTCCTTTTACAGGACTTTTCATATCAAAAGGATATGGACATTTTAATTATTCAGTTTCGTACTTTTGCCACTCATACAAAGGTGATATGAGTAGGAAATAAATGAGAAGAATATCTGTTAAAAATACTTCAAATTTCATGCATATCTATGTACTAGTTTAGCAGTAAAAACTACTTCAAACTTTCCTTCTTAAAAAGATAAATTTTAAATGGGTGCTAATATCGAACTTATTCAGATAGGAGCACGACATTTGAATTATATTTAACAGATATTCTTCTCTTTCATTTCATATATCATTTGAAAATAAAAAGTCCTGAAAAGGATCACCAAATGGCAAACACAGCTCTCATATATATGACGTCTAGTTTCACGTGTATATGATCTTGTTCAGCTCCAAAAAGTACGGTCGCACGGTGTTATTATTTAATATTAAATAATATTAATCATTCGCTCCCTTGTCCCACTGACTCTAGGCGATACATATTTCAAATAGAGTTGTTAGACAGCCTGGAATGCACTGGATTTCCCAGATTGTTTGAGCCAAGTACAGTTACAAGATATTAAATAATTTGTCGAGCTAAAATGAAAAATTAAATATTTTGTTAAAAAATACACTACGCAACAAAAAAATAAAAATTTTGTATCCGAAACCTACATATTTATTTGTTGTTTGAATTATAAGACCAACATAAAGTTTTTTATGGATATTTTCTATTGTATTAATTTTAGTCAGATCATATCCGCTAATATCTTCAATTAAATTTTTTAGATATTTTTTTACAAAAAAAAATGTTTTGATGGCACGAAAACAAAACATAAATATATAAAGAAAAATTGGAAATAATTATGTTGTTTTATATTTACATAGCTAACCTTTTAACGAATAAAACAATGTATATGAGTCATTCCATGTCAAGCGGTACTGTTTTTGACCCCGATAGCTGCGATAGTTTTGAAAGTTTGTGTATGCATTCTTCTCATAAAATTATTGTATACGTATTTTTGAAATAAAAAAACTTATCCATTTTGTTGCAATTTTAAAGTAGTGTGCATCGGTCTATTTGTAAGCAACTGTGTGAGTTTGAAAGTTGTGAAATGTGGCTTCTATTTTATTTTTTACAAAATCAACCAGAATTACAGCGAAAATCATCTAAATTACATTTTTTCATTAGTATAAAAGGTATAAAAACAATAAAAAATCCAAGAAACAATAGGTTATGGAAAATTTTATTTTTTTAAATTTTTTGTATTGTGAGATGCACCATCAGAAAAAATTACAAAAAAATATATTTTTTCATAAGCTATTTTTTCTTGAATAAATATAGAAGTTTCTTATATCATGACTTTTTAAATTTTTATAGCGGGAACCCCTTTCCAAATAAGATATAAACGAAGAATTTGTAAAGGCCTTTATCCTTGAACAAATCCATGATTTTGTTCAAAAAATCTGCAAAGAGAGTCATAACTTATACGTTTATCCATAGATTTTTTACATATAGCTATAGCTATTTTTTTCTATTTTTTTGGGTTTTTGCGTGCCATGAAAAAATTTTTTCTCAATTTTTCTATGTGAAAGTAAAATTTGCAACATTTGTTTGGGTCTCGGACACATAATTTTTTTTGCGTCTTCAAAGAGGTTCAAAACTTATATTTTTTACATATATGTATAAAGCTTTAGCTATTTTTATATATGGACATATTAGCTATTAAAAAATAAAACCAAATATTTTTCAATTTTTGGGGGTTTTTTGTGCCAGCAAAAATCAATTTTCTCTCAATTTCTCTATGTGAAAGTGAAAATCGCAATATTTTCCTAGGTCTCGGAGCCAAAATTTTCGTCGATATAATTATGACGATAATTCGATTGACTACAAAATTTCAGCTTCAAAAAAACCTTCGTCATGCTACACTTTATCTAATCTTCGAAAACTTTTGAATATTTAAAAAATCATTTGATAAGAATAAATTATATTCCGATTTTCGTTATCTTCGAAAAATACCAAATGATATATCGATTGATATGATATGGCGAAGTTTTTATAACCTTTTTAAAAAGATTGAATTTTAATGAACAGTTTAAACTTGTTCAAGTTTTTTTTTGAATCAACCGAAGGAGCATAAGTTGTCAGATCTGATTTTTAAATAATAATAAAGTAGCAAAAATGTCAAAGAACCAAAAAAAAAGTAAATAAATAATTGTTTTCTAACAATGTTAATCATTATCTTTTATGTGGAGTATGTATATTAGGCTGGCTCGTAGTTCATGCAAATAAAAAAATCCATTCATCCTTGCAAACAAAGTTTGGATTATTTAATGATGATTTGCAAAATAATTTACTTCGAGATCAAGTCGTCTGTGATCTAAATCCTCCTCCTATACCTCTAAAATCATATTTTCTAATGTAATTTTTATATGTTGAACTATTGTCCAATTTTACTGAATTTATAGGCCCTTAAGAGCACTTTATATGTATATTAGAGCGTACCAGGTTACAAGTAAAAAAAAAAAAGTTCGCCGTACACCTTCGAATATGAAGTATTATTGAAAGGTAGTTTCAAAAAAATTTTTTTTATTTTTTTATGCCGAACGTAGGGGTCGCGCTTTTACATTTTTCTATATAACTTCTGCATTTATAAACGGATTTTAAAGTGTGATACATCGATGTTTTTGTCTCGACGAGGCCGATTTTTTTGTCTTTGAAGTCATTGAGCTCAAGCACCTCGTTCTGGTACTTACCCATCATATCTCAGTTGCTACTACCCTAATGTACCACTCTAATATCAGAAAATTAAAGCTCGCATAAAACCATGAAACTCTTCCTAACGAAGTATGTCGATTTTCCCAGCAGAAAAAGTGTTAAACTAGTTTTTTTCTTATTTTACCGAGAGCATTGCATGTATTTATAAGTTGTTCTTTGTATCTTCGATGTTTACAGTCGGTTGTCAAAGTGTAATACATATATTGGTGTTTTTGTCCCGCACATACCAGATTTTCAGTTTTTAAAGTCGTTGACCTCAACAACCCCCTTCTACTATTTATGCATCATATTTCAATTCTTAGAACAATAAATATAAAAATTAAGGTACAATTAAAATTTTAATCAACCATATTTCGACGCGATTCAAGTTGGGTGTATTTTTGGCGGCTCTCAAGTTTAGAAAAGATGTGGCAAATGCGTTGCTCATCGGTGACCGCCATAGCTGATTCATGCACAACATGAACAAAACGCTCGGTGTTTTGAGAATGGCATGGATAATCTGTGAAAATAAATGAGTTCAGCAAAGAAAGCAATCAAATTAAGTTTTTCTTGTGCTAACCTGGTAAATCGATAATTTCTTCTGAAAATTGGAATGCTTCTAACTGTTCTTGCGAAAAAAACTGCAAGCATGGCGGCTCAGTCAATTCAAATTGTTTCCAATCGATCATATTGAAATATGAGTCACTATCAAAATTGATAAAATTATGAACTGGTGGACCGAACATTTGTCGAATGCTTCCCGTGGCTTCATTGCGGGCTGATAAACTCTTATCATAGGCATCTGAACGCACTAGTTGATCTGGGTCTGTTATCATCGATAACAAAATATTTTCAGGATGAAAATAATATCCGTTATTTTCAATGAACGGACGGATGACCTCTTGAATATCTTTTGGCAACTGACGAATCCAACATATATAAAGGAAAACATTCCGACTTCCGTGAATTGCCAGTGGTTGGCTTTTTACAAGAAACCAGAATGGTGCATACACTTTCACAACGAACTGAGCCAGTTTTCTCAATACCATCGAGGGTTGCGTTCACGTCATATAAAAGCGCAGAATTCGAGAGGATGTTGTTAGCCAGCGCGCTTTGCAAATAGCGCCGGGCTTCTCGCTGGCTAATTTTTCATCGCATTCTCCGATATGAACGGCTCGAACCATACGATACAAGTAAAGCTGGTCGCCTCGAATATTCCACCCATCTATGTTCGCTGGCATTTCTCCCATTGTAATGCGTTCGAAATTTTGTTTGACCTGACCAAACGGAATAAGCAACAAAATATGCGAATTATTAATTAATAAAATGCTCACAAGTAAAGTATACGGAACACACGGACACGAAACACTAATGCCTTCTCCGATACTTCCGGGCCAGATTCCAGGTCCTTTCTGTTTTACAAGCAATGATCTTAACAGCGCATTAAATGGTAACTCGTTGAAGTGGAAAAGGCACACGAACCACTGCATCGGTCTCTGTAAATGGCGTTCCATTCTCACAATGACTCCACTTTTGTACCCAGTGTTGGTAGCAGTTCCATCGCAACTTATGGCAAATAAGTCATCCAAATTGAAGTTTTCACGACTCAAGTAATCCACGATGCTCCTCTGGATCCCCAAAGCAGAGCTATCAGTGGGCGTAGCATAACCAATGAATTTGGAATCAGGCTCTTTTACAATGGTGATGTGTTCTTCATTTAAAACAATATTTCGCGTCACATTTGCCTCGGTTACTTTTTTCAAAGTTGGCTCTTTCTTGCCATCGAAAGAGATACACTTTAATAATTGATGGCATTTGGCCGCCGCTTTTGCTTCCTTACGGAACTTCACACGTTCTCGAAATATTTTATTTTTATTGATGATAAGCCCTTCAAAGAACTGACATATATTTTCGGCTGTTTCTGCAGATAACTCTTCTTTGGCTTTTGCGGCAATAGACAATTTTAAATCTTTTATTAACATGGTCGCAAGCAAGGCACCGTAGCGAACTGAAGTATCGCTGCGATCCAAAGCCGAACTAAAATTACGCAAAGAAATGTCCGCCACCGTAAATGTTGTTTTAATCTTCTCTGAGGAATCGCCAACATTTTCTTCAAATTCTAGCTCTTCATCGCTGCCTGGTTGATACCCAATACTGTTGAACTCGGTATATACCGCTTTTGATGGTGCAACAATTGAGCACGTTTGAACACCGCAATTTTTCATCGACATCATATGATAAACATTATCCAAAGTCATCAGCCGTGGACCCCATTGATCGATGAAAAAGTCTTTCGCATCGTCTGGGATTTTATCAGAGGCGGTGCAACTGCATGGAACATTTCTTTCTATGCCACACTTACAACGCGAAATTGAGAACAATTTATTCCACTCATTTACATTGCATTTCAATGGACTTTTAACCAATTTATAGTAATCGTCTAGAAGTTTATCCAACCGTTTACGAACACCTGATACCGATATAATTGGAATGCCTGCCCGCTCCCATAAAAGGGTAATGCTTCTGAAAGCTTCTTGTTTAAAAGCACTCAATTTTCTATTGGGATTAGTGTTATGCCGCAGATACAAGAAATAATTAATAACATCGTACTTAGTCGGTAACATAGTGTTGTTTAATGCACTGATCGTAAAAGACATTTTTTTAGTTTTTTTACCGTTGTATAATGGAAATTGAAATATTTAATAATGCTTTGTTGAGCCACCAACGCCTTATTACTGAACTAATTTTTATTGTTACAATAAAAAAACACCAATATATGTATTACACTTTGACAACCGACTGTAAACATCGAAGATACAAAGAACAACTTATAAATACATGCAATGCTCTCGGTAAAATAAGAAAAAAACTAGTTTAACACTTTTTCTGCTGCGAAAATCGACATACTTCCTTAGGAAGAGTTTCATGATTTTATGTGAGCTTTAATTTTCTGATATTAGAGTGGTACATTAGGGTAGTAGCAACTGAGATATGATGGGCAAGTACCAGAAGGGGGTGCTTGAGCTCAATGACTTCAAAGACAAAAAAATCGGCCTCGTCGAGACAAAAACATCGATGTATCACACTTTAAAATCTGTTTATAAATGCAGAAGTTATATAGAAAAATGTAAAAGCGCGACCCCTACGTTCGGCATAAAAAAATAAAAAAAATTTTTTTGAAACTACCTTTCAATAATACTTCATATTTGAAGGTGTACGGCGAACTTTTTTTTTGAGGTACGCCCTAATGTATATATAGATTAAATTGGAGGTTTATAGTATTTTTTGTGATTTTTAAAGTGATAACTGAAAACGTCTTCGCATTCTGTGGTTGTATTTTGTAAAAAAAAAGAATTTGCTGCAATCAATTCCTTTCGAGTGATGTCTAATGATGAAGGAATTTGACGGATTTTTATAAAAAGAGTTTGAACATTTTGCTTGTGAAAACCATCGTTTGTTTTAAACTATTCTCATAAGGTATTGATTCCTTCTACATATTTATTTTTCATAGCACCTTTTACAAAAATGTTCCCAAGAAATAAAGAGTTGTTATCTGTCACTTTGAAGAGCTACCAAAAGTACTCTAATCTTCCTCAATACGACTAATGACTAAAGAATGACATAGAAAACTCTAGGAAATGATATTATTTTTCTTGTAGGTATTTTTATTGGACTTCAATTCGTAAAATTGAGTGATGAGAACTAAAATGACCAATGACATTTTTAAAAACAAACCGAAGTTTTACTCCTTACTAATGTGTAATGTATTCTGGATTGGATAACTAAGCTGCGATAACAAAACCCTAAATAACAAGTTAAAATTTCACTCAAAATAAAAATTTATGTTTTCAAATTGCCACCAACAGCAATATAAATATGTGTATGAAAACAAATTTTGAAAAATGTGATATTTTTATTTTGAGTAAAATATTAAATTTTTATTAACGTTTTTGTTATCGCAGCTTGTTATACCGGCTGTATAAAAAACAGCCTTAATGTAACAATTTTGACAGAAAGAGAAATATCATAAAATGTCCATGATTTTTCCGATTATATAGGGATTCCAAAGTGAATTTCAAAATATTTCATAAGGAATCACCCTTTGTTTACGATCTACAAACTAATTTCTATGACAGAGTATAATGTAGGGTGCAGCATAGTCAGCCTACCCCGACTCTTCCCATTCATTATATAAAAAAGAAAATCATTTCGCAGATTTCCATTGCATACAGCAGGTATGTGATGAGCCGACCTTGGTATAATTTTCAGCTCATTTTTTGCTCTGTTTTTATTTTCAAACAAAGTGTAAATAGTTTTATATTCATAAACAATTCATTGTACTTCTCCATGACACGCAACAGTGCAAGAATGTATGAAAATGCTTTGAAAAGTAGTGAAAACTGTGATTTTTAATTTTATCATAATTTTATTTACAAAAAAACGTGATACCATTATATGTTGATGATGTCAATTTGGGTTGGGATGAGTTTCATAACTCTCCACCAAAAATTTACATACAATTCCATTGGCTAGGAATTTGCTGATATCATTAGATTATGGAAATTTTATTCTAATTTCATTGCTCAGAATCGAGTCGAGTTTCATTACAACATCATGCAAAAGAAGCCATAAAGATCTGGTTAGAATTTAGAAAAATATTTCCACAAATAATAGTAGTGGACGAATTCATCCATGAAAATGTATATTTTTCAATTTCATACAAAAATCTTTACAAATACTTTACACTTGATTAATTGCAAAACACAGGCGGCAATATCGCTATTTAATAGACAAACTACAACAAACAAAGATAAGTTACGCTCGCCGGAATTTTATTATTTTTTATTAGAAGGTATTCCTTTCGAGCCAACTAAACTGGTTTCTCGTATAATCGCCACATTAACTGGGAACAAAGTCGAAACACTGTGAGATTAAAGTTAAACTTTGGATATCATTTGGAAGGGGGAAACAATGACAGGGCAGATTAACATCAGCATCAGTTAATCAATGTAAAGTACGAACTATGTTAGACAGACGGGGGCCGCGACGGGGGGAACTGTTGAATGAATTGAACAACAACAACTGAATAGTTGGATGAGTTATGATGGCACTGCCAAATCGACTCTTTATAAATGTCATATTTCATAAATATAGCTATGTAACATCAATAGTTTAGGCTTTATGTTAATTGACATCTTAATATCCCAACAGTTGGGCCGGGCCATTGATCCATCAAAACAATGCGAAAAGAGTTTAACTAAACGCTGATGAAAATCGATGACAATGGCATTTCAAGCATTCATTCATTCGTTGAATGAATATCGCTCATGACGTAAACTTTGATCGATAAAAAAACACGTCAATCATTATTGCCAGCGCCACAGTGGTTCAAGTAAGCACAACGAGTGGAATGAAGAGGTAAAAGAAACGTTAAAGAATTAAATACTTTAAAAATCCAAAGGCAAGGAAATGGACAAGAAGATTTACTCAAGTCCACTTCGATGAAATATGAGTGAAAATAAATTCGGGATTTCGAGTAGCAAAGACACAACCACTGTTAGAACTGGCAGCTGTTAATGTGCTAACAGAGCTATGTTAAGCCGTTAATAGAGCTCCTAAATATTTGAAGTGCTAGATTTGTACGTTCATTATGGCCATACATCTACTAAAGGGACTACTACCAAATGAAAGCTAGTATCGTCTATATCCACTCTGTATGGACCAAAATTCTGGAATAATATTCAAAATATCACAAAGATTGAAAACAAGAAGTAAACGAAACGATAAGGATTAAATATTTTAATAATCCAAAGAAGAGGACAATAAAATTGACTCAAGTCCACCTTCGATGAAATGTGAGAGAAGATAAACTCGGAATTTAAGTAGAAAAACTGTTAAAAACGGCTGCTAATGGGTTAACAGAGCTATGTTAAGGCGTTAATAGCGCTCCTAAGTATCTGAACTACTACGAAATGAAAGCTAGTAACGTCTAGTTTCACTCTCTATGGAAATCTTCAAAATATCATAAATAGTGGAAACAAAAAATCTAAAGAAGAGGACTAGAGAAGTGAGTCAAGTACAATTCGATGAAATGTGAGTGAAGATAAACTCGGAATTTGAATAGCAAATACATAAACCAATGTTAAAAGTGGCGGCTGTTAAGGGGTTAACAGAGTTATGTTAAGGCATTAAGAACGCTCCAAAATATCTGAAGTTCTAGATTTGTACGTTCATTGTGGCCATACGGAAATATTTTAGTCGATGGGGCTGCTACCAAATAAAGCTGAAATAACCTGCAAAATATCACAAATAGTGGAAACAAGGGGTAAACGAAACGATATGGATTGAATATTTTAAAAATCCAAAGAAGAGGGCAAGAAACTTGAGCCAAGTGCACACCGATGAAATGTGAGTGAAGATAAATTCGTGATTCGAGTAGCAAAGACTATAACCACCTTTAAAACTGGCCTCTGTTAATTATTTAACAAAGCTATGTTAAGCCGTTAATAGAGCTCCCAAATATCCGAAGTGCTAGATTTGTGTGTTCTTTGTGACCATCTGAAAATACTTTAGTCGATGGGACAACTAACTACCAAATGAAAACTAGTAACGTCTAGTTTCACCGTGTAGAGGACAAAAATTTTAAATAATCTTCAAAATATCACAAAGAGTGGAAAGAGGATGCAAAAGAAGGAAGGAAGGAGTAAATACTTTAAAAATCCAAAGAAGAGGACATGAAAATTGAGTCAAGTCCACTTCGATGAAATGTGATTGAAGATATATTCGGAATTTGAGTACCAACGACTTAAACCGCTGTTAGAACTGGCGGCTGTTAATGGAGCTATGTTAAGTCGTTGATAGAATGTGGCCATATGGAAATACTTTAGTCGATGTGACTACTACCAAGCAACTATCCCAGATCTATGTTAAGCCGTTAACACGGCTTCTAAATACCCGAAGAGGTGGATTTGTCCACTGTGGCCATATGAAGATACTTTATTCCATGGGACTACTATCAATTGAAAGCAGTAGCGTCTAGATTCACTGTGTGTAGGCCAAAATAATTTTTTTTATCCAAAAAACCTCAAAATTTTTGGATGCAGAAATCATCAAATCCACAATTTTTTTCAATTTTTGGCTAAAAATTTATATTTTGCAGTTTACTTCAGAATTTTGACCTATACACAGTGAAACTAGACGCTACTACCTTTCAATTGATACTAGTTCCGTGGATTAAGGTATTTCCAGATGGCCACAGTGGACGTACAAATCTAACCCTTCAGGTATTTAGGAGCTGTGCTAACGGCTTAACATAGCTCTGTTAACTCATTAACAGTCGTCAGTTTTAACAGTGGTTTGCATCTTTGCTACTTAAATTCTGAATTTATGATCACTGAATCTCAAAATTTTTGGACGCACAAATCATCCTCTCCTGGAATTTTTCAGTTTTCGACTAAAAATTGATATTTTGAAGATTATTTCAGAATTTTGGCCTATACACAGTGAAACTAGACGCTACTAGCTTTCAATTCATAGTAGTCTCATGGATTAAAATATTTCCATATGGCCACAGTGGTTGCACAAATCCACCTCTTGAGGTATTTAGGCTTAACATAGCTCTGATAACCCAATAACAGTCGTCAGTGGTTTGTGTCTTTGCTACTTAAAATTCCGAAGTTGGTGTGTAATTTTATTATTTAAGCGTGAAGAGCTTTATTTACAACTTTGTTGTCTTCGGTGACCCCCACTGAAAATATCCGGCAATTTTTTTTTTGTAGAACATTTTAGTCCTCAAATGATCTTTGTGAAAGGGCCTAATTACCCATATAGAGAGGAGCTAGAGGGTTAAGGTCTTCCACAAAGATAATCCTCATAAAATTCCACGATATAGTTCTGACCATAAGAATTGGACCCACTGTAAAAAGAAACTCAGACCAGCTGGACTAAAAGTTTATTCTTCCAAAATTATCTACTTAACATGCCCTTTCAGAATAGAATCTCTACTCTGTTCCATTCTGTTGGTCAATGTTATTATTTATTTTTATTTTAAAACACACCTAATGTGGTATGAAACATTTTCGTGGTTTTTGCACGTCCACAAATATTTTCTTTTCTACTGTTGACTATTCCAACTACAATTTTTTGAAGTTAAGAAAATCAGCTGTTTCCAACCACTGTGCCTACTTTTACCCAACATGATTGCACATACCGACAGACAGACGTAATGAATGGCATTGTTGTGATCTTCACAAAATTTCCCAGACGCCCAAATCGAATGCAAAGTACTTATCACATTCCTCCCCTCTCTCTCTCTCTGTCTGTTGTTATACATGGAAAGCAGAAGAAGAAGTCGAATTCCCGCAAAGAAATCGAATAATAAACCCAACGCCCATATGCCGGCTTAATTCAGGCATAAATAATGACGTTTATAATATTTATGATTTCTGCACTTTTTCCATCACCATCACGATGATTATGACAATGGATTGTTGTTTCGGATCGAATCGAGAGCGGAGAACACATGTGCGAGTAGTTTGGAAACGTGGTGTTATTTTCCTGTTTGTTTTTCTTTTTGTTTTGTTTGAATTTGTGTTACAATCACACCAAATAAATGCACATAAATTTCGGAGTTCCATTCAGAGAATTATGTGCATTTTAAATACTCGCAGTCGTAGGTTCAAACGAAACACTCACATTCGTGTTGAAAAAAAAACAAGTGCAGTTTTTGTGGTCATTGGGTTTCAACGTTGCATGCCATGTTCATATGTGTTTGAAATTCAATATTAATTGCATCGAGTTGTGTCAACTTTTCAAATTGTAAATATTGCAATTATATATATTTTTGTGCTAAACGTTTTATTTAGTTAACAAAATTGCCAATTCGTGACCAACTGCTGATCGTTCGCGGGACCAACTAAATACAATTAATAGCAAAAGAACTTGCTGGTGATGTCGAAGTGAAGTCCATACACACAGAGAAGTACCACTCCTAAATCTGAGTAAAATCCATACTTCAATGTAGTTCAACAATTTTACTCCAGCTCAGTAAAAATTTCCCTAAAAGTAGGAAATTTAACTAAGTATTAGTAAAGTTTCTTTCATTCAAAGCCATAGTAAATAGTGCATTTACCAGAAAAAGGGTTGTAAATTTACTTAAAAAAACTTTTCTATGGATCTAATAAAAAATGCTTACAATTGAGTAAATTCATACTTGTGAGGAAAAATATTTCCAAGGTTTTAAGTAAGAAAAAAAATCTAAAATTTTTTCTATGGGAAAAATCCCATGAAAGAAATTTTAACTAAAAAATGTGTTTTTCCTAAAATTAAGTTAATATGTTTACTGAAAATTATGCCGAGTTCGTCATACATTTAAGTATTAATGAACTTACAAAAACTCACTTGAAATTGTTTAGAAAATTCTTGAATATTAATCTAAGAAGCAATTCTCGTTCGTTTGAAGATAATTATTTCTTAAATATAGGGTCCGCCATCTAACGTTTTTTTCAACTATTCAACCTTTGGACTATTATTTATGGGGTGCCGAGGCAGCCATTTGAATGAAATTACTTCCCATTATTAACCGGAAGGATTGTACTTTCAAATAAAAAAGAAATTTGAGAAAATATTCAGTAGTTATTTGGCGGACCCTATACTTTAAGTATTAATCTTAACAAACCACTGCGAAGGCGCCTCTCTTGGCTTCGCGTGGAGTTAATAGCTCAACTCTTTATGTTTGAGGTATCATGTAACTTTTGAGAAATATTTCATGTTGTCATTTTTGTAGTAGTTTTGCATACTCTGAAGCAATACGATTCATTTGTTAGAATTTTTTAGTTATATTGAACTTATTAAAGTTTTTCTCAGTTTAAGTAAAAATTTACTTGTTTTAAGGAAGAAATCAGCAAAATTGTCCTCAATTTAAGAAAATAATTACTTGATTTGAGTACAAATTTACTTAGTTTTAGGAAAATTTCAGCAAAATTTAGTAAATTTAGTAAAAATTTACTTGATTTCAGTAAAAATTGATTAAGTTTTAGGAAAATTTTACTTAAATTTAGTAAAAATTTATTTGGTTTTAAGAAAATTTTCGGTAAAATTTTACTTAGTTTTAGTAAAATGTACTTGGATTGAGGAAAAACCTACTGGAATTTTCCTCAGTTTGAGTAAATATTTACTTGGTTTGTGGAAAATTGAACTAGAATCAAGTTCACAGCATGTACTACTTTCAAGGAGAATTTTGAACTTGTTATGAAGAAATATTGCTTTAGCGCTATACGAACTTAAATTTTAGTTCATATTAACTCATTATAGGGTTCACATTTTTCTGATTGTAACCTTACTAATTTTGCAAAATCTCTATCAAGCGGCAATTTCCCATAAACTAAATTGTCTAATAAGACATTTATTACATACAAATAATTCCCAGCGAATTACTCTTCTCAACGATAATGGAATGTGCAGGTGTCCTATGTCTTATATACAGGGTGGCCCAGAAAGACCGAAGTGGTGTGAATTGTTTTGTTTATAACTTTTTATTTAAGAGATATTTTTTAATTTTTTTTTTTAAATACATTAAATTTATGGGGAATATTTTTGGATTAGTTATTAAAAATGATATCCCGCAAGTGGTGGCCATATTCTGCTTCGCACAAATGTGCTCTTTCCAACACATTTTCCATGACCTTTCGCAAAACTTCCGGTGGTATGTTGTTAATTTCTTCTCGAATATTGGTTTTTAACTCCTCAATAGTCCTAGGCTTATTAACATAAACTTTTCCTTTTAAATAGCCCCAAAGAAAACAGTCTGGAGCGGTTAAATCCCCGCACATTAAATTGACGACGGTATGCACGCTGAGTCAACACAATGGACCGTTGATTTGAAAAGTAAATTTCAACAATATGGGCACGTTGTTCAATTGTGTATTGCTCCATTATAAATTATCCAAGTCTTCTTTACAAAATACTGAAAAGAAAAGAAAAAAAAAATTATAATAAAAAAGTTATAAGGAATTCACACCACTTCGGTCTGTATGGGCCACCCTGTAGGTTTTTCACCAAATGTTGAGTAAATATGTACGCGAGTGAGTCGAAAGAACGAAAGTACACAAAAACTTAAATTGTCTATTTATCAATCGTTTAATATAAAAGACGTATCTCTATCAGTTAGTTTTTTATTCTCAAATAAACCTTGCGTGTAAAAACTAAAGTGGTTAATAATAAAATTAAATGTGTAGTCCATTTAAAAATGCATTAGCTTTTATATTTGTATCTACACCTTTTTCAATTGTAATCCAAAAGACATCACTTGAAATTCAAAAGACACCAGTTGAAATTCAAAAATTCCATTTCCATCCATTTCCATTGGTATTGGATAGTGTTTTTATTAAAAAAATATCACTTGAAATTCAAAACTCGTCATTTGTAAGTCAAAAGACAACATTTGAAATTCAAAAGTCGTCATTTGTAATTCAAAAGACATCATTTGAAATTCAAAATACATATTTTGAAATTCAAAAGACATCATTTGAAATTCAAAACTCTTCATTTGCAATTCAAAACTCGTCATTTGCAATTCAAAACTCGTCATAAGTAATTCGAAAGACATCATTTGAAATTCAAAAGTTTTCATTTGTAATTCAAAAATTATTCCATTTGCAATTCAAAAATTATTCCATTTGAAATTCAAAGGATTCCATTTGAAATTTAAAAAATGTAACTGAATTTCAAATGATGAGTTTTGAATTTCAAACGGTGTCATTTGACTTACACTTGAAAATGGTGTAGAGTTTTTCACTTCAGGCAACAGAGAGCTCGCCTTAGTCAGCTTTCTATGCGAAAGCTTTTATGTGATAATTTAGAGAGAGAGCTTTTTTAGTGGAAGACTACGGCGGAAATGAAAATTAAATCGAATATAAAGAAACTTGTCTTATATTCAAATTATCTGACACAGACTTTTCGAAAAAAATCTTAACCAAGTTTTGCTTTTAATTCTAAATAGAGGTACATAAGCTTTTTCTTTACAAAACATGTATGAAGCGATCTTTAATATAGGCAAGTTTTTTTTAATAATAGACAATCTTTTTCGCGTTGTAAAAGCTCGCGTTCAACAAAATGAGGGAGATAGAAGTCGTAGTAAATTATTATTTTTTTAACATTAAAGAAGAGTTCTTAGATGTATTACTTAGTGACTGCGTGAGTTTGGAAGTGATGAAATGATCGCTTCTATTTTTTGCTATATTTTTTTTTGATTTTTCCCAAATTAAACAAGAATTTCATTGAAAATTTTTCAGAATGATTATTTTTCAGTAATTTATTAAGACAAGTTTCAAAAACGATGAAAAAATTCCAGAAAAAGTAGTTAACGGAAACAAATATTTTCATACCCTCACTCTACAGAGTAGGAGGGTATATATCAATAGGGACAGCAAAAATTCGTTTCAAACTTTTTAAGTTGTTTTAGCCATAACCGTCCGTCCGTCTGTCTGGCTGGTGTACACGATAACTCTCGAAAGGAGTTAGGGAATCGATTCAAACTTTACGCATGGTAATATTTTTCCAAAACTTAGTTTAAGTTTGATGGTGGGCGAAATTGCCACGCCTCTTCTGTTACCTTCCACACAAATATCCAACTTTCCAATGTTAAATTAAAACCCATATAACTTCCACACGAATATTCGGAATCGGCTATATTTTGGTATTGGATAGTGTTTTTATTATCACTTTAAGTGTACAAAATATCAAGGGTTTTGCCACGCCCCTTCCTACCACACAAATCACGAAAAACTACGTAAAATTAAAACGGTTTAGCCGACTGAAGCTTACATACTTGTTCTTGTCTCTACTGAAGTGATACAGCAGCTGAAAATAACCCCCAATGAAACGATAATTAAATATTCTCACAAAAAATGGAAAAATTAAATTTGGAATAATTTAATTTTTTTGGATTTATTTCATTTCAACTTTGGGGATTATCTCATAATGAAAGAAGCCCGAAAACTGTTTTTGGGAATAGTTTTGGTCTTGGGAATTATTTTAACTTATTTGGGGTTTATGTCAATTGTACAAGAAATTGATGTTTTTAAAATTCCGATAAAAGTCTAGAGCGTTGCCTGACTTCAGCCAGCCCTAAAGATGTTCTCCTCTGGGGTATATTAAATAATACACAAATAATTTTGACTAATTAGGGGTTTATTTCATTTGCTCGGAGCTTGCCTGATTGGGGGGTATTTCCTTTTTAATTTTCAGATTTTTCTCCTGTTTTGGGCTTTATTTTTTCTTCTTGGGTGACATTTCATTTGATTTTGGGGTTATTGCATTTTTTAGAGTAAAGTTTTCTAGTACATATTTAGGTGGACTATTTCTAAAGAAAAACGTGTTTTAGTAAAGTATTATAACTATTTTGATCCTTATAGGAGTAAAAGGAATAAATATATAAGTAATACTATTTTCCTGAAGTTGACTTTTTATAGAAAAGTAGCTTGAGGCGACCTGAAGTGAACAAGGTGTTCTAAGTAACTTCGGTTATAAAGTATTTACGATTTAATTGTTACGAATTCATTTTTTACGAACAATGACTAAATGGTTGATATTAACTCTCCACATACGAATATTGACCGTGAACTTGACATTTCCCTCTCCATGGATAATTTCGTAGTTAAATGACACTTCATTAAAACGAGTTCGTAATGACTTTGGGAAAATTGGGGATTTGTGCTGTCCATTTGTGCTGTCCAATACCGACTAATATGTATAACACGAAACTGAATATAAAAAAATACAAGTTTCCAATGACGGACCACAAGTTTATTACAGCCAACCGACCAACAACAAAGTAATGGTAAATTATTGACGTCATTATGGATAGATAGCAATAGTCAGCCAGTCAGTCATATGCATATATGGACATATGTGGAATGCATTCATTCACCCCATAGTGTACATGTGAAGACAGACAGGCCGACAGACAGACGTGAACGTCATTAACACTAATGTAAATTAAATGTTAATCATAAAAATAAATACAACACCAACAACAACTGCAAATAATACCAAAAGCATTTCTTCGCTAAACAAACCTGATACCATAATTGCTTCCAAAAAAATAAATTACCACAAACCAAACAATGCCATAGCGCATAAGCCGCCATAATAGCCAAGAAATTGCAAACAATTTCCAAAAAAAAAAACACACACACTCGACCAAAAAAATACGAAAAAGAGTTGCTAAAAAATGCATGTTGCACACAAAGAGTTTCCTCAAATCGAACAGGAAAATTAAGATTTTCCGAAAAAAAAAATACAAATAAAACGCGAAAACACAAAATGAAGCCAACACATGACATTGTTGGAAAATAAAGAAATAAAAATTTATGTATTTTCTAAATTTTAGTGTTGAAAAATTAGTGTGAAATTAAAACAATAAATAAAAAACAATAAAATAGTAAAAAAAAATTAACTAAAATAATCATTGAAAGAAATTCAATTATAAAGTGATCGTTTGATCGATCCATAACGACTATTTTGTAATGCCGCCATTGACTGGCGTTGCTCTTGCCGTTGCTGTAGCTGTCGCTGTCAATCGCCGCCATCCGTTTGAGGTGTTGAAAAGTGAAACATGGACTTTATGTTTGGCCTGATAACGGGCATATTTGGAATTGTGGTAGCATTAGCATTGTTTGTAGTGCATGTGTTGAAAATAAATTTAGGTAAATTCAGTATTTAGCCGCTATTTGCATTTATTATGTATGCACTCGTATATATGTATGTATGTTATGACTTCGAAACCATATCGGACCGCCGAAAATCTCCCTCCCCCACACGCAGACACAAAGGCATACAGCCACCACCCACCCTACAGACAATCTGGGCGACAAAACGAATGCAAAATGCATGCATATTATGCACGAGGCACGTATGATAAGTTAGGAAGATATTAAATTGACAAAATTAAATGTATAATATTTTCTGATGTATTTTGGCTTTTAAACTCGAAAACGATATTAAATTTTTTATGATTTTTTTTTTTTTACAAAAAAATTTAATTTTCGCCGAAGGCTTATATTTTTAATTTAATTAAAGGTAATATGATGGCAATAAATGTTTCAAATTTCAGTTTCACATAGAAACAGTGGATTAAGAAGAGTTAACTAAAATAAAAAAATATATTTTGTCAAAAAATATATTTTTTTCAAAAAAAATATATATATTTTTTCAAAAAAATATATTTTTTCAAAAAAAAAATAAAAAATTAAAAAAAGTAAAAAATATTATGGCAATACAAATATTGCGAATGTCACTTTTCCATAGAAATAGTGGTTTAAGAAGAGTTTTCTAAAATTAAAATTTTTGCTAATTTTGGGTTCTGCTGAAGACTTCAGCACAACCTTTGGTAATGAACCAAAATAAATGACAACACATATGTACAACATAACAGACCAACTATACATACAAACAACAACAATACGCACGAGATACAGTGAAGACGGGACATACCGTACAACAGCAACCTTTGCATTGCTGCGAGCGCATACATAACATTGAATTGGCAAAGTGAGATTTCTAGTGTGTCGACTTAGTTCGGTGGAATATTTTGTTTATCAGCGCTTCTCATTTGTCATATGTGACCGCTGGTACTAATATGAACCCTGATTTAAGTCAAAGACATACATTCGTTGCGAAAGTTCTGACGAGATGGGGTAGCGTCCATCGAAACTGCGCAGTCTACTTTTAGCTGCAACAATAAAGGTCTCACTTGGCCTTTTTGCTAATTTTGGGTTCTGCTGAAGACTTCAGCACAACCTTTGGTCTTAAACCAAAATAAATGACAACACATTAAATAAAATGTTTTTCAAAAAAATATTTTTTTTTCTGTCACAAAAAAAACTCATAAAAAATAGAAAAATGGTAAAAAAAATATTTTGATTTATTTTTTAAATAGCTAACATTCTGACAAATAAAACAATGCCTAAACTATTTAACAATACAAATATTGCGAATGTCACTTTTCCATAGAAATAGTGGTTTAAGAAGAATTTTCTAAATAAAAAAAAATATTTTTTTCTGTCACAAAAAAAAACTCATAAAAAATAGAAAAAATTGCAAAAAAATATTTTCATTTATTTTTTAAATAGCTAACATTCTGTCAAATAAAACAATGTCTATATCTAAAATATTTATATATAAATTTAGAAGTTATGGTCCTCTTTGTAGACGCAATATAGATAAAAAAGTTTTTTTTAACTTTTCTTTTTTAAATTTTCTCGAAAATCTGTTCTACAAATTAGATGACAGAATATTTGTTCATAATGGCTGGGATCCTTGCGCAGAAAACGAGGCCTAGTTGAAGAAAATCTAAGGATAAATTTAGAAGTTATTACCCTTATTGTAGAAGTAAGGACATTTCAAGAAATCGTGTGTGATTTAGTCATACTTCAAGGGTCATAACTTCTACATTTATCCATAGATTTTCCTCGGATAGGCCTTGTTTTCTTTGTTCAGATGCCAGCTTTCAAAAAAATACAAAACCAATTATTTATCTACTTTGTAAAGAGGTATTTCCCGCCATTTAACCACTAATTAAAAAAAGCATGATTTTTAAAAAATCTTTTGTGCCTGCAAGGAAGGCCATTGCTTCCACATTTTCCATAGATTTTTTTCGTATAGACATTATTTTCTTCGTTAGAATTATAGCTACTAAAAAGTAAAACAAAATATTTTTTTATGTTATTTAATTCTTTATGGGTTTCTCGTGCCAACAAAAATTATTTTTCAAAAAAAATATTTTTGCTGTCCAAAAAATCATAAAAATAGACAATATTGGTAAAAAATATTTAGTTTTATTTTTTACATAGCCAACATTCTAACAAATAAAACTACGCTTATATCTAAAATATTTATAAATAAATTTAGAAGTCATGGTCCTCTTTGTAGACGCAAACTATTTTTTAAAAATATCAACATTTTTAAATTTTTGTTTAAATAGCGCGAAACCTCATTTTATAATGTAGATAACAAAATATTTTATTTTATTTTAAAATAGCTGGGATAATAAGGAAGAAACCAAGACCCATTTGAAGAAAATCTATGGATAAATGTAGAAATTATAGCCCTTATTGTAGCCATATCTTTTGTGTTTAATGTGATTTAGTCGTACATGAAGACGGCGGGTACTTCTACAAGAATGACAATAACTTTTACATTTATCCATAGATCTCCTTCAAATGGGTCTTGGTTTCTTCTTTATGATCCCAGCTTTTTTAAAATAAAACAAAATGTATTGTTATCTAAATTATAAAATGGGGTTTCGCGCTATTTAAACAAAAATTAAAAAACGTTGATATTTTTAAAAATAGTTTGCGTCTACGAAGGGTATAATAACTTCTAAATTTATTTATAAATATCTTAGATATAGGCCTTATTTTCTTTGTTAAGATGCCATCTATTAAAAATAATACATAGCATTTTATTATCGAATTTGTAAAGGCGGTTTCCCGCCATTCAACCACAAATTTAAAAAATCATGATTTTTTTTTAATATTTTGAGTCGGCAAAGAGGGCTATAACTTCTACAGTTATTTATAGATCTTCTTCCAATATGTCTTGTTTTCTTTATTAAAATGTCAGCTATTAAAAATAGTGCAAAATATTTTGTTATCTAATTTATAAAGCGGGTTTCCTGATATTTAAATAAAAAAATTTAAAAATTATGATTTTTTAAAAAATCCTTTATGTCTGCAAAGATGGCCATAACTTATACATTTATCCATCTTACATATAAACATAGTTTTCTTTGTAAGAATATTAGCTATTAAAAAATAAAATCAAAATATTTTTCCGACTTTGTATCTATTTTTTATGATTTTTTTTCATGCCAGACAAAAAAATTTTATTCAAAAAAATCAATTTTTCTGTCAATTTTTTGGAGACTATTACTAAACCACTGCTTCTATGTGAATGTTAAATTCTCAACATTTGTAGCCAACATAATTACCTTTAATTGAAGATATAAACAATTGCTATCGCACTTATAGTGCCAACATGAGAGTAAAAATATTAAAGGTACCTTCGGCAAAAATAGAAATTTTATTAAAAAAAATCTAACCATAAAAAAAATTTAACATCGTTTTATAAAGAGTTTATAAAGCCAAAATGCATCGGAAAACATATGACAAAGACCTTCGGCAAAAAATTTTTTCTTCCAAAAAATTCCGTAAAAAGTTTCCAAAAATTTCATTTCCCAAAATTCTCAGTCAAATAGTGTTGAAGATCGACCATATGATCGATCTCAGCTGATGCGTTTATGGCAACGCTGCATCCACATACAGATGGCGGTATGGTGTCATTTATGGTTGTAAAATTAGCAGTTTTGTATACTCCATAAATAAATGTTTAATAAATTGTCTCCTGTAGACTCCGTCTGGGGGAGACCAACAGTGCCACCTGTAAATTTTTTCATAAAACCCAAAAAATTTTTAATAAAATGTTTAATTTACTTAATCAACAGTAAATGTTTTAAATTTGCAATATATCGGCAAGACCGTAAAGTTGATGTTTTCGGAGAGCCCTCTGACATAGATCTACTACAGTTGCCGATTTACAGGAGAGGTGTTCGGGCGACTTTTCTTCGTAGACGAAGCTACGTCAGTGATCGTTGAAATTTCGGGATTGGTTTTCAAGAAGAAATCTGTGATTTTTTAAACCTTAATCCCAAATGCACCCCTTTGACAAGACTTATCATACCAACCCCCTACTTTATGGACAAATACTATGTGTGTGTGTGGGAGTGTGTGATGCGTGTGTGACCAGTTGTTATTTGCTCATGCCATTATTATAAGATTATTTAACTTGCATGCCATGCCATTAACGTTGTTCTTTTCTTCTTTCAACCCTGTTTACACTTCGTTTCACTCATGCATCTATGATTATGGTCCGTTTTTCACTTTTTTGTTTTTGTTTACAGATTTACCCGCGCCCAAAGCCAATGGTCTCCATCATTATTCCAATGGTACAATTGGGCCGCCGAACCATGGTGGTGGTGGCGGCCCGGCCTCGCGTGAATCGACGCCTGGCCCAGATTTCACAGATATATCCGAGTCGCGCTTGCGCAACATGATACAAAAGATTATAGCGGAGACGGTCGATATGCCGCCGCTATCGAAGACATATGCTGTCTCGGAGATTGCTTTGGATCGACCCAGTAAAATGGCCGATATGGCCAATGGTCATCGTCATCGAACCGAACATTATTTCGAGCCAACGATCTATCAGGATCTGTTGGCCACAGCTGTGCTGAATAAGGTAAGAAAAGCTATAAATTTGTTTTAAAGAGAACGAGGGTCGTTCAAGATGAAGGATATATATTTTTTTTTCATAATCCCCGAAAAAATATTCATTACTTACAAAATCATGCACCTCGAAATACCTCTCGAATTATTTTTACACAGCACTGACATTGAAGACACTTGACTACAGCCATATCCAGAAATTGAATAATATCCAATTACTTATGAATTAATTAGGAAAAATAAGAATAATCAATAGCTGTTTATTTATGTTGTTGTTAGTAAGCCATTACTTATGATATAATTACAATTAATGGTGAAAATAATTGGTAGTCATTACCTAGTATTGCAGAAAGTAACATATTGTCATTACCTATTATTTAAGATAGTAATGAGTTATACAGTTTTCGCTAGGAAGTAACAAAAATACATTTTCCCAAAAAAAGTTATTATACTCTCACCCTACTTTGTAAGAGGGTAAATATCATTTGAGACAAACAAAATGTAACACATCGAAGGAGTGACTTAATACACTATGCTTGTGAACAGATTCCTAGCAGTTTGGTGACACTCTTGGTCTACCCTAGACGGAGTCCAGAGAAAACAATTTATTTAACAAACAAATTTGTTTTATATAGTATTTTATTTTAGCAAATGCCGCTG
This sequence comes from Polietes domitor, assembly GCA_947397865.1. Classification (NCBI taxonomy): domain Eukaryota; kingdom Metazoa; phylum Arthropoda; class Insecta; order Diptera; family Muscidae; genus Polietes; species Polietes domitor. The sequence continues at coordinate 7,867,959 of OX377622.1, read as the reverse complement.
TTTCGTACAGAGTACACAAAACTACTGATTTGACAACCATAAAGGACACCATACCGCCATCTGTATGTGAATGATACAGCGTTGCCATATACGCATGAGGTGCGACCGATTATATGGTCGATCTTCAGGAATTAAGGAATTAATTCAAACTTCAAATGAAATCATGGACTTGAAATCACCCATGATTTCATATTTGGTTTTGAGCATTTGCCGTGACCGCCATCTGTATGTGAATGATACAGCGTTGCCATATTCGCATCAGGTGCGACCGATCATATGGATCATAATTCAAACTTCAAATGAAATCATGGACTTGAAATCATCCATGATTTCATATTTGGTTTTGAGCATTTGCCGTGACCTTTTCTCCTTAATTCCTTTCACTACCAGTGGATAATACGGCCTCAACATACGGTTTCGCCATTCTCTTCTGACTCGTACGCTTCTATTCGATTGAAATTGTATCCCATTCGTTTCATGACTTCCTCAATAGTTGGATTTGCCTCATCGCTTGCTGGTGGCTTTCACAATGTATACCCAATCCAGTTCCATAGTCTCTTTATACCCTCCACTAGTGGAATTATGTATTTGTGCATTTATTTGTTTAGCCATGTCCAGCTGTCTGTCCATCCGTCCTTCTGTCTGTCCATCTATTCCTGTAATCCATCGCAATTACTGTCCGATCCTAACAAAAATTGGCACAAGTAAGTTTTGAAGTTCAAGGACGAACGCTATTTAAATTGAAGCAAATCGGTTCAGATTTAGATATAGTCCCCATACAAATGTCGATCTCGATTTGAGTTTTTCTGCTCTAGAAACTGTATATTTTAACAGATTTTCTTCAAATTTGGCACAATAACTTATATTTCAAATAGAATCATCTGTGGTGAAAATGGGTCAAATCGGTTCAGATTTATATATAACTGCCATACAACAAATGACGCTCTCCATTTGACTTTTTCTGGTCTAAAAACCATTTTGATCAAATTTGACACAACTAGAAACATCTGTGATGAAAATGGGTCAAATCGGTTCAGATTTAGATATAGCCACTACACAAATGTCGCTCCCGATTTGACATTTTCCAGTCTAGAAAACACATACTTTAATCGATTTAGATATAGCCACCATACAAATGTCGCTCCCGATTTGACATTTTCCAGTCTAGAAAACACATATTTTAATCGATTTACTTCAAATTTGGCATAGGACCTTATATTTCATCTAGAACCATCTCTGGTGAAAATAGGTAAATCGGTTCAGATTTATATATAGCCCCCGATTTGACATTTCCCGTCTTGAAACCGTATATTTTAACAGATTTTCTTCAATTTTTGCACATCAACTTATATTGTAACTAGAACCATCTCTGTTGAAAATGGGTCAAATCGGTTCAGATTTATATAAAGCCATCATACAAATTTCGCTCACGATTTGAGCTTTTCTGCTCTATAAACCATATATTTAACTCGATATTGTAACTAAAAATATCTATGGTGAAAATGTGTCAAATCGGTTCAGATTTAGAGATATCCACTATATAAATGTCGCTCCCGATTTGACATTTTCCACTCTAGAAAACACTTATTTCAATCGATTTACTTCAAATTTGGCATAGAGCCTTATAATTTATCTAGAACCATCTCTAGTGAAAATAGGTCAAATCGGTTCAGATTTATATATAGCCCCCCATACAAATATCGCTCCCGATTTGACGCTTCCCGTCTAGAAACCGTATATTTTAACAGATTTTCTTCAATTTTTGCACATCAAATTATATTGTAACTAGAACCATCTCTGGTGGAAATGGGTCAAATCGGTTCAGATTTTTATATAGCCACCATACAATTTTCGCTCACGATTTGATCTTTTCTGCTCTATAAACCATATATTTAACTCGATATTGTAACTAAAAATATCTGTGGTGGAAATGTGTCAAATCGGTTCAGATTTAGATATAGCCCCCATACAAATGTCGCTCTCGATTTGACTTTTTCTCTTCTAGAAATCACATAATTAAACCGATTTGTAATCAAATTTGGCACAACGACTTATATTGTAACTAAAGGGTGATTTTTTAAGAGCTTGATAACTTTTTTTAAAAAAAAAACGCATAAAATTTGCAAAATCTCATCGGTTCTTTATTTGAAACGTTAGATTGGTCCATGACATTTACTTTTTGAAGATAATTTCATTTAAATGTTGACCGCGGCTGCGTCTTAGGTGGTCCATCCGCTTAGTCCAATTTTGGCATTTCCACGTTTTTGAGTAACAGAGACCCAATTGGTGCGAACGGCGACGAATCGAAAATTGGTGGTCATCATTAACACTGGCCGATACAGCTGCGATATTTTCTTCAGTTCGCACTCTACGTAAGCGTGTTGGTGGTTTAATGTCCAACAATGTAAATTTGGTGCGAAATTTAGTCACAATAGCCCGAATAGCCGCTTCAGTGGGTCGATTAAACTGACCATAAAATGGAAGCGCGCAATGAACTTTCTTAACAGAGCACGCATTTTGATAATAAAATTCAATAATTTGCAAGCGTTGTTCGTTTGTAAGACGATTCATGATGAAATGTCAAAGCATACTGAGCATCTTTCTCTTTGACACCATGTCTGAAATCCCACGTGATCTGTCAAATACTAATGCATGAAAATCCTAACCTCAAAAAAATCACTCTTTAGAAACATCTGTGGTGAAAGTAAGTCAAATCGGTTCAGATTTAGATATAGCCGCCCTATCAACTTCGCTGCCAATTAGATTTTTTCTGCTCTAGAAGCCAAATTTACATGTATTTATTGAAAGTGGGTCTCATCGGTCCATGATAGAGGACACATGCCAAAATCCTCAAATGGCGTAGAAAGTGGAGGGTATCATATAATCGGCCCCGCCCGACTTTAGCCTTTCATTACTGATTTTGAACCGGAACATTGCATTTTGCCGTGTTCTGGTTCCTTCCAAATACACCAACTTCGTCAGCTGGCTTGAATCTCAAAGTTGTCCATTCAACTTCATCGGCTGACCTGAACCTCAAGAATAAGCCGGAGATCTAATGAATATGGTGCGATATGGACGAAATTCGTAATTTCTTTGGGAGAATCGCGGAAATATCGTCGGATCTACAAAGACATTGTCGCCCGATTATCAATTTCAACCTGGCAGCCTCAAGTCTTGAATTTTGCTATGTTGCCAAAGTTGCTCATTCAACTTGGTCAGCTTGTTTGAATCTCAATGTTGTCCCTTCAACTTCATCAGCTGACCTGAACCTCAGGAATTAGTCAAAGATCTGGTGGTGAATATGCAGGATATGGAAGCAATTTGTAATTTCTTTGGAAGGATCCCGGAAATATCGACTGAACTACAAAGACTTTGTCGCCTGATTACCAATTTCAACCGCCTTCTTTCCTCACCTGGCAGCCCCAAGTCATGATCTGGGCTACTTATTCAATACAAAAGCTTGTTGATTTTCCTGCTTTGATTCCTTCAAAATATGGCAAAGGTGCCCATTCTATGTCATCAACTGATCTGAATCTCAAAGTTGTCTAATCAATTTGATCAGCTGACCTGAATCTCCGGAATTAGTCATAGATCTGGTGAATTCCTAATTTCATTGGTGCGATCCCGGAAATATCGGCTGACCTACAAATACATTGTGGCCAATTTAAACTGTCTTCTTTCCTCACCCGGCAGCCTCAAGTCTTGACCTGGGCTATGTATTCGATACAAAAGCAAAACACCTGTTGATTTTTCGCAAACAACCGGTTGGTTTGTCTATTTAACACATGTATTCAATACACCTCTTTGGCATTGTTTTGCTTTGCTGGGCTCTGGGCTCTGAGCAGCGTGTTAAGCAGGCGAACAAGCAGTCTAAGTCTACAAAGGGGTGAAAAATAAGACACAAAGTGAACACAAAACCTTAAACAATTTAAGGCCCATTTGGCGTCGGTTTATTTGTTTTTCTCTTCTTGTTCATCCCCCTCTGCTGTCATTAGATGTTTTCCATGTGGCACTATGGCTTTGCGGGGGGAAGACGGATGCACAAAACATTTCGTTAAGTTTTTCATTGAGCTCTTCTAGGGTTTCTTTCCGGACATAGAAGAGCTTTTCCTAAAATCTAATAGAATGTCAGGCAACAACGCATTTTTCAGTTGTCCAACAGCTATTAAAGCGTGAAGACGTTTTTAATTCAAATTTCAAATAACAGAACTCAAAGAGACAGACAGACATACCGAGCAAGTTATAAACTGAAATCAATAGCAGCAGCTAATTGGATCAGAGCTCAGAGTTAGCTGTGTGAAAATTCCAATTATTTTTGGGGGAATTACACCGAAAGGATTAAGAAGATATCGAGGATTTGACGTTAGTGCGTTACATGTGAAAGGATACTTGGATAAGATCAAGCGAAGAAAACTAGTTTGGAGCTATGGAAAAAGAAGTAAATTTGGCCAAGAAAGATTTGAAAACTTGTGTTTTGTTTGTGAATTTTGGGAAAAGTGTTAAATTTATTTAAGGATTTCTAAAGAGTTTTTGATTATATAATATTCAAAATTTTTTGTGACAACTGTACTTATATGGCAACCTAAAGTAAAAGAATCCAAAAGAATCCATATCGATGTCGGCAAAAATTTGCGAAAATCAATAGGTTTTGTGCGGACGCCGCACGCGTCAGAATAATGCGTGATTCTGTCGGCGAACTTAACGAACGTCTGTTATTGTTGTCATTGAAAAGGGTTTCGTTAAGTTCCCTGACCTGGGCCTGGCCTGTACTCACATAATCCATCACTCATCACACATATATCACCATAAGACTCTAATGTGGCTGGCAGTGGTCGTCGTTGTCGTCTGGCCCCTGTCTGGCTGATAACCAAGTCAAGGTCGAGTTGTCTAATGTTTTCGGTGTGTTTCTATTGATTCTATTTTTAGATTGTGGATAAACAATCCAATAATAATCGCACCATGGCGGAAAGTACGCCGGATTTGTCACGCGCTGTCGCGGCAGGCGAGGATATTGGCGCCGCTGATGACATACGTGTCATCGATTTGGATCAAAATTACAACATTGAAAATCAATCGATAACTTCGGGCAGCTCCGTGGAGCCACGCAGTGATTGCAGTTATACGGATACCGAACCAAATATTACTGTAAGTTCCGTTAATCAAGGGAGTGTTGGTTTATGTGGCCCCTCTCACGGGCCGCTCTCTTTAAGGAGAGTAATTATCCTGATATTATGAATCATTATCATTTTCATTCCAGACTAATGATGACAAATCATCGGAATTGTTAATGAATGCTGGTCGTGATTCTGCAATGAGTGACTATTTGGCTGGTCATATGGTTCCTCTACCGGATTTGTCGAAAATTGCCACGGAATCCGAGGAAGATGGTACTCAACTCTTTAGACCTTCTCTCGCTCTATTCACTCATCATTTTCCCTTTCTCCCCTCTCTAGACTACATGTCCGTTACGTCCAGTGTTGTGGGCGACAGCACTTGGGAGAACAATTGGCTGTTCAAGAAGAAGAAACCCTCCTTGGTCGCCGGCTCAGCCACGACCTCGAGTGTTGGCATGTTGGTTCCTGATCCCAAAGAAGATGTACGCGCTCAGATCGGTGATAAGACGGCTGATGAAATTAGCGATCTTTCCGAATTGGGCTCCGACACCGATGACTCGTCCATGGATCTGTTGCGTTCGAATCTGGACCCCATCAATAATCGTATGTTTAGCAAACATTTGATTGGTGGCCAGAATAGCAAATTTGTTCTTGATGAACTCATCGAACGCAGCAGCATGATTTCCAACACTTTGCCCATGGATCAGGAGGAGACCTACACCGAAACACGCAACGAACATGTCGATGCGCCCAGCAAACCCGAAGCCATAAATGCCAATGTTAGTCAACAGAACAACAACAATCACGAAGAACACAAAGACTTGGAGGTTATAATACCTCCAACGGGTTTTGGGGATAACAACAACACTAATCCATCCACAGGTAAGTCTTATTCTAATAGTCTTTCGTATTTCTTATCCACTTCCAAATGTGTAAATATTGTAAAATCTTGTATACCAAAAATCGTAGTGATTCCTTGTCGCCCGTTTAGAGAAAAAGCTAGCCATACAACTCCTCTGACCCCTAGCTAGCCCCATTTAAGTTAAAAGGTAACAGTCGAACTCCCTTCCCAAGAAAATCTATGCATGAGTATTGGGTTCTATCTGACGCTGTCTTTGTTCGACTTGTATCGTTTATATTTTTACAGCGGGTGTTGATGAATTTTCAGAATCTGACGGTTGTACTGGGTATAGCAATGTAGAGTTTCTAGAACCACCCCTACGTACACCTTCAGTTGTTGAAATTTTAGCAGCCATAGCCTTAGGTCCCATGCTGGCCGTACCAGCAGCGGATGAGCCGGCAGCTTTGAGTACCGCCGAATTGATTACCCTCAATGAGCTCAAGGATTTGGCGTTGACGGAAATCAAATCACGTTCCATGGAAATGTTCCCGCACAGTTTGGGAGTGATACCGGAAGAAGTGGGGGAGATAGATTTGAAAAACTTTCCCACTCCTGATGAGATACAGGAGGAGCTGCATAGAAGTGCTGAAGGCAATAATAACACAATCGAAACAACGAAAAGTGAGAACGAAGCTGATATATCAGGATCGAAACAATCGATTGCGGAAACAAATGCAGAAACGGTGGAAAGTAATGTTTCGACAACATGCGAAGCAACCGATTCAGCGGAAGAAACTTGTCAAAAATTACACGAAGAAACTATAGTGGATGTGAAAGAAGGCGGCACAATTGAAGCTCCAGAAGGTACTTCGGCAGCAACTCCATGCGCAGTTCCACCTTCTTTAACTGAAGTGGACGTGGTAAATGAGGACAAAACATCCTCTACCGGAAATTGTACTCAAGAAAAAACTGCTGAATGTGTAAAATGTGAAATTGCTACAGGAGAATCAGCTCCCGAATCACAACAAGAAACTTGTCAAGTTAAAACTACCGATTCTGTGGTGGAGACACAGCTCGAAGAGGTTCCTGCTGAAAAATCAACTTCCAAATCAAAAGAAGAAACTTGTGAAGTGGTGGAAACAAAAGTGGAAGAGGTTCCTGCAGAAAGATCAGTTCCCGAACCAAAGGAAGAAACTGCTGAGGGTAAAGTTACCAATTCAGTGATTGAGACAAAAGTAGAAGATGTTCCTAAAGGAAAACCAGCTTCCGAATCAAAACAAGTAACTTGTGATATGGTAGAGGCAAAAGTGGAAGAAGTTCTTACTGGAGAAGCAGGTCCCGAAGTTAAAGCTACCTTTTCGACAGAAACTGAAATGCCTGCCGAAGGAGCAGCTCCCGAATCAAAACAAGAACCCGGTGATGTTAAAGCTAACGATGCCGTAGTGGAGGCAAAAGTGGAAGAGACTGCGACTGAAACTGAAATTCCTACAGAAGTGGCAGCTCTCAAATCAAAAGAAGAAACGGCAGAAGTTAAAGCTACTGATGCAAAAGTGGGAGAGGATCCTTCGGGAAAATCAATTACCGAACCGAAACAAGAAACTTGTGAAGATGAAGCAACCGATTGCGTGGTGGAGACAAAAGTGGAAGAGGTTCCTATAGAAAAATCAGTTCCCGAATCAAAACAAGAATCTTCTGAAGTTAAAGCTACCTTGTCGACAGAAACTGAAATGCCTGCTGAAGGAGAGGCTCCCGAATCAAAACAAGAATCCAGTGATGTTAAAGCTAACGATTCCGTGTTGGAGACAAAAGTGGAAGAGATTCCGACTGAAACTGAAATTCCTACAGAAGTAGAAGCTCCCGACTCAAAACAAGAACCTCAAGCTACTGATTCAAAAGAGGAAGAGGATCCTACGGAAAAATCAAATACCGAATCGAAAGAAGAAACTTGTGAAAATAAAGCGACAGATCCCGTGGTGGAGACAAAAGTGGAAGAGGCTTCTATAGAAAAATCAGTTCCCGAAACAAAAGAAGAAACTTCGGAAGCTAAAGCTACTGATTCAGTGGTGGAGACAAAAGTTGAAGACGTTCCTACAGGAGAACCAGTTTCCGAGTCAAAACAAGACACGTGTGAGACAAAAGTGGAAGAGGTTCCTACTGGAGAAGCAGGTTCCGAATCAAAAAAAGGAACGTCTGAAGTTAAAACTACCTTTACGACTGAAACAAAAATTCCTGCCGAAGCAGCGGCATCAGAATCCAAGCAAGAACCTGGTAATGTTAAAGCTACCGATTCCGTGGTGGAGAATATAGTGAAAGAGATTTCCGCTGAAACTGAAATTCCTACGGAAGTAGCAGCTTCCGAATCAAAACAAGAACCTGAAGAAGTTAAAGCTACCGACTCAATAGTGGAAAATGTACCTGGTGAAAAAGCAACTACCGAATCTAAACAAGAAACTTGTGAAGATAAAGCAACCGATTCCGTGTTGGATACAAAAGTGGAAGAGGTTACTGCAGAAAAATCAGCTCCCGAACCAAAAGAAGAAACTTCAGAAGGTAAAGCTACTGATTCACTGGTGGAGACAAAAGTAGAAGACGTTCCCACAGGAGAACCAGCTTCCGAATCAAAACAAGATACGCGTGACGTTGTAGAGGCAAAAGTGGATGAGGTTCCTACTGGAGAAGCAGGTCCCGAATCAAAACAAGAAACTTCTGAAATTAAAGCTACCTATTCGACAGAAACTGAAATTCCTGCCGTAGCATCGGCATCAGAATCAAAGCAAGAACCTGTTGATGTTAACGCTACCGAAGAGATTCCGACTGAAACTGAAATTCATTCAGAAGTAGCAGCTCCCGAATCAAAACAAGAACCTGCAGAAGTTAAAGCTACCGATTCAAAAGTGGAAGAGGATCCTGCGGAAAAAGCAGCTACCGAATCGAAACAAGAAACTTGTGAAGATAAAGCGACAGATCCCGTGGTGGAGACAAAAGTGGAAGTGGCTTCTATAGAAAAATCAGTTCCCGAAACAAAAGAAGAAACTTCGGAAGAAGATGACGTTCCTACAGGAGAACCAGCTTCCGAATCAAAACAAGACACGTGTGACGTGGTAGAGGCAAAAGTGGAAGAGGTTCCTACTGGAGAAGCAGTTCCCGAATCAAAACAAGAAACTTCTGAAGTTAAAGCCACCTTTTCAACTAAAACAGAAATTCCTGCCGAAGCAGCGGCACCAGAATCAAGGCAAGAACTTGGTGATGTTAAAGCTACAGAAGAGTTTCCAACTGAAACTGAAATTCATACACAAGTAGGAGCTCCCGAATCAAAACAAGAACCTGCAGAGGTTAAAGCTACCGATTCAAAAGTGGAGGATGTTCCTGCAGAAAAATCAGTTCCCGAACCAAAGGAAGAAACTTCTGGTGGTAAAGCAACAGATCCCGTGGTGGAGACAAAAGTAGAAAATGTTCCTACAGTAGAACCAGCTCCCGAATCAAAACCAGAAAAAGTGGATGAGGTTCTCACCGGAGAACCAGGTCCCGAATCAAAGCCAGAGACTTTTGAAATTACGGCATCCGATCCCGTGGTGGTGGAAAAAGTGGAAGAGATTCCGACTACAATTGAAATGCCTGCAGAAGTAGCAGCTTCCGTATCAAAACAAGAAACATGTGAAGTTAAAACAACCGATCCCGTGGTAGAGACTAAAGTTGAAGAGGTTCCTACAGGAGATGCAGCTCCCGAAACAAAACAAGAAACTTGTGCTGCAAAAGTGGAAGATGTTCCTACCGAAGCTCCTGCATTAAAAGGTGAATCTTGTGAACTTACCGTTTCAATAGAAACTGAAATGCCCGCAGAAGGATCGACTGCCCAACCAAAACAAGAATGTTGTGGCATTAATGCTAACGATCCAAAAGTGGAAGAGGTTCTTGCAGACAAATCAGCTACCGAATCAAATCAAGAAAAAAGTGAAATTAAAGCTGCCGATCCCGTGATAGAGACTAAAGTAGAAGAGGTTCCTACTGGAGAAGCAGCTCCCGAATCAAAACAAGAAACTTGTGATGCAAAAGTGGACGAGATTCCTACCGAAGAACTAGCTCCTGAATCAAAAGATGAATCTTGTGAACTTACCGAATCAAAACAAGAATCTTGTGAAGTTAAAGCTAGCGATCCAAAAATAGAAGAGGTTCCTGCAGAAAAAACAGACACCGAACCAAAAGAAGATACTTGTGAAGTTAAAGCTGACGATTTCGCGGTGGAAAGAAAAGAGGAAGAAGTCATAGTAACCGATCCCGTGGTGGAAAGAAAAGAGGAAGAAGTCATAGTAACCGATCCCGTGGTGGAAACAAAAGTGGAAGAGGTTCCTGCTGAAAAATTCGCTCCCGCATCAAAAGAAGAAACATCTGAACTTAAAGCAACCGATTTAGTGGTGGAGAAAAACGTAGACGAGATTCCGACTGAAGCTGCAGTACCTGAAGAAGAAGCACCCGAATCAAAACAAGAATCTAGTGAAGTCACAGCAACCGATCCAGTGGTGGAAACAAAAGTGGAGGAAGTTCCTGCAGAAAAATCAGCTCCCACGCCAAAAGAAGAATCATCTGAAGTTAAAGCAACCGATTCAGTGGTTGATGCAAAAGTGGAGGAGGTTCCTACAGCAGAACCAAATACTGAATCAAAACAAGAAACTTGTGAAGTTAAAACTACCGGTAATGTAGTGGAGACTAAAGTGGAAGATGTTCTTGCAGAAAAATCAAAGGAAGAAAGTTCTGAATTTAAAGCAACCGATCCAGTTGTAAAGACAAAAGTAGAAGAGATTCCAACAATAACTGGATTGTCAACAGAAGGAGCGGCACCTGAATCAAAACAAGAACCTTGTGAAGCTAAAGCTACCGATTCCGTGGTGGAGACAAAATTAGAAGAGATTCCGACTGAAGCTGAAATCCCTGGAGAAAGAGCACCTGCCGACTCAAAACCAGAAGCTACTGATTCTGTGCTGAATACAAAGGCAGTAGAGGCTCCTAAAGATAGTGAAGCTTCCGAATCAAAACCTGAGTCCTGTGAAGTCAAAGCTACCGGTTTTGATGTGAACACAAAAGTGGAAGACTCTCCAGCATCGGAAGAAATTATTGTAACTTCTTCGGAACCGTCAAGTGTAGTACACTCACCAACCGAAATTCATGAAGAAACAATGTCACCCATTGGAGAATCTTCGGAAATTACAAAGATTGATGAAACCAATGTGGAACCTGAAGCATCAAAGGAATCAAATCACGAACTAGAGAAGACTTCATCCGGAGATGGATCTGAACTACCTCCAACGGCTTGTGTTAACAAGGAAACTTCTATTACTGAGGCGATAATTCCCAACAATAAAGTAGTGACAGCAACTACAGAATCCGAAGCACCCGCAACGGAGATAATCCAAGATGCCGCAGTGATTGAACCTTCCGAACTATTAGTAGTTCCAGAAAATTCGATAGAAGTTTCATCTGGACAATCGAGTGAAGCTCTCATGTCATTAGCGGATATATCTGCACTAGAAATAGGTATTCATAATGGATTAAGTGCTGCAGATGTTATTGTAGAATTAGAAGAGACAGAGATATTTGTACCGCCGCCACCCGAATTCTCTCCAGTGGATGACTTAACGCCTCAACACCCTGAAGCAGCGGAACAAAATACTATTGATGAAAACCTAGGAACGCAAGCACTTTCTATTCCAGAAACAAACGATACAGAAGATGCAGCTCCGTCGATAGAAGAAACAAAAACAATACTTAAGAATGCAAATGAAACTAATGAAGAATCTGCAGAAGTCAAAGCAGCAGCTACTGAAATTTTCACTTTAAAGGACGAACTCGAGTTAATTGCGGAACCAAGAGTTTCAGTGGAAGCAAAGGTAATTTCTGCACAACCAGCGGTTACAAAAGAACATGATTCGCTACAAGAAGCGAACAAAGTTTCATCTACTACTATTAAATTGGAAACTCCCGTAGAATCTGCGGAAGCAAAAACTATAAGTGATCCGATCAAATCTGAAGAGACAAGTTCTGAAGTGGCCGCGACCATTGCGGAACCAATAGTTTCAGTGGAAGCAACGATAACTTCAGAACAACCAGCTACAATAGAGCAGGATTCGCAACCAGAAGCGAGCACGGTTTCATCTATTACAAAACCCAATGAATTGGAAACTCCCGTAGAATCTGTGGAAGCAAAAGTTACAAATGATCCGATAGAATCTGAACAGAGGAGTTCTGAAGTGGCCGAGTCCATTGCGGAACCAATAATCTCAGTGGAAGCAACGGTAACTTCAGAACAACCAGCCACAATAGAGCAGGATTCGCAACCAGAAGCGAACACGGTTTCATCTATTACAGAATCCAATGAATTGAAAACTCCCGTAGAATCTGTGGAAGCAAAAATTACAAATGATACGATAGAATCTGAAGGGACAAGCCCTGTGGCCGTGAATATTCAAGAGGCCGGTGATTCAAAAGACTTGGAAACCATACATGAATCTGCTGAAGAAACTGTAACATCACAAGAACCATCTGTTGCAATAGAACAGCCTTCATCACTGGCAGTTATAACCGCAGTTTGCATTGCAGAATCTAACAAATCGGAGACGCCGTCAAATGTCTCCATAGAATCACTGGCTTATTCGGAAGTCTCACTTGAAGAAACAACCATAAATATCCAAGTGGTCGTTAATAAAGATTCAAAAGGCTCAGGAATCCAATTGAAATCTTCCGAAGAGCCAAAGTCGATGGAAGTAACATCTCAATCTGTTGAAGAAACCACAACTTCACAAGAACCTGGACCACCAGCTGAGACCATAGAAGTTCAAACCGCAGTAGAATCGGAAGCTCCTGCAGAATCTGGGGAAGCTAAAATTACGAAATATCCAACAGAGCATGACACGAAATCAGTGGAAACTTCAGAAGATCAAGCTAATATAACAGAGCAGCCAACATACCAAAGCGGTGCTTCATATACAACACAACTAACTTTAGAAGCAACTGAGTCCATTGAAGAGCATACAGTCAAAGATAAATCAAAGACTGAAATAATACCGACCTATATTTCTGCAGCTAAATCGAACATTGAACACACAGAAACACTATCGCCAAATATTCCTGTAATTGAATCTGATGCTACATTTATACCACCTCCAACAATAATGTCCAGTTCTGAAACTCATACTACTCTCTCAGAACAATCACAAAATGAAAAATTGGTAACAATTTCGATCGAAGATGACTTGATGATGACGAAGATGCTTGAATCAGTTTACGAACCTGCAGGGGAATCGAAACCAGAACCAACAACAGAGTCTACATCTTCAGTTGTAGCCAATGCTCCCATCCAAACCCAAAATGAAAGCCTGGTAACAATTCTGATCGAAGATGGAGGAGAGCTTCAATCAGTTGTCGAACCTATAGCGGATTGTAAACCAGAACCAACAACAGAGTCTACATCTTCAACAGCTATAGCCAATGTTCCTGTAGAGTCAGGAGCAACATCAGAAGTACCGGCAGAAATTACTGTGGTACAACATCTTCCAACAACAACAGAAGTCCCATCAGAACCAAAAAATGCAGTAATTGATCCGAACGACCAAGTAGCAACGAAAGTTGTTACAGATCCCGTATCTCCAATTTCGGACATTGTAGAAATCTCTATCGATTCCATTGCACCAACCGCTGAAGTAGCCGAAGCAAATGAATCTTTATCACCAAATACATCTCCAGAAATGGTGAATCCAACAGAAGTTCCTGAAAACATTTCGGAAGAACCCCTACCAACAGCTACAGTTGAGACAAAAATAGATGAAATATTTCCACCTCCACCTGCATTTTGTTCAGATTCACTTGATGAAACTTCCGTTGTGACTGAACCAACACAGCCAGAAGTCTCTGAAGCTTCAAAGACTGGGCAAGAGTTAAAAGAAACAGCTGCATCAAAGACTGTAGCCGCAGAATCCGCTCCCGACGAAACCAAATCGGTGGCATCTGCTGAAGTTACAGAAGATCCTATTGTTACAGAGTCGTCATCGACTGCTACATCTGAGTCAATGACCTGTTCACCTAACCCAGAACCATTTGTAACAGCTGCCACAGATTCAGTGACAACTCTGCCAGAAGATACAGTCGCAGAAAATATAATAATAGCGTCAACTGTGGATGTAATTCTTATCGAATCAGCCGCAATTCCTGCACATGTTGCAGTCTCCGTTCCCGAGGAACTTCCTTTGACAGATCCACAGAGAACACAAGTTCATATAACTTTGAAAGCAGGGTCGCTCGATTCAGATCCAGAAGTTTTTAGCACTCCTCCTTCAGAAGTTGTGGTGGAATATGCTACTTGTTTGACATCGCCCGAGTATGAAAATGCTGAACTAAATGAAAATGCTCTCCAAGAATCAAAAGAGTTGACAGAAAAGCCAGTTGAAGAAGTCCCTGTAACGAACACGGCGCGGGAATCAGATACTCCATCATCATTAGTAATAATAACGGAATCTGAACACGATACCATATCTTCAGAGTTAGTAATCGAGCAGGCAGCTTTATCAACACCGCCTGAACCAGAAATGGCGGCGCAGAAATCGCAAATATCTGAAGAACTACCCGTACCTACTTCAGTTCCTGGAACGACGACAATGCCAGCTCCAGTGTCAGCTACAGATGGTTCTGAAGATCATTCCAATCATATTGCAGAGGACCCAGCAAAAGAAAAGGTTTTACCTCCTAAGCAACAATCAGTGTGTTCAACTATTGATATATCCTTAGCGAAAATTCCTGTAGTACCCGAAGCCACAGCTTCAACGACAGATGACTTCGCAGCATCACATTCAACAGAAGTTTCTGTAGAAATTACAATTATGCCAGCAGCGACGAAAGCTAATGACGACACAGATATTTTAGTAGAAACTTCCGAAAAACCTATCCCTGTTTCGGAAGAACTACCTTCAACTCTAGAAAATCTCGAGGATCATCCCATTCCGGCAGCTGAAGACGCAATCGTAGAATCGCCTAAACTACCGAGCAAGGAATCAACAGATTCAACTACAGACGTACCTACCATAACCAGTGTGAATGTAGCGTCAGAATCAACGGCTCCGCCAATATCTGAAGTCGTTACTGATTCTCTAATAAGTGAAGAATCAACTGCAAGGTCTGCAGAGAATTCTGAACCTAAGTCAATATCTCCAACCATTGAAGTTTCGGAAGAAACAAATATATCCACTGAGGCAGATTCTGCCGCAGAACCGAAGCCTATTATGGTTGTATCCCTCTCAGTTCCTCAAGATTTAACTGTGGAAAATCTAGAGATACCAACAGGAAATGAAGATTCCGCAAGAACGGCAAATGAATCCACAGACTTAACTAAACAAACAACATCCATAGACGACGCATTGGTGGAAATACCTGTGTTATCTGAAAATGAATCAACAGTAAAAGTTCCTGAAAAGTTGATCAGTACATGTGATGTAACAGAAATTAATGTCGCAGCAACTTCTGTCGCAGAAACGGTTCTTGTTCTGGAAGTATCTGCAACTGTTCATCAAGAATCAACTCTACAAAATCCGGAAGAACATGGAATTCCAAACTGCGAAGCTTCTAAAAACCCTGACAATGAATCTACAGAGTCAACTCAAGAAACAACATACGCTGAATGTTCGGTACCATCTGAAGTAGGGAATGTAACTGTGGAAACAACTCCTCCAGTACCTAAAGCTGAAGTTCAAATTTCAACATTATTTGTATCTTCAGAAGAGCCGATAAGTATATCAGCAACGACGGAAATTAACAACAATGTTATTTCAGCAGTCTCTGTCACAGAACAGGTTTCTATTATGAATGAATCTCCAAGAGAACACATAGAACCAACTGTAGAAAATCTTGAGAAAACTCCAACTATTGCAAATGAAGTTCCATCGACAGAACCTGGCACAGAACCAGCAATTCCAACTACAGAAGCTGCGTCTCCAGAAGGTTCAGAAACCGAGGCAGTGGCAGAAACTCATCCGACTAAAGTTGACGAATTTCCAAGAGAACACATAGAACCAACTGTAGAAAATCTTGAGAAACCTCCAACTCTTGCAAATGAAGTTCCATCCACAGAACCCGGCACAGAATCAACAAATCCGAGTACAGAAACAACTTGCCCAGAAAATCTTGAAACCGAGGCAGCGACAGAAACACCTCCTCCTGAAGTTGACGAATCAGCGACAGCGAGATCTTCGAAAGAATCAACAGTAGAAGAGCAGATAAATAAACTGGCTACGACAGAAATTAATGACAATACTACTTCCGTAATTTCTGTCAATGAATCGGCGCCTATTGCGGAAGTACTTCCAACATCAGACTCAGTTCTTCAAGAATTTGTGGATAATGAGCCGAAACCTGCAACAGAAACAACCTCCGCAGAAGATTCTACAATCGACGCAGCGACGGAAATACCCGGAACAGCAGAATCTACAGCAGAAGTTCTTAGAGAAACGACCAAGATATTAGCTGTGACGGAAATTGATGGTAATTTCGCTGCTCCTGTAGAAGAAGGAAAGAATGAAGTTCTTCCACTGGGATTACCTACTGCAGAAGAAACAGTCACTCAAGAATCACCTGCAGAAATTATTGAAGAGCCGACAGCTCCTTTGACTGGCAAAACAGGCACAGAAGTTTTTGTAAAACCAGAGCATGTATCAGCATGTCTATGTGGAGAAACCTCTTCTGCCGAAGTTCATAAAACAGCAGAAATTACAACCATGGCGATTGAAACACCATCGCAGATTTCAGAACAGCCAGTAGAAAAAACAGCGGCTGCCGTGGAAGATGCGTCTGAGGAACATGCTACTGAATCATTGCCACCAAACCTCTTAGAAGTGTCTGAAGAAACTACGAATACATCAGTAGCGGGGGAAAATTATGTTAATGTTGATGCTTCAGCAGATACTACAACTGAATCTATCCCTACGGAAATACTTACAACGTCTACTATTACATCAACTGTAGTCCCTGTAACACCCGACACTGAGTCAGATGTTACTACAGCAGCAACTTCCGCAGAATGTGCAGAAACCTCTTCTGCCGAAGTTCATGCAACGGCGCTTGAAACACCATTACAGATTTCAGAAGAGCCAGTAGAAGAAACGGAGGCTGTCGTTGAAGTTACTCTTCCTACCATTGAAAATGTCGCTGTAAGTGCGTCTGAGGAACATGCCACCGAATCATTGCCACCAACTACCATAGAAAATACAGGAACAACTGAAATGCCTACAGAAATATCTGCAGTAACTGCAACAACTGAATTAACCGAAGTGCAGATCTCCTCAGATCCAATTGTAGAAGCAATATCTTCTTTGGAAGAATCTGTTCCCATAGTGAAACCTACAAATGAGTTAATACCAGCCACCACGGAATTAGCTAGTCTGGAAGAAACAGTCCCTCAAGAAACAACTACAGAAAATCTTGAAGAACCCGCAACTACTTTAAAAGAAAAATCAAACGCAGAATTTTCTGCTCAACCTGAGCCGTCATGTCCATGCACAGAAACATCTTCGGCCGAAGTTCAAGCAACAGCAGATATTCCAACTACGGGGACTGAAATAACAACATCGCAGAGTTCAGCTCAACCAATAGAGGAAACGGTTCCTCCTTCTGCAATTGAAGAAAATGTTGTGAACGTGTCTGTGGAACATCCAGCTGAATCACACCAGGAAGAAGTGCCTGAAATAACAACAACTACATCCGTAGAGTCCAAAAATAATTATATTGTTACAGAAACAACATCCGCAGAATGTTCTGTTATCGACACAACGACAGTTCCCTCCATAGTTGACGATTCAGTACCAAACGTTGTAGCGAATCCTGCAACTGAATCAGCATCAGGAGTTCCTGAAGAAGATACAAGTATATCGCCTGTGATAGAAATTGAATGCAATACTAGTTCAGCAAATTCTGTTGCACAACCAGAACCTGTTTTCGAAGTACCTTCACCGGCAGACGTAGTTCCTCAAGAATCAACTATAGAAAATCTAGAGAAATCCGTAGATCCTATACATGAACATTCCGCTATACCGGACACTAAATCGATATCTACAACAACGGAAGAAATATTGCCTCAAGAAGTAAGTGTAGAAAATATAGAAGAGAATGTAGCTCCTCTAACCGAAAATACAAAGGAAGAAGTTGCTACAAAACCAGATCCTGCACCAACAAGTTCACCTTCTGCCGAAGTCCATGTAACATCAGAAATTCCAAGAGCGACGGAAGAAATAGTTCCTCAAGAAGCAAGTGTAGAAAATCTTGAAGAGCCTGCAGCTCCTCTAACTGAAAATACAACCACCGAAGATTCTGCTAAGCCTGAGCCTACATCAACTAGTCCATCTTCTGTCGAGGTCCATGTAACAGCAGAAATTCCAACTACGACAACTGCAATACCAACATCGGAGGTTAATATTGTTCAAGTTTCTCCTCCTACAATCGAGGATGCTGCTGCGGTTATGTCTGTGGAACATGCTACTGTATCATTGCCATCAACTACGGAATCACTTCTTGTAGAAGTGTCCGAAGAAACAAGAACTATTGCTGTAGCGACGGAAAATAATGACAAAGCTGATGTTTCAGTAGATGCTACAACTGAAACGATTCCCGTTACGGAAGAAATACTCGCAACAACTACTGTGGAATCAAGTGGAGAAATATCTTCCATAGAAGTATCTGCAGTACTGGAAGTCTCAACAACAACACCATCCATCACAGATTTGATACCACCTCCAAGTGACTTTTGCCCAGCGGTTGAGCTTGAATCTCCAACAGCTTCAAATGAACAAGCGATTGCTGACGACCATTCTTCAGCAATAGAATCAACTACTCAAACAAAGGAACTAAGCGCAGAATCAATATCGACCGAACAAGTTCCTTCAAAATCATTAACGGATATAGTAGAAGTAGGAGGAACTGAATCCTCAACGTCCGCAATATCAGCAGATTCGGGTGTATCACAATCGAAACCGTCAGATATTTCCAAGACATCATCAATACAAACTGCTGATAAAGAAGCAATTCAATGTGCTGCCAAGGAATCAATTCTTCCACTTCAGGTAACAGATATCACAGCGAATACCGGTCTTGACACCTCACAAGCAGAAGTTATGAAGGAACCTGCTACAAAAGATGAAAACACTGCGGAACCTTCTGTAGAATTAATACCGCCTGTAAGAGAAGACTCTGAAACTCCTGTTACTGATGTCAATACTTCTGCAGTTGATGAATCAGGTGCTGCTACAACATCCGAACCACAGGCATTGCCTGATACATTGGAACCAGCTTCATCCGAAATTCCCACGGCCGATGAAAAAGTATGCCCAACAGAACCCACAGTTCCTGATCAAATAACAGAATTTGGGGCTCCAACTGAAGAACATGCCGTAAACAATCCAAATTCAGTAGAGACGTCCACAAATAAACCAGAATTAGAGCAGTCGCCAGCAGACAAACTAACGGAAGTACAAACGGGAGAGACAATAGAAAATGAAAGCATTGTTGCTGAACCTCCAACAAGCACTACCTTGGAATCTCAACCAGCTCCAGATACAAAAGCAACACCAAAGGAAACAACTGAAGTACATGTCACAGAATCTTCAGCTGAAACACCAGATCCCTCAAAAAAAGCATCTGATGTTGAAACTTCTGCAGTGACAGACAGTTCTAATACCACTATTTCAGAAGTTTCTTTTCCGGCAACTTCAATCTGCCAAACGGAAACATGTGGTACTAATTTTTCAACGACTTCGCAAAATATTCCTAATTCTGAAGAAACTACATGTCTAACAGAATCCTCATCTTCGGATACTCATACATCCGCTGTCATTGTTTCAGCAACAGAACCAAAGGAAGATGTGGTAATACCAGTGTCTGGTATTGTGCCCGATTCGGCTATTTGTCTATCCTCAGTAACGACTTCAATTACATCAGATCCATCGGTAATGGTTTCTTCCATTGAAGCGTCTGCATGTCCGGTTGCAGAACCCGCTCTCGAAGTTTCCGCCTCAGAAGTTTCTATATGTACGGAAAAGTTATGGACAGCCGAAATATGTGTAGACAATGCTTTATGTTCAAAACTGGCAACAGAAGTTCCTATTCCCGAAGAGTCAATCTCAAGCCAATGTACTCTCTCATCACATGTCGAATCCACAGACACGCATACATCCACTGTCTCAGAACCAGCGTTAGACAAAGGATATACAAGGTCAGATTCAGAATGTATAACAACTGATATTTCATCCGATCCGGCAATACCTTTATCCGATGTGTCGCCTACTGTGACAGAATCTAGTTCTGTAACAACACCACAAGATTCCGGAACACCCACAGAAATAACATCAAATACTGCTGCAGAATCGGTAGATGTCTCTGTTTCTCTGACACAAGCGCCACCTATTTCGGCTACCGAATCAACATCTGCAACAACAACTGATTCCGGTACAAGCGCAGAAGTGGTGGGGCCAGACCTTGCCACCACTTCTGTAACAGAAGGAACTTCAGAAAACGACGTAATGAAAACATCAGGAGAATATGCTGCAGAATCAATTGCCATCAGCAATGAATCGATCGCACCAGCACCGTCCAAAGTAGTACCTAATACTGCTACAGAATCAATTGCTGTCCCTGTGCATCTGACAGAAGTGCCTCCCTTTTCGGCCACTGTGACAGTATCAACATCTGCAACAAAACCAGATGATTCAACAGAGCCAGTTTCTACCGCCAGTGAGTCGATCACAGCTGCACCATGCGCAGTAGCATCTGATATTGGCGCAGACTCAGTTGCTGTAGCTGAACCTCTGGCAGAAGTCACACCCGTTTTGGCAACTGCAGAACCAACATCGGCAATAATGCCAAATTCCTCTGCATCTACAGAAGTACCAGTAAATATTGCGGCGAAGTCAGACTCTGTCCCAACTCCTTCACCAGAAGTACTTTCCGAATCGCTAGTAATTCCAACTTCAGATGAAAACTCCACTATGGCGGAGCCCAAATGTCTTGAAGGATGTGCTACGGAACCAATTGCTACCACCACTAACTCGATCGCACCTGCACCATGCGCAGGGGTATCTAATATTGGTCCAGACTCAGTAGCTGTACCTGAACCTGAACCTCTGACAGAAGTGCCCACTGCTTCGACTACTGCAACAGAATCAACATCTGCAACAACACCAAATGAGACAGGCGAATCCACAGAAGTAACAGCAAATACTGCGGCGCTGTCAGACTCTGTCCCTATTCCTCCCACAGAAGTATCTTCCGAATCCGTAGTGATTCCTAATTCAGATGAAAACTTAGCTATGCCGGAGTCCACATGCCGTAAAGAACCTACGGAACTAGTTGCTACCACCACTGAATCGATCGTTACTGCGACAGATTTAACAGTGTCAGATTCCTCTGCATCTACAGATGTACCAGTAAATACTGCAGCTGGTTCAGACTCTGCCCTCACTCCTCTCACAAAAGTACCTTCTAACTCTGCTTTAGATGAAAAGACAACTCTTACCAGCAATGAATCGGTCGTAGCTACACCATGCGCTGCGGCAAAGAATATAGAACAATTGGTGTCGCTCACTGAGACTGTGGTGGAAGTATCGACATGTTCAATTGCTCCAGACACTGTTGTTCTTTCCGATTTATCGGAATTACCAGCTCTACATGAAAAAGTAACAGATGAAACCAGAGCGGAAATTCAAGCTGAAGTTATTGAAAAGCAAATGAATATTGAATTATCAATAGATGCTGGAATTTCGTCAAGCTTTGTTGGGACTACTACGGAATCTGTAGAATTAAATGAATCTCTGACACAATCGACTTCCGATATTATTGCATCAGAGGGACATACTACAAATAATACAGCAGGATCAGAAATAATTGCTCCAGTTACTGCAGAACCTTCAGGTAATCTCCAGGAGAATCCACCAATTGAAGACTTAACTACGTCCAGCACAACACTAGCAACTCCTTCCTCTGAATCAGCGTCTATCCCCGTAGAAATAGCGAAAATAGTTGCACCAGTCACGGCAGCATCTTCTGGTAATCTCCAGGAGACATCTCCAGTTAAAGACTTAACCACGTCTATTCCTCCCACTGAACCAGTGCCTCTTCCCGTAGACATATCAGAAATAGTTACACCAGTTCCAGCAGAATCTTCAGGTGATCTCCAGGAGACTCCATCAATTAAAGACTTAACTACGTCTACTACAACACTAGCAACCCCTCCCACTGAATCAGAGCATATCTCCGTGGAAATAGCAGAAATAGTTGCACCAGAATCAGTGCCTATTCCAGCAGAAATAGTTGTTCCAGTTACTGCAAAATCTTCAGGTAACCTCCAGGAGGCTCCACCAATTGAAGTATTAACCACGTCTCCTACAACACTAGCAACTCCTTGCACAGAATCAGTGCCTATTCCAGTAGAAATAGTTGCAGCAGTTACTACAGAATCTTTAGGTGATCTCCAGGAGACTCCAGCAGATGAAGACTTAACAACGTATACTCCTTCCACTGAATCAGTGGCTATCCCCGTAGAAATAGTTCCACCAGTCACTGCAGAATCTTCATGTAATCTCCATGAGACTCCACCAGTGGGAAACTTGACCACATCTACTATAACACTAGCAACTCCTTGCACTGAATCAGCGCATATCCCAGTAGAAGTAACAGAAAAATGTGCACCGGTTACCGCAGAATCTTCAGGTAATCTCCAAGAGACTCTACCTGTTGAAGACTTAAACACGTCTACTATAACAATAGCAACTCCTTGCACTGAATCCGAGCCTATACTCGTAGAAACAACAGAACTTGTTGCACAAGTTCCAGCAGAATCTTCAGGTAATGTGCAGGAGTCTCCACCAGTTGAAGGCTTAACCACGTTTACTCCTTCCACTGAATCAGTGCCTATCACCCTAGAAATAGTTGCACCAGTTACTGCAAAATCTTCAGGTAATCTCCAGGAGACTCCACCAGTTGAAGACATAACCTTGTCTCTTACAACACTAGCAACTCCTTCCACTGAATCAGTACCTATCCCCGTACAAATAGCAGAAAAAGTTGCACCAGTCACTACAGAGTCTTCAGGTAATCTCCAGGAGACTCCACCAGTCGAAGACTTAACCACGTCCACAATAACATTAGCAACTCCTCCCACTGAATCAGTGCCTATCCCAGTAGAAGTAACAGAAATAGTTACACCAGTTCCAGCAGAATCTTCTGGTAATCTCCAGGAGACTCCACCAGTTGAAGACTTAACCACGTTTACTCTTTCCACTGAATCAGTGCCTATCCCTGTAGAGATAATTGCACCAGTTACTGCAGAATCTTCAAGTAATCTCCAGGAGACTCCACCTATTGAAGACTTAACTACGTCTACCACAACATTAGCAACTCCTTCCACTGAATCAGTGCCTAACCCAACAGAAAGAGCAGAAATAGTTGCACCAATTACTGTAGAATCTTCAGGTAATCTCCAGAAGACTCCACCAATTGAAGACTTAACCACGTCTAGCACAACTCCTTCCACTGAATCAGTGCCTATCCCAGTAGAAGTAACAGAAATAGTTACACCAGTTCCAGAAGAATCTTCTGGAAATCTCCAGGAGATTCCACCAATTGAAGACTCAACCACGTCTCCTACATCAATAGAAATTCCTTGCACTGAATCAGTGCCTACCCCAGTAGAAATAACTGAAATAGTTGCGTCAGTTACGGCAGAATCTTCAGATAATCTCCAGGATACACCACAAATTGAAAACTTAACGACGTCTACTATAACACCAGCAGTCCCTTCCACTGAATCAGTAGAAATAGTTTCTCCAGTTACTGCAGAATCTTCTGGTAATCTCCAGGAGACTCCACCAGTTGAAGGCTTAACCTCATCTACTCCTTCAACTGAATCAGTGCCTATACCCGTAGAAATACCACCACATCAGCTCATCGAGGAGAAACCTTCAGCTGATGATGTCACCTTAAACGAATCCGTTCCCCCTGAAATTGAGCTAAAAGAACCTACACCACCTCCTGCGAATATTTCAGATTCCAGTACAACCCCTGTTGCACTTGTAACAGATCCCACAACATCCACATACGTTTCAAGAGCCTTAAGCGCCGATTTCCCCTCGTCAGAGCCGAACAACACTAGTGAACAAAATACCGCACAGCAATTAACAATTGCAATATCCGAAGAAGAAACGCATACCAACATCCCGGAGACATCGCATCCACCAAATGCTGAAGTTTCCACAGACTTATTTTCAGAACCTTCGCAGGATAGAGATGATGACATCATATTCGTGGAGGAACTCAACTCGCCCATATTAACACAACAATCTACAGTTGTAGAGGCCGAAACCGAACCTGGTTCTCTTGATATAGACGAGGAACCGGCAATTGCTTCTGGTGTTGGCGACAAGCCAACAATTGTCCAACCTCTAGGTAACCATAATATCTTAAGGAAATTGCAACGTCAATATGGAATGGAGCACATAACACCGAGTTTTGAAGATGTTAGCCAACAGTCATCAACATCAACGCCACCAACACCACCACCGCCGCCGCAAAATGTCACTCACACCTTGGCCTCGATATGCCACCAGTACATACAGGACAAGCATCTCTTGGCTGCGCTAGAGAGCCGTCGTCGTCGCACCCTACTCATGCATAGATTCTTAAGTACAATCGACTCGTATCATTCTAGTGATGAAGCTAGTAGTATGGAGGATAAGCACGAAATCCATACTGAGGTACTACCAACTGCACCACTAAATGAAACACTAAACACTAAATGTGCCCAGACAGTAGTTCCATCGGGTAGTTCTTCTACCTCTAATTGTTCTTGCCCTGCTCCTGCTACTCCACCACCACAAGTAGATAGAGCACAGCAATCTCTCCATGATCATGATCCCAATGCATCATCATGCAGTGATTATGATGAGGATTGTAGTAGTGATTCGATTAGTGTTACTGTCACTGACAATTTTACGCTTTCATATAATTTCATTAATGCAATTCTTTTCTCAGATCAATTAAGTACGAAAAGTACCAGTCAAACGGGCGACTCTAGTCAAATGACCAGCAGCACCGAGGAGGAATTCATTCTGAATGAAGATAGTGATGATGAAATGGATATTTTAGTTGATAAGTTTAGCAAGAGAAAAACAAGAAAAATCAAAACCAATACTACTACAACCTCTAATACTACTACTAATACCAGAACAAAACTTAGCGATAAGATTACGATTAAGCATGACACCTCAGCAACATCATCCAAAAGCAACACTAACTCTAACACTAACCCTGGTGCCAATCACGAACTACTAACACTAACTAGGGCAGTTGAAAGGACCCAAGGGTCCAGCGCAGCAGCAGCAATGTGCAGCAATAATGTTGGGCAACATGTTGCCAATGGAACTGCTGTGCAGCAAGATATCACCGTGGCTGTCATGGAAGATGAAAATGATGATGATGACGACGATGATCTAATGACATCATTGCCTCACTTTGTACCAGGTACTAACCCACCACAACTAATTCATACACCCAAGAAACAACAAAGGCCATTTTCATAAACTCGGTGTGGTGTTCTAGATGTTGTCGTGTATTTGTATTCCGCCTTAATCAGATCGATGTTGTATTTGTCGGCTATATTGCCTTGTCTTGTCTGTTGTGTTTCATCATTCCATCCAATTGTTTGTTTGCGGCAAAGTTGGCTTGAACTTGCATTTCACTGTGTGTGTGTCTGTGCTTTGAAAAGCTTCTTAGAAAATAATACAATTAAATTTCGTTGAGTGGCAGCCCGTGTCTCAGCAGCTGAATGGGGGGTTGTTGTACCTCTCTAACATCTCCAGACATAGAATTCTATCTTTTCGATTTCTTAGATCGCTCATATGCAAAGAAAAAATATTAAATACTCGCATTCCTAACACTCCTGCCCCCATCTACCCTCCTGTGCTTTTAGGTTCTATAGCAGAACGTGAATACAAGAAATGGTACAACTCTGTTGAAATGCCCAACAATCCATATGCACCGGAAGCCCTGAAGAAGCGCATCAGCGGTAGTCAAGAACGTTTCATCGATTTGCCCAACATAAGTCCATCGACGGAACAGAGTCCCCTGGAGATGATAGCCAAAGAAAAAATGGAAAACGATGAAGTCGACAAGCGAGAAAGTGATTACAGAAGGTAAGAACAATAACAAGAACATAAGACAACAAGGATAATTTCGAAATTTGTTGACCACAAACCCCTAATTTCAATTCGGATCGGACAGGAAGTTTTTCCACAATTTTTCAGCACAAAAACATAAAAAGGTTTTGACTACCGATTCTGGTAGAGTGGACCAAAAATATATTTTATATATTTTATTAGCGTTATAAAAGTTTACATCAAAACTATGTAACGTATGGGGTATAAGTTGCTCTCCTTTTATTCCTTACATATCCTTACATATTCCTTTTATCCTTACATATATATGTAAAACATTGCGAGGAACATTTTTGTAGAACACTTTAACCCTCTAACTCCTCAAAAAATGGGCCTTTTGCCCCCTTTTCACGAAAGACATCAAACGCAACATGTTGCTTGCAATTGCAAGGATTATAATCGTGGTAGAATTAGAGGGTTAAATTCAAGAGTTAGAGGCTTAAGATGTTCTGCATATTTATGTAAAATATTAAGAGGAACATTTTTGTAGAACATTCTAACCCTCCAACTCCTCAATGAATGGGAATTTTGCTCCTTTTAACGAAAGTAATGAAACGCAACATGTTGGTAGCAATTAGCAACGCTTATATTCATTGTAGGGTTAGAGGGTTAAATTGAAGAGTTAGAGATTTAAGATGTTCTACAAAAATGTTCCTCGTAATGTTTTACATAGATATACATACGCCCTCTATCTAAAATGTAAGGATAACATGTGGTATAACAACAATTGTTGTTTAATTTGATAGATTTTGTATTTGGTGAATTTCGAAAAAAATTACATATTATATGACATACAGAACCATGTTATCCTTACATTTTAGGTAGATGTTATGTTCTGAATATCTATGTAAAACATTGCGAAGAATATATTTGTAGAACATTTCAACCCTCTAACTGCACAGTGGTTGGGTGTTTTGACCCTTTTTACGAAAGTCAACAAACGCAACATGTTGCTAGCAATTAGCAACGCTTATATTCATTGTAGGTTCATTAGAGGGTTAAATTGACGAGTTAGAGATTTAAGATGTTCTACAAAAATGTTCCTCGTAATGTTTTACATAGATATACACACACCAACTACCTAAAATGTAAGGATAACATGTTGTATAACATCAATTGTTGTTTAATTTGATAGATTTTGTATTTGGTGAATTTCGAAAAAATTACATATTATATGACATACAAAACCATGTTATCCTTACATTTTAGGTAGATGTTATGTTCTGAATATCTATGTAAAACATTGCGAAGAATATAGTTGTAGAACATTTCAACCCTCTAACTGCACAGTGGTTGGGTGTTTTGACCCTTTTTACGAAAGTCAACAAACGCAACATGTTGCCAGCAATTAGCAACGCTTATATTCATTGTAGGTTCATTAGAGGGTTAAATTGACGAGTTCGAGATTTAAGATGTTCTACAAAAATGTTCCTCGTAATGTTTTGCATAGATATGCAGACAACCACCTCTACCTAAAGTGTAGGAATAGCATGGTTTTCTATGACATATAAAACATGCTCATTTTTCGAAAGCCACCAAATACAAAATCTACCTAGTTATACAGCAACGTAAACAAAAACGCATATTAATTTTATTTGAATCTTTTTCATTATACTAAATAGACGAAAAATAGAAAAATTCATAATTTGTTCGACTAATTTCGATTTTATCCTAAAATCCGTTGTAAATAATAGAAACAATTAAAAAATATATATTTTCATTCCAACATCCAATAACATTTTTCTAGATATAGCCGTGATTATTATATAAACGATAGCTCGAGATCGTCACAAATTTCATCGCCGGTCAGAGATCACCCCCAGGATGCCATAGAGGTAAACAACAACCACAACAACAACAATAGTAAAGAATCATTTGAAAATCATACAAGTAGTGCCACCAACCGAAAAACGAACACTAACGATTGCCATTGGACATTATCAACCCCAGTGCGTCGTGCTAGTTCCCTTAAGTATCTAAATCGTAGTTTAACCTCCTCCACAACACCACCACTTTTAGCAAATAAGCATCACCAGCGCGTGTCCGTAGGTAGATCAGCCACCTCGGCTTCGCACTACAATCATCACCATCATCACAATTACTATGGTCACAATGGTGATTATGATGATGATGACGATGAGGCCGATGTTTTCGAAGATGACCATGATAATGATAACGATAATTTAGATTTAATATCCCAGCGTTCATGGAAGAGCAGTTCAGCTCTTAATACCAAACGTAGGGCTTTAAGTATGTTAAGTGTATTTAGTGGCAACAGTAGCAGTAGGTGCAGCACTAGATCACGCAGTAGTCAACAACATCAGCAGCCGCAACCTGATGCTAGTGTCCTGACCCAATTCGAGAAGCAATTGCTTCACAAAGATTTGAAACGCAACAGTTTCAGAGCTGTATCAGCAACAACCAAAGATTTTGTTATGAATCCATTGTATGAAAAGCAACAGTTCTTCAATGGCGAGGGAGGTCTAAAGCTATCCATAGCCAAGCCTGTGGATGGCAGCCGTCTCCAACAGTTGGAGTCACAACATCATGATGATCAAGGTGGTGACTCCGGAGTAGATAGCTGTTTAAATGGTTTCAGTGAAAAAGGAGCGCATGATAGTAAAGTCAGCTTAATTGAAGATAGTTTATTGTTTTAGTTAAGAAATTTAAAATAAAATTTTTTCATAAGAAAAAGAAGAAGAAAGACAGAACAGAGTAAAGATTATTGGACAACGATCGAAGCAACAAAAGTTGAATTCCATTAAAGCAGATAAATGAAATTGGAAGACCTCCAAAATACTAGTGCAGTTCGTTCTTTGCCTCGTTTATATTAAACCTCCTAAAAGTATGCAATAATTTACAAAATATCTGGTTTGTCAATCCTGGCTTTCTGAATCACAAATATTTAATATTTTTGCTGAGTCCAGCTCATCTGAGATGTGTATCTATGGCCACATCAGATCAAGATCGCTTAATTTGTTGAGGAAAATACAACCAAATTTAAATTTACCATCACATCCATTCTTCCATAGAATCTCAACAAATTGTCCAAATCAATCAAGTGCCACTGTATCAAGTAGGAGAGCTTCCTAAACTAAAACTAAAATGCTAATTTGACGTATTGAATTGTCATACTATCACAGGGCGTGTTCGTTCGTTCGATCGTTCTGCAAATCACATTTCCTCACAGTTGGATTACAGTTCGAGAAGTCAAACCGAAAGGGAATAGTTCTAGGTGTTCCAATAAACCAGCTGGCTTGCTGCAACACCTGGAAATATTCGAAATGTTATTCAGTTTGGTTTGACAACACACTGAGAACTGAAATTCTCTGGCGTTTGAAAGTCCACGGCCCCATATATTTAATCCAACTAGTTACTAGTCAAAATACACAACGTTTAGATGTACTATAAAGCAATAATTAATAAATAAAGTAAATAATTTTGCCTAGCTATATACATACATACATATATGTGTAGGTAGTTATGATAGATCGTAAGAAAATAACTTCAATGGAATTGAAAACATACAAACAACACCCCTTTTCCCTTCCCCCC
Source organism: Polietes domitor (assembly GCA_947397865.1). Lineage (NCBI taxonomy): Eukaryota > Metazoa > Arthropoda > Insecta > Diptera > Muscidae > Polietes > Polietes domitor. The sequence continues at coordinate 7,838,221 of OX377622.1, read as the reverse complement.
TCACAAGGAAAATAAATTCTTAGCCAATCTTTATACTTAGTGCCATTATGAATTCCCTCCCCCCTTAGATTATCTTCTAATCTCCTCACCCCTCCCCTTCACTGACCACCACTGACCAGAAATTGCTTTTTGTTTTAAAACAAGTTAACATAAATTGTCTAACTCGGCTGACTTGAATTGAAATTTAAAATTAATTAAAAACTGAATTAAACTGAATTGATTAAAAAATAAATTGCTTGCAATTTTGTTAATACCTTTAGATGACGTTAACCATAATAATCTCTAGATTTAAGCTAAATCAAACTTTTGTTATTGAATTGAATGCACAATTATTACAGTGTTTCTCTCCCCGTTTTTTTTTTTGTTAATGTACTTTATATTATTATTTTTATTTTCTATAACCTATCGTTTTTTATTTTTAATTTGATTTGATTTGAACTTTGCTATGATTTGATTAATATATTCGATTTGGATTGATTTTCAATAATATGAAATAAAACAAAGAAATTCTTAAAAACCAACAACAAGAAACAAATGTTTTAGTAAAATTTTTCTTTTCCAAAAAACAAGAAAAACGAGAAAATCTAAAATTTTACTTTCGAAAAACCAGGCAAAATTTAAAATTTTCATTCATAAAAGAATTCTGTGAAATTGGTAAGTACCTACAATTGAAAACTATATGTGTCCTTTTAAATGGTTTAATGTATTGTTTTGTGTGACAACAACAACAAAAGAAAATTGAATGGGTTCCACAAAAGCTAATTACAAAATTTTACTAACAACATTTGTTTCAAACCGGCCAACGGACTAAATGTTTGTGTTCATCACTTAACTATCTAGTATATGTAGTAGTTGTAGTTAATTTTAGTAAAGTAACAATAATGTAGTATGTATGTAGAGTATTTGCTGTAGTAAAATAACAAAGGCATTTATATTACAACTAACAACTTATATTGTGGGGTGTATGTTTGTTTGTTTTTATTTTCTTCTTTTAGTTGCCTAAAAGTAGTTGCCATTAATTATACGAAACAAATGTTCAACTAACAAGGACTATACACCACATAACACTAATCTGGTCTACATCGGTCAAATTAATTTGAATTTATAGGTTATACTCATTATATAGGTATTATATATGATTTAAAACTCAATCTGATTTAAATCTAGTCTATGCTGAATCCTCAAAAAAGGAAAGACGGTGTAATAAGCGGCTACAATTTGATAACACCTTCCAACTATAGGCGAAATTGAGTTAATTGGGGTTTATTTAAAAAAATATTTTCAATACTCATTTTTACCCTATGATAACGGGTATAAGTGTCAAATTAAAGAGGAGAATATCTGCTAAAAATACTTTAAATTACATGCATCTATCTGTATTAGTTTAGCATTAACAATAATTTCAAGTTTTCCCTCCTAAAAAGTAAAATATGAATAGATTAAATAAACTAAGGATCTCCCCTTAGTTTCAATGCTAAACTAATGCAGGTAGAAGCGTGTAATTTGAAGTATTTTTTAGTTGATTTTCTCTTCTTTTATTTGACACATATACCAGTATCACAAGTTGTCAATAAGTGTCAATAAGGTGTCAATAAATTAGAATCAACTATAAAAAAGTACTGATTATTTTTTCAAATTTCTGGTTTTATTGGAAAGGTTGAACATTGTCATGTAATAATGGAACTCGATATCATTCATATGACTACCATGACTGACTTGGCTGTACCTCATCCGATCAGCCCAATGTCAACACCAAACAGTGACTCGTTCTTCAATAGCTTCTCAATAGTCATGTATGAGTTCTGTGAACCCCATATACGGCAAGTTTGCTAATTGGCATAGCCACCGAGATGAAAATGAGCTTCATGAAGGCTGAATCTCTTCTCGAAAATTTTCCACGTAAATTTCTTACAGTTTACGTTAAAGACTCTCTACTTTGGACGTAAGTTTTAATAATTCCCAATTTTGTTCGAACGTATAGCGGAGCATTTTGCAAATGTCAAACATAAACCCGAAAATAAAAATAAAAAAGAATATTATTCTACCTTTAAAAGTCAAAGTAATCCGTAGTTCAAAATTTAAATGGCCCACCCTACATTTAAAATAATTTAAATTGAACTGGGATATTGTCCTGGCTCAAGACCATTTTGCATCTATATTTAATAGAATGCAAATTTATTTACAAATGGCATGGTGACATTTATTACTTGGCTGCAGACTACCACTATCATGATTTCCACCCTGTCTAAAGGTTTCATTCAGGTGGCTTCGCAGCGACTTTTCAACATCAAACCCGGCCTCTATAAGGAGATGATTTTCACAAACGAACGAGAATCACAACTCACTTGCCGAATTTGCGTTTAAAAAATCGCACCAAGTAATAAAGTACGCATGCCATCTTACAAGCATCTCATTGAGTTGCATATGTAAGTACGTGTATGTGCAGGTATAGTTACCCAGCAATACTTCTGCCGTGCCAACGCTCATTTGTTTTAGTTTTTTCGTTTGTATTTTTTTGGTCTGTAATCAATATTTGATTTGAACTGGGATATTGTCCTGGCTCAAGACCATTTTGCATCTATATTTAATAGAATGTAAATTTATTTACAAATGGCATGGTGACATTTATTACTTGGCTGCAGACTACCACTATCATGATTTCCACCCTGTCAATATCCCAGTTCAAATCAAATATTGATTACAGACCAAAAAATACAAACGAAAAAACTAAAACAAATGAGCGTTGGCACGGCAGAATAATTTAATTTAAAAATAATTTAAATTTTAGTTTTTTCGTTTGTATTTTTTTGGTCTGTAATCAATATTTGATTTGAACTGGGATATTGTCCTGGCTCAAGACCATTTTGCATCTATATTTAATAGAATGCAAATTTATTTACAAATGGCATGGTGACATTTATTACTTGGCTGCAGACTACCACTATCATGATTTCCACCCTGTCTAAAGGTTTCAATCATTCGCAGCGACTTTTCAACATCAAACCCGGCCTCAAATTTGTAAATAAATTTGCATTATATTAAATATAGATGCAAAATGGTCTTATTTAAATAAATAAAATAATTTAAATAATTTAAATTTAAAATATTGTATCCTTTGGAATTTTGTAGTCCTGCGAAGGGGCAACAGGATGAGGAAATGAAATACTATAAACGTCAATTAACAGCATTTTGGTTATAATTTCATACGATTATCATCCGGTTGAAGGGTAACAACATTTTTTTAAATTGTCGTACGGAGTAATAAGTATTGCTGGAGAATGAAAGAGATTCTGGGGAATGTGTTCCCATTCAAGAACCATCTCCAGTGAATTTAGCAATAACAGCTGTCACAAAATTATTAAAGCGTGTACAAGATATCCTGATGTATTTTGGTTTTGGACTTTTGTTTTGGAGAAGTTTTTTTAATAAAATTCAAATTTTCATCAAAAGTAGTTGTAAGGTATACGTGCGATTTCATACTGAGCGCTCACGAGTTGACTTAAGAGACCCGTTCTGTTGCGAATTTCACGCAGAAGGAGGGATTTAGAGACAGTCCTCATTGAGAATTGAGAAATACATTGATATTTTAAATCGTTTATTGCTGGTCGGAAAGAAAACGCCAAAAATATAAAGAAATCGAAAGCTTATTTTATTTTTTACAACCAGCAGTCTAACGAAGTACACATTACTGGGGCCTAATTCTCTCATACGACATGGGACTGTGTAGACGCGCATAATAAAAGGCTTTCTCCAAATTCGTACTTTTAAGGACTAAATGGTGTATATATATTCCACTTTGAGCTAGAAAGATAATGGATTTTCGAAATTCGTACTTTTAGCATAGAAATAGATCCAACTGGAACCACTAAGTTCCAAGTGCATTCTTCTCAGACTGTGAGGAAGGTTGAAATTCGTCCCTAATACATAATTAAAATACCGCCAATAATCTCTAATATTTAGGATTTTGAAGCAAAATTTTTGAATATTTCCGCCTTTTTGAATACATTTGAATACACAGGTTGAGGAGAGAAAATTCATGGGGATTCACATGTCTCCCCTGTAGGAGTAACTCAGGGGCAGTTTTGAGCCTTTCTTTCATAAAAAAATAAAAAAAAAATGAATGGGGACACCTTAAGCGTTGAAGATAGTGCGTACGTATATTCTGACAAAATATTGGGGCTGAAAAAAAGTATTGGGTGTTGATCATACAATTGACTCCCCTAGGCGCCTCCTTGGGCAGTTAGATCGGCAGGAGCTAATTTTATAAAAAAAAAACTAAAGTTTTTACCCGGCCTTGCATGGGTTCATTCTTCCCTATTCGTCTACTTCGCATGTTTTTGAAAATAAAATGAGTACTAATTGATAGTTTTAAAATATAGTTTCTGTGGGCAGTACCAGGCTCCTAGGTCCTATCATGGCCTAATATAGCCAGAAACCATTATAGATTGTTTTTGTGTGGTAGCCCCATTAAGGAGTGGAGTTTGGGGGGTAAGTGTTTTCGGAAAAACTGTTAGGGAGGGAAAACTAATGGGATTTGTCGGCTAAGGGCCACTTCGGGGGGTGTTTTGGGCCTTGTTGTTACAAAAAATATAAAAAAAAATCGTATTGAGACCACCTTAAGGGACGAAGTCGGAGGATAGGTGTGTTCAGAGAAAATGCAGGGGTTGAACGAATGTTTGGGGTCTTAAATTTGCCTCCTTGGGCCAATAATAGCGGGGGTCGGTTTTACATATAACCCCTCTGCGGGCGACTCCGAAACAGTTTTTGGACTTTTTGTGTAATTTTTAGCCTTTTCCCCACCTTTGACAGCGTTACTTACATCTTTTTGGCAAATAGGTCTCGTTATGGCCACCCTGTTTCAACAGAATGTTAGCAGATGCCTTCGGAGCTTATTGCAAGCGGTTGCAATACACCTAAAAATATGCCACAATTATTACTTTTATGTGTTTGTCACGAATAATCGAATAGTCATCAAAATGTTCAGTGGTGGCAAAATGCATATCTCTTCCTATTTTTTATTCTAAAAAATGGACTTTTATGCGGGTTTTAAAAAATTAACAAAAGAGGGGTGATTCGCGAATAAAATTTCCTCGGGAATAAATTGGTAATCTTTTTTAAGTATCTTTTGCTTTGATTTGATTGCCTTTTTTCTATTACAACGCAAAGAAATGGAACCTACTCATGGGTAATACTCATATTACCATCTTACGTTTGCAGGGGAATAGAAAATTCCACGTGAATAAATTCCGCTTTTATTCACGATAAGGGCAAATAATTTATGTTAAAAAATCCAAACACAAAAAAGTCTTTATGCTCGACTGAATCTCAAAAAAATCTCAAAATCATGAAATTTCTGAACACATTGGAAGGTATATACCAACAGAGTATTTTGGCGATTATCAGTATAAACATAAACATAAATAATAAAATATTAAATATGCAAAAGTGTAGTAGATTTGTATTTGTATTGAACACAACTATCGACTAGCTCTTAGTTCATGCTTTACATGAGATTCATGTAGTTTATATTTGTATGTTTTCGGCCTTTTTTATTATCTGATCTAAAGCTCGAATCATGATTTGTCAAAGATTCATGTAATAATGATACATTCCTTCCCTTACGAATTACACATTTCCCAAAAACAAACCTTAACAACATTATGTCCTTTTTTCTATATATATCTCTACTAACAATATATACACTGGTGTCTTCTCGTTGTTCATTTCATAACTTCTCTTCCGAAACCCACAAATTCCAAACAAAAAATGTCTTGTAGATCAAACAAAAACCAGAACAAGAACCAGTGCCCGAAACATTCCAAACCTTATCACCTACGACACAGACTGAAGAAGAAATTGTTATAGATTTATACAAAGCCATACCGGCACAAGTGGTGGAGGACAGTACAGCCTCATCTCTCGAAACCTTGTCACAAAAGTCAATACAATCGGGAACTACTACAAGTGATGATTCAGATACAATAAAAATTTATGATTTTAAGAAACAGGAAACGACAACAATCACCAGAGAAGCGAAAGAGAATGAGGAAGTGAAGCCAGAGCAAGCGCCCGCTGTAATCAAAGAACGTCCCACGGTTTTAAATCTCAACCGACAGGAAAGTAATACAGCAGCAGCTGTAGGAACAACGCCCGTAAGAGGTTCTACGCCGTCAGCATTTAAATTCTTGCAGCCGAAACGTAAACTATTGGATCCTAGTCAAGTTCTGTCGTTAGACGAAGACGAACCGGTAAGTTATAAATGGGATTTAAACATATCATCCTTCTCAACACCAACTTTCCTATTTGAACAACAGCCAGCAGCTGGCAGTTCCGTGGACAAACCAGTCATAGAAAAGGAAGTGGTTCAGGCCTTACCTTCGGTGAAAGCTTTGGCCAAAGCTTTTCTCATGACCTCGTCTTCAATACAGCACTCATCGACCGAAAGAATGTGGGCCCGAAAAGTATGAGATAAAGAATTGCAGAAGATATTCATAATATTCATTAAATTAATTTGAAATTTAAGGCTAAAAAAGTGATCGCCGCGGGAAAGAGTCCCATTGTGCCGGTAAACCCCCTAGAAAACCCCACCCCCACCGATGTCGACAAGTCCGAAGAGGATATAACAATAACATCAGATCTGTCATCCCTAGAGACGTAAGTTCCTTTATCCACACCTTTAACGCTCCCAGTTAATCTTGTCTTACTTTAGCAGAGATCCTTCGTCGACTGGCAAGAAATCGGAAAATACCAAAGATCAAACTTCATCCCCTCCCGCAGAAAATACTCCCACGACAACAACCACACCGACAACGACGGGCACTAGCCCCACGACACCGCGGCAAGGTGTCCTTAAAAGTAATATTGCTTTCTTTGAGAACTTAAAGTATAAGTAAATATTTCCGCACCCCCCCCCCCCCTCAATCACGTGAATTGGATATTATTTTCGCGATGTAAGAAAATAATAATTTCAATTACGAGGCGGACGCAAGCGTGTAACTGAATGAGATGAATTATTTTGAAATTGTTGCAAGGTGCCATTGTACGCTTTAATTGTGTGTTTGTGTGTGTGTGTAAGTCGATTGTCTTTTTAATTTACAAAGGAGACGGATCGCTTGTTGTATGTACATATATACGTGTATATTCTTTGAAAAAGAACGCGCGAATTCGTCGTTGTTGTACTCATCATTCATAACTACATGAAATCTAAATTTTAAGAGTTACGAAATGTAACGTTTTGTTTATGTATGTATTTATGGTATTATTTATAATTATAATTATTAACTAATTTTGTTTAAAAAATTTTTATTTAGTTTTAAGTTTTGAAAAGAATTGTACATCATTTCAGATTCTATTTCTTTCCCATTAACCAAAAAAATACTTGTATCGTGGATAAATGATATTTTCCTTAGTTTATTCATCATTTTAATTTCACATTTATATTTATTTATTGGATGATAAAAACAAACAAACCAACCAAAATATATTAATAGTACCCGAAAACTATTTATAAATAATAAGAAAAAGCTTTCATGAACAAGTCCTAGTAAAATCAAAGATATATCCAAATAAACTTTCAAAAAGATTATATAATACAAACTCAAATATGTGTGTGTCGCATTTGATTTTAGACTTCCAAGAACGAGAAGTAAGTAAATAGTATAAAAGATAAGAAAGTAAGTACAGAATTATGAAATTTGTTGGGAGGATTTATGGTGTAGACACGAAATAAATTCTTAATTCAAATTTATTTCGTATAATACTGAACGCCGCTGTGTGCCATAGCCTCGTAGTGAAATAAAATAAACAGTTTAGATAAAATGTAAGTCTTTCAATTTATTGCAATGTTCTAGAATATCCCTCACATTCGCACGCCCTAAACTACTCCAAAAACAAGAAAGAAACTGAAAAGTCGAACAGCGTATAATCTGTATTTGAAATTTCCCAGACACCCTAAAAATCTTGATTTGCGGATAAAAAACCGGGGTTTCATACCTTACCAATAAAAATACTTAAAATTTTTTAAAATGATAAAAACTATGAAAAAATACTAGATTTACCATTTTTTCTCCAAAAAAAAAATCCGAATTCCCAAAGTGGAGAAAATGTGTTCCAAAATTGGAGATTTTGTATTAAATTATTATTAAATTTGTATCTGTTTTGATGAATTTTATGTATTTTTATTGGACTTCAATTCGTAAAATAATGAGAAATGTAAACTGGAATGAACAAAACGTGCATTTTTGCAAAAAATTTTTATTAATAAAAACTTTAATAACTCAGGCAATTACTAACGGATTTTTAAAAACAAAGCGGCGTTTAACTCATTATAATTTGTGTTATTTAAATAAAATTACAAGTAGTACGGTTAGCAAACAAAATAATGTGCAAAAACATTGCCCAATTTGAACAACAAAAAAGGCGTTAAGTTCGGCCAGGCCAAATATTATATACCCTCCACCACGGAGTGCATTCCACAGCATTATCAGCAGATTAAAGGATGTCGACTTTACATAGAAGTACACAAATTGTGATATTTGTATGCCCATTACTATATTAGTTTACTATTTCAAACTATAATGTATAAGTATAGCACTACTACTATATATAAATACATACAATGCTGTAATTGTGAAAGTGAACATGCCTAAATATTAGGCGATTGTCAGTCGCCATTAGGGAGAAGCATTTTCAGATACAGACAAAGTGACTGTATTATTTTGATAAGAAAAGTACAAACTTTAAAGATATCCCCATTCGCACCATTCTCCGCCCAATGTACAATTTTCGAATTTCGAAAAAGCCGAGTCTTCATACTCAGAACACAGTATACACACCGAATTTCATGATATCAACTTCCGCGGTTTGGAAGGTCGCATTTTTATCCCACTTTTTCAAATAAACATAAATACCCTAAATATTGAGGGACAGAGAGTGTATTTTCAGCTACAGTCCTTTGGTTGGTTGTATTTCCATCCTATTTTAATTTCAAAAGTATAAATTTTGAAAATAACTTATCTCTCACGATCGCAGTATAAGACAACTTCATGATTCTACCATTTTTTGTCGTAAAATCAACAAAATAAAGTACGAATTTGGAAAAAAATTTACGCAATCAGAGGAATGTATACACCGAATTTCATTATTCTAGGTGCAGGTTGGTACTATTTTTATCCCTCTATCCCCATTTAACCCCTTAAAAGTACGAATTTAGAAAAAATACTTTTATATTATGTATCTTCTCTATTAGAGGAATGTACACGCCAAATTTCGTGTTTCTATCTGTCGTCGTTTGATAGGTACCATTTTTATCCCTTTTTGTCCCATTTCGCACCCTACAAATAAAAATCACTCTATGGTGCCCTATCCTATAAAGGGAATGCGAATTGTAAATATCAAGTAAATACAAGCTAATATGTTCGAAAAATATTCTGAAATACTCTAAATATTAGGGGCATTTTCAGTCCTTGTGAGGGAACAATTTTTCCCTCTGGGCCGATTTCGCCCACTTTCAATCCCAACCGATCTGCAACCATAAGACACATTTAGGAAAAATTTGAACCTCCTAGCTCTTTTCGTTTGGCCGCTATCGTGCTTTCAACAGACAGACGAACATAGCTATATCGTCTTAGAATTTTCCACGACCCGGAGTATATATACTTTATGGGGTCTCCGATGAATATTTTAAGGTGTTACATACGGAATGACAAAGTGAATATACCCCCATCCTGGAGGTGGAGGGTATAAAAATGTCTAAAAATTGTTTAAAAAATGTGTTTGCTGGACAAAAGCACACAGATTTCTTAAGTTTTCTTATATTAGCTATATATCGATCGAAAACTCGAGGTTTATTCTTTTCAAATTCGATGAGGTAGTGAAAATCGGTTGATAACCAACTAAATCACAGGCTTAACGAGTTTAACCCGCAATTTAAGATTTTAGCGGTCCCAGAGTTTTTGGACTGTCGCACAGTGTAAATTATTTATTTGTAAACTTCCCTGATGTCCCTATTAAACGTAACAATCAAATGTATGTCGATAATGTACAACTTTACATGTCTGCTAAACTGAAAGACGTCCTGCCTTCTTAAACATTAACAATGATCTAGATCTTATTTACAAATGGGCTAACAATAATATACCGAAACTAAATTAGTCACAATATATGAAAGAACTATCACTGTCATTGTGTAAACATTGGAAACTATGTTATAAATGTTTTGATATCTCCAGTAATATGATTATAATTTTTTATTCCACACCAACTTGGACAAACCATACAAACACATCAGTTGGTAAGGTTCATGGAATGCAGAGACATGTAAGAATTGATCTCCAATCCATCCCATTTCACACTAGAATGCTATTAGCCAAATCTTATCTTATTCAAACTCTCCTAAATGGATGTGTAATATATGTAAATTGTGACGTGAAAGATACTAGAATGAGGCGTATTATCTCAGTATTCATATGAAATATTTAACGAAAATATGAAATATTTAATGAATACTTTTTTAAACGATTGAAATTCGCGCGTTGTAACAGAGGATTGGAATTTAGCCACTCACGCATTGATAGTCTAACTTCAGAGGGACAATTCTCTATATATTCAGCGCTCGTCGCTGGAAAAATCTCCCTTAATATCTAGAATGCATAAGCATTTGTTGCGTTAGCTATCAGATGTTTTAATCTTACACTATTTTAAACCGGAACTATAACAATTACAAACAGAGATATACAAATATTCCTCGGAACAAGGAATACTCCAAAACGAGAGTAACTAAACAGTGTATCTGGAATGGTAAAGTATGGCACATTTTGCCATTTTCGGAACAATAGAATGTTTATTGGCCCGTGACACACTCAATACTATTTTGACACATTTTTATTATTTCACAATTCAGTACAATATTTGACCAATTTACTTCTGATGTGCTTTATTACATTGTGTTTAACCTCATTAAATAAATAAGATTTTACATCTGACTTTTTGACCCATTTTAAATAAGAACAACAGCGACAGTAGGCATGTTCGTTTGGGCTTACAATCTTGATTTTGCTACTCTCTTAGTTAGATGCTACCAGCTTTTTCCTGATGCTTCATTAAAGAAAAACCAATGGGTAGCAACGTCACCGCCTTATCAACTATCTTAATTGTAAACCTATTCGAACAGGGATAGTGTATATGACGTTTCATATGACTACGTTTGTTTTCGTACTGGGGAAGGGTATTTTTCCTGCACCTTATAGTCTTTGAAGGGAAATTTGTTTGTAGCAAAATAAAAGTAACAAACAATATTGAGGTACTAATGAGTTTTTCCTCGGACCTTGGGAATAAATGTTTTCAGAAGAACGGACAGAAATTAGAAAAGGGCATAAATTAATCATGAAAAGAAAAGGCTAAAATAAACGAAAAATACTTCCGGTGCATAATGTAAAAAGCAAAATACATTTTGAAGATTGCAATTTTTAACATGTCTTCGTTTTTTCCAAATAAAGGGTGATTTTTTAAAAGCTATAGGAAAGTTCTTCAAAAAAAAACACATAAAATTCTGAAAAATGCATGAAATCTTTATTTGAATCGATAGTACGGTCCATATAATTTAATGTTTGAAGATTATTTCATGCGAATGTTGACCTTGACTGCGCCTCAAATGGTCCATCCGTTTAGTCCAGTTTTGGCATTTTTACGTTTTTGAGTAACAGAGGTCCAATTGCTGCGAACGGCGACGAATCGATAATTGATGGTCATCATTAACACTGGCCGATACAGCTGCGATATTTTCTTCAGTTCGCACTCTACGTAAGCGTGTTGGTGGTTTAATGTCCAACAATGTAAATTTAGTGCGAAATTTAGTCACAATAGCCCGAATAGCTGCTTCAGTGGATCGATTAAACTGATCATAAAATGGAAGCGCGCGATGAACTTTCTTAACAGAGCACGCATTTTGATAATAAAATTCAATAATTTGCAACCGTTATTCGTCTGTAAGGCGATTCATGGTTAAATTATAGACCAAACTGAAGATGTTCGACAGTGAAACAAAACACGAAACGTGCGTCAGCTGTTTGAACCAGTGTTGTCAAAAAGATAATAGCTAAAAAATCACCCTTTATCTACCGTTCTTTGTGTTATATTGAATTTTATTAACAAAAACTAATTTTTATGTTATTGTTAATGTATGTAACATGAAATACATTTACTTGATCAACTAGTAAATCAAAAAAAAAAATTTTTTTCAAATCCAAGCTTTATGCAAGCAGAATTCTATTGGGCCTAGAAATTCTTTTTTAGTTATCTTTTGTAGAAGGAAAAATTACTGCAAAATTTCATCATTTTATCTGCCATAGAACGGCATATATTCGAAAATGGGTTTTAACTTCGTATGGGAGGTGCCACGCCCACATTTCCATTACCGCCCATTTTTGTCACAACTACGCACATTAATGCTAGATGCACTTACACAAAATTACAGCACTCTAGGTGTCATAGAACTGACTATATTCAATAATAGGTTTTAACTTCGTATGGGAGGTGCCACGCCCACTTTTCCAATACCGCCCATTTTTGGCACAACTATGCGAATTGATGCTAGATGCACTTACACAAAATTTCACCACTCTAGGTGTCATAGAACTGACAATATTCAATAATAGGTTTTAACTTCGTATGGGAGGTGCCACGCCCACTTTTCCAATACCGCCCCTTTTTTGCACAACTATGCGAATTGATGCTAGATGCACTTACACAAAATTTCAGCACTCTAGGTCTCATTGAACTGACAATATTCTATAATAGGTTTTAACTTCGTATGGGAGGTGCCACGCCCCTTTGTCCAATTGGTCAAATTTTTCCATTTCCTTGTATTGTCATCGAAAATGATTAAGTGTGCAAAATTTGAGCAAAATTGGTTGAGAAAAAAGCTTTCAAAAATTGATTTCAAATTTTGTGGCACACATATATAGAAAGTAACCTTATATAAAGCATGGAAAAATAGCGATGCTTGGAGCAATTTTAATTTTAAAAATCGTTAGATTCTTATATGAAAAGACACTAATGAAAGATGCTAACTTGGCGCATTTTACATGTACGTTGGACACAAATCTCAAACAACAACACTGCAGTGTATAATAACATAGTGCTTATCTCTGTAACACCCAAAAATAAATAAGATCGATTTTTACACCGATCGAATTCGATTCACTTTCGGAATCATTTTAACCACGTCCATCTGTCGTAAAGAAACCCACACTTTTATAATTTTTCAGGATAAACAAAGTGTATTTAAGTGAAATCTACTACGGCAAAACTCGATATACCGATACATCGATACAGCTGCCTCTGGCCACATTCCCAATATTTATTTTAAAAGGAATAAAAATCTTCTTTTTGTGGGTGGTGGCTGTTAAATTTCTAGAAAAATTTCGTTTTCAGTTGAAGTTGAGAAAATGCAAATTGAAGTTCAGAAATACAAATTGAAATTCTGATATGAAAACTAAAATTGAGAATAAACAAACTGATATTTAGAAATTTATATTAAAATTAATTTGTATTTTTTCATTTACAATGTTTATTTTTCAATATCAAATTTTATATTCATTTTGTATTTTAATAATTTCAACTTGTGTTTTCTCAACTTCTATTAGCATTTCTCTATTTCAATTTGTATTTTCTCAATATGATGTTGTATTTTCTTAATTTCAATTGAAAATGGTGTAGAGGTATAGGAAAAATGATGACGTAGTGGGAAAACATTTAATTATTATATTTATCGTCGAAAACACCCTTGAATGTAAACATCAAATTGGTGTGTCATATTGCCTTATGACTAAACATAATCCCAACATATATATTAAATCCCGACCTTCCAGATTTTTGTCATGGAAAAAATTTATAAATATATATTTTTTGTATATTACGTTAACCCCAATTTGCATGTAACTTCATTGCAGCGTGACTTTGGTTTGCTCTAACTTTAGTTAAAGCAACTTTATAAAAATTTGAGCTGTGAAAATGAATTTATGATGATTTCTAAACGTTATTATTTGTAGATTTTTATTCTAGGCGATTGGAAGACCACTGCAAAGGAATGTTTATCTTACTTGTGCCCATTTGCAAGTTGCAGTTATTTAATTTGAATTTAACTACATTCTATTATTAAACATTCTATTATTTACATATAGTTATCTCAAAGTTCAAATTGGACCCTGGAAATGCCAAAGAAGATACATGTAGAAAATGGCTGACGTGTCTTTATGTGGCAGGGCGATTGAAAATAAATGCATAGCCTTCGAACTTACCTTCTTTGTTTGCAAATTCTTGAATATTCTTAATATATATCTTGAGTTTTAGGTTGATCTTGAAATCCACAATGAGCTTTGATTGTATAATTGAACTTGAATATGTAACTTGACATTCCTTTTTAAATAATGAAATGAAAAGAGATAAAACGCCATGAATTAATGAAGGCTGATAAATATTAAAATCTGAAATGTTAAAATTCATTCATAATCTTTATTTACTACTTATGCAGAATGTTGTAGTGTGTATACAAATATATATTAAAATTGATGTTTTAAAAACAAATTTGGAAGTTTCTTTCTTTCTCCTTTTTATTGTATATACTATAGAATGCCATAAAAAAGTAAAGTAAAAGTATTTTGTTTCGATTAATTTCATTTAAGATATTAAAACATTTATAAAACTATATTTTTTCAATAATTTAGTAGTCGCTGTTAAAAACCATTAAAGCTTGTTTTTTATAAAGCGAAAAACGCTTATTATTTTCAACAAAATGATGATTTGAAACTTATAATATTTGTCTATTTTCTTTTTAATTTTGAAAAAATATCGAATGTAATTTCCAATATACTAAGCGAACGAATTCGCATTTCATTTATTATTATTTTTAGCCATATACGGATTCGTTTTATAAAAAACAAGCTATATGACATAAATACTGTAGGCCATATTCATAATAATTTATGAAAGTTTGCAGTTGCAGTTATTTTGAAATTTCATTTTTTATAAATCTCATAAGTAGTTATGAATTTGGCTTTGTATTTATACTGGTAATTGTTGTTAAAAGATATTTTCTTGAAGAAACCTACAAATCGATCATCATACCAAGTTGCGTGATGTTTTTTTTTTTTGTTTTGTTTTTCTTAAAGAAAGAAGACCCTGCATAATTATTAACACACTCATTTTATGATATTCTTTGTTTCTTTTGTTTAACCAGGAATGTTAAAATTAATTATTATTTCAGATATTTATAAAAAATACCTGTAATTGATTGAACTAAAATTATTTATTGAGTTTAGTAAAATAATGCTTACAAAATGTCAATGATGAGTGGCGGCCGTTGTTGATCCCGTGACATTATGATGAGCATGTTCAGCGATATAGACGACATAAATTAAAGGAATAACGAAACATAGTGCCAATATAACAACGAAGAGACAAACCCAGGACATATCACAATCGGAGCCGGACCAATCGATGGTTCGTAAGGACGGACCACGTATGCGATGTATTTTAGGTATATTTGTGGAGTCATCTAAAATATCGGTGATGAGAGGGGCTGATGCATCATTCATATCGGTTGAGGCCATTTCTACGAAAAGAATAGAAAATAGATGATATGCATTAGTAATCCTATCTTAATATGATAATATCCCCATTAAATAGTCTAAGCCCCTCCTATGCTATCCATCTCCTGTCCAGATTATCAGTCAACAACTTAAATTTATTATAAAGGGTGTCCCAAGAAGAACGCAATTTTTAAATCTGGCAACATTCGATATAATAAAGTTTCACGATTTTTTCTTAAATATCTGTGTTTTATTTAAAATTAAAAAAATGCGCTCTTCTTGGGACACCCTTTATCTGATAATTTGTTTGCTTTATTATGTCAGTAAAAATAAAGTAAAAACACACTACATTTTGTTATTTCATTTTTTTTGTTTTTATTAAATCCTTAAGAAATTTCTTATTTTTCAATATATTAGAGCCTTTTCTTTTCCAGCTCATAGAATACAATATTTATAAAACTAAATTGAAAATGAAGACAGAATAATAATTCTTCCGAATGATGCCCGACGAATGTTTTAGTTGTAGGTCATGTAACGTGGTGTAGCACTGAACTTGGCATAGCTCTTAATGACCTTATTGACAGCCTCCAAAAAGTCCTTCTCGGTTGCAACCTTACGACGTGCTCGAATGGCAAACATACCAGCTTCTGTACAGACCGACCTAATCTCAGCGCCCGTAGAATTGGGGCAGAGACGAGCCAACAACTCAAAACGTATGTCACGCTCAACGGACATGGATCGGGCATGAATTTTAAAGATGTGAGAACGACCCTCCAGATCGGGTAGACCGAATTCAACTTTACGATCCAAACGACCTGGACGCATAAGCGCAGGATCTAGGGTGTCAGGTCTGTTGGTGGCCATCAAAACTTTTATGTTGCCTCTGGGATCGAAGCCGTCCAATTGATTGATAAGTTCCAACATAGTACGTTGCACTTCATTATCACCGCCAGCACCATCGTCAAAACGAGCTCCACCAATAGCGTCAATTTCGTCGAAGAAGATAAGGCAAGCCTTTTTGGAGCGGGCCATTTCAAACAGTTCACGAACCATACGGGCACCCTCACCTACATACTTCTGCACCAATTCCGAACCGATGACACGAATAAAGCAGGCATCGGTACGATTAGCCACAGCACGAGCACAAAGTGTTTTTCCCGTACCAGGAGGGCCGAACAGCAAAACACCCTTTGGTGGTTCAATGCCCAAGTTTACGAATTTCTCGGGATGCAACAAGGGCGTCTCCACAACCTCCCTCAATTTCTCAATTTGTTCCTTGCATCCACCAACATCGCTGTATGTGACATCAGGTTTATCTTCGACCTGCATCATAGTTACAGTGGGGTCAATCTTGGGAGGCAGTGGAATATGTATTTGATACTTGTTACGATCCACGCCGACACGCATACCCTCCTCTATGTCAGTGGGCGCCACAGAGTCGGCCAGGTCCACCACAAACTTGGCAAACTGCTTAACATTGATGATGTACTTGGGATCATCTGAGTCGGCATTAATTATTTTGGTGCATCTGGCTACTTGCAAGGGCTGTTCATTTTGTAGAACTTGTTTGTCGGCTGCCAAATCCCACAGGGCGGGAGGTGCTAAACCTGTGTCACTTTCCTTGATACCCGTCAACTCGTTAACCTGTTTCACAGCCTTCTGTATATCTTCCTCGATGATCTTAATTGCCTTGTGGTATTGACTCTGGCCGTAGGTCTTCAACAACTCAATGTCGCCTTCATCCAGCGATTTGATTTCTTTCTCTTCCTTTTCTTCGTGTTTTACTTTACGTTGATCGTCTCCCAAATAGTCAGGCATGTTTATAGTAATTTACTTCTTTATTATATTTAATTTAACAGAAAAAATATTTTGCTTTCTTTAGTTTTCGGCTTCAGAATGACTATACAAATTAAATTGATTTTGTGCTTATGTCAAGCTGTCAGTATTCTTCTTCTTCTTATTTGCCCTGATAATCCAATTGGAAATGACGCCAAAAACACATTAGAAGAGAAAAAATTCAATGCAACGCTGGCGACGACAAATCAAAAGGAGTGTTTACACATGAAGATTTATTATACAACTTTGTTGAAAAATCTCGATAGCAAATATTTTTATGAAAGCTTTCAGTAGATGGCGTTAGCAAACCATGACACTTGCATATAAACGACAGTTTACATATACTCGTAGCGTTTATGTCGTGTTTTACAAAATAAGGTGGTAAATTTGATTGACAGAAGGCAACATAAATAATCACAATTTCCGATCACTACCTTTCCAGCGAGTCATTTAAAACACAAATCAGATCAAAAAAGTGGAAAATATATCGGTTTTGATAAAAATAGCACTAATCTATATATATAAAATCAATGTGTGTCTGCATGTTGTTGCGTATAGGACGCCAAACCGGTGGACCGATTCGTGGACTGAAAATTTTGCTGTATCTAACTTCTGTAGTTCCTGGATATACTAGGTCGTAGGACAAAGGGGGGTTGTAACTTCCACACAATAAATATTTTAAAACTATCAAAAATTACTCATTTCATCTTCCAAAGCATACGAAGTAGGGGAATAGGGAAAAACGAACCCGTGCAACCCAGGGTACAAAATACTAGTATCGTATAAAATGTCTATCTCACGAACAATGATAGAGCGGAAATATATTGAGACAAACTAAGATTAATTTTAGTCGGAACTTCGGCAACTTTTTTGAAGCCGCCTTAAAACGAATTGTGATAATTAATTCCATAAAATAGTTTTAATTTCGTTTATAGTTGCCGTATAGTATACACCAGTAACTCCATCATGAAACTTATGGCACAATTATCTGTTAATAACATCTTATTTTAAAAAATCAAGGGACATTTTTTGCTTATTGAAAATACTCCCAGTATTTAAAAAAATATAAAATAAAATAAAAAATGTAGATATTTTTTTAAGATTTGATAACTTAATATTAAACTAAAAGCTATTTCCTTCGAATTCTAATTTTTTGAAATTAATTGTTGACACAATTACTGACTGTCGATCCAACCTACTGTATATAATTCCATATTTTTTAAAAATCGTGAAATTCAATATTATTATTTTCTCTTATTCAGATGTACAAATTTGCAAACTTTCATTAAAATCGCACCACCTAAGGAAAATTTGTATTCCATTTCACATGAAATATGTACTATTTTTCAACATTTTGGAAAATTCGAAAAAATGTAAAATGTATGAAAATGTTTATTATTGTCATTATTGACATACTTTCCACAAAATTCCCACCCAAAATCATCGGGTGTCTCACATATGTTTTGTAATTTCCCGCGAACTGCTTTGTTGGGTAGCATTCCACCTAGCGCTTGTAATAGTAATGCGCGCGGAGTTTGGAAGCGCGGTACGATGGAGAAGCTGTATCAAGCCTGGAAATAATACAATTTTAGGCGGTCTGACATGACCACAAAAAACGCGAAACTTATCTATTTATTTGTAAAATTTTTCCGCATAACCCTCCCGTCGATGCTTTTGGGTTTATAAACTTTTGGAACTTTCCCGAGGACCTTGTGCTTGACTTATGCCCTTTAAACGAAAAAACTCCTCAAGCTAACTTTACTTTTTAATTTAACATTTACAATTTAATAGGACTTTTTTTTATGACTGTGTATCTAAGCTGCAATAACATAAACCTAAATAAAAAGTTAAAATTTCACTCAAAATAAATTTTTTTTTTAAATTTTACCCAACAATGTGTGTAAAAAAACTAATTTTGAAAAAATAATTTTATGTTAAAATTTGTTGACTTTGCCTGGATAACTAACTATCCAGTGTAAGTCAAATGTATGGTTATCTAGGCTACAAATATTAATATTGCGTCAATGTGAAAAAAATAACTTTTTTATTTTGAGTAAAAATTAACTTTTTATAAACATTTTCTTATCGCAGCTTATTATCTCGGCTTAAAGAATAACAGCCTTTTAAAGCAATAAGAAACACTCTTTTTCGGTATCCATAACTCACAATATAAATAATATGCATAATGCTTAATAAAAGTGGCTTGCTCAATGGCTTAACTAAGATTCTCATTCCGAGGAACACCGATTTTCCTACCAACAAATTACAATTGAACTTACCTTCATCAGTGTATATATTAACCGCGCCCGATTTCAGTTTCGAATTCATGATGATATTATTAATTTGCCGTTCCCTTCCCCCCATCGCTCTGCTAGTGGAAGGTACATCACCGCCCGATGAATTCACCGAAGCTACCATTAGTTTCTCACTTAGCATAGCTCCAGCATCATCCAAGGGATTACGAACAATACTGTTTAAGCCACCATCACTACTGCTGCTATCTCCAGACTTTTGATTTGGCTTATTGGGACTGCTGTTGCCACTTTTGTGAACGGTGGGTAGATTGTCCAAAAGAACATTGTGCACCGTGACAGGAATCTTAACAACTTTTCGAGCATGAATCTCATTATCTTTGTCGATCTTATTGAGTCTCTTTATGTCGGCCACTGTGCAGTGAAACCGTAAAGCAATTGCCTGTAGTGTATCGCCAGGCTCAACTTTAGCTTCTATGGTGTTTTCGAAGCGATGGTTGCTGTGACGTGTTGATAGTCTTTCCATTTGCAGGAAATCATCTGTCCCCGATGGCTCGGTGAATAGCAGCGATTGATGCGAGGGCGCATTTGGAAAATCATCATTTTGAGTGAGTGAACGTCTGGAATGGAAATGCACAGCTTTTAAAAGAGGATTGACGACTTTTCGCCATATACTTACGCATTTCTTCTCATTTTATTTTCCGCTGATGATTAACTTGTTTTGTTTCTTGGTATAAAAAGTAAAAGTTCTGTTTCGTTTCACGATTCACTGGTGTCTGATTTCCGTGTGTTTTTGTTGTTGGTTAATTGTTTTTTGCTGCCCAAGCAAAGTCTTTAGTTTTAAAATCTATTTTGTTTGTCTCATATTACAACCATCTGTCGCGCGGCTTACTATTACTTCAACAAATAACGTATTGTATTGTATTATTTATTTTGTATTCGTGTAAATTATTAAATACAAAACACAAAAACACGCAAAAATAATGACGTATCCAAAACCCAAATAACAAAGTCAAAACATTTCAGTTGTCAATAACAGCTGAAGAGAAATATGTTCCAAAGATAATGGAAATACAGATAAAATAGTTGTAGTTGCAGCCAAGGTCACTAGGTGGCGGATGTGTAAAAGAACATTCTATGTCACTCTAAGTACATTCTAATTCACTCATTTTTTTCTATCTATCGCTTATAATATTGAAAATTAAAAAAAAACGAATGAAATAAAAGCTTATTCACAAGAATTATGTGGTTTTACGTCAAATGCTACACTTTAGTTGAATTATTTCGCATTTATTTTCCATTTATAGCAGTTTTAGTGAAGAGAGAAATGTTCTCTCCGAAATACCATTCAGAGACATCTAAATAATTTCCCTGTACTACGCATTTCTCTGAGAATTTTGTTTAATTATTATTTAACTATCTTTGTTATGAATTTGGAAGTCTAATAACCTTTTCAGACTGCATGCGAAATCAAGTGATTTCAGTTCAAGGTTGATTTGTAAATGTAAAATTTGTTTGGATCTGACATTCGTGAATCGACCTTATGTGACAGGCTATTAGCCTGAATAATTATCCAGTGCAAGTCAAATTTATTTTTTAAAAAAATTGTTTTGATACAAATATTTATATTGTAGTTGGCGACAATATGAAAAAATATTTATATTATAAAAAATTATTAGGGCTGTTTTTCTTTAAGCCGGGATAGCAAGCTGCGATAACTAAAACGTTAGTAAAAATTAAATTTTTTACTCAAAATAAAAAAATATTTTTTCACATTGTCACCAACTGCAATATAGATATTTCTATCAAAACAAATTTTCAAAAAAATTATTTTCTGTTAACTTTTTTGGACTTAGCCTCGATAAACATAAATTTGACTTACACTGGATAATTATCCAGGATAAAATATTTTAATACGAAATTATTTTTTCAAAATTTGTTTTCACACACACATAGATATTGCTGTTGGCGACAATTTTAAATAAGAATTTTTTATTTTGAGTGAAATTTTGATTTTTTTTTAGGATTTTATTATCGCAGCTTAGTTATTCAGTCTTAAAGAAAAACAGCCCTATTATCATTCATATGACTACCAGCACTGACTCGGCAGTAGCTCATCCGATCAACCCAATTTCTCAGTACATGGCCCAATTTTGCCGCCAGCTCAAAATACTCTCATAATCCGGCTTTAAACCGGGATAACAAAAACGTTAATAAAAATTTATTTTTTTGCTCAATATAATTTTTTTTCACATTGTCGTCAACTACACTATAAATTTTGGTATCAAAACAAATTTAAACAAAAATATTTTGTGTTGACTTTATTGGACTTAGCCTCGATAACCATAATTTTGACTTACAGTGGATAATTATCCAGGATAAAATTTTTTAATACAAAATTATTTTTTTAAAATTTGTTCTCACACACACATAAATATTGCTGTTGGCGACAATTTTAAATAAGATTTTTTTATTTTGGGTGAAATTTTGATTTTTTTTAGGATTTTGTCATCGCAGCTCAGTTATTCAGTCTTAAAGAAAAACAGCCCTATTATCATTCATATGACTACCACGACTGACTCGGCAGTAGCTCATCCGATCAACCCAATTTCTCAGCACATGGCCCAATTTTGCCGCCAGCTCAAAATACTCTCATAATCCGGCTTTAAACCGGGATAACAAAAACGTTAATAAAAATTTATTTTTTGCTCAAAATAATTTTTTTCACATTGTCGTCAACTACACTATAAATTTTGGTATCAAAACAAATTTAAAAAACCATCGATAACCTCGATAACCATAATTTTGACTTACAGAGGATAATTATCCAGGCTAAGTCTAAAATTTTTAACACAAAATTATTTTTTCAAAATTTCACACACACATTGATATTGCTGTTGGCGACAATTTTAAATAAGAATTTTTTATTTTGAGTGAAATTTTGAATTTTTATATAGGATTTTGTTATCGCAGCTTAGTTAGCCAGCCTTAAAGAACAACCATAGTGACTCGTTGTGGATGCATTGGCTTCTAAATAGTCACGTGTGGATTCTCTGAACCCCATATGGGGCATTTTTTCTTATTGACATAGCCACGAGATAAAAATTAGCTTTCTCGAAATTTTCTTAAAGCAATAAACACAATATTGACTCCGTGTGTATGCATTGGCTTCTCAATAGTCATGTGTGGGTTCTCTGAACCCCATATGCGACAATTTGCTATTTGACATAGCCACCGAGATGAAAATGAGCTTCATGAAGGCTGAACTGAAGGACGATCTCTTCTCTTCTTCACGCAAATGTCTTACAGTTTGCGTTAAAGACTCACTACTTTGGAAGTAAGTTTTTAATATTTCCCAATTTTGTTCGTGCGTATATCGTCCCATTTTGCAAATGTCAAACATAAACCTGAAAAATAAAAATTAATGTTATTCTACCTTTCAAAGTCGATGTAAGCGGTAATTTAGATTTGGAAATTTAAATACTACATAGTAGCTTTTGCAGACTGCATGTGAAATCTAGCTGAATTGACGTAAGTTCGATTTACAACTGTCAGATTCCATACAAATTTGACTTTTGTAAATCCTAATAGATTCCACATGCAGTCTGAAAATGTTATAAGTTTCATTAAAAAGAAATAGGCATCAGCAAATCATTTCAAATTTGTGTAACACGGTGAAGTTGATTTTTTAACTAATCG